>JBBBDQ010000725.1:965000-1297500 GCA_037127315.1 Ascarosepion bandense | reverse complement strand
TTTTAAGCCATGCATCCTTCGACCCCTAATAAACAGAGAATGAGGGAACATTCTAAGCCCAGAGGTAAACTTAGGTAAAGGAAGGTGTTGCGATGTATTGGTTATATTTGGGTTAGCTAGGGGAACGAATTTAGTAGTAATTTCCTCTTTGGTAGTGAGAGGTATGTGGCTTGACCTTTGAATTAGTTGTGGAAGGTGGTGGGAAAGTAACTGATTGGCCATTTTTTAAAAAAATATTGACGACTAATTGGAAGAATGGGATAATTATTGTAATTTATACTCATTTCTATGGCGACACATACTCATGATCTCCCTTCGTTTGTTTAGGAGTATATTTTGGTATTGAAATTTAATTTTTAATTTATTTTTTTAAAATTTTGTCTGCCAAACATATATATATATATATATATATATCAACATTTTTTTCTGTCAAACATACATATATATATATATATATATATATATATATATGAAATGAATTGTTTTAAACATTATTTTTTATCGATACTCGTATTTAAGTAGATATTCTGTTTTTAATGAAACAGTATTATATATTTATATCTACCGGCCTGATTATTTACGATAATTTATTCGTGGTCGAGAGGTCTAAGACGTTATCAGATCAAATGGTAGCTTCCCCTATATAGATAGGGGTCGCAGATTCGAATCCTGCCGAATGGCACACATTTTCGTAATAAAAAATTTATCGTAAATAATCAGGCCGGTAGATATAAATATATAATATTGTTTAATTAAAAAACAGAATATCTACTTAAATACGAGTATCGATAAAAAATAATGTTCAAAACAATTCATTTCGAATTGTCGGTTACTTATAACCAAGTTTCGTTAAAATTCGTTGATTTCCGTAACATGTTTATATATATATATATATATATATATATATATATATATATATATATGACCAACATTACTCGATTGATAGTTATCACATTAGGTTTATGTCACGATGATCTCGACCCCGAACAATGATGTAGTCGATGAGATGGTCGTTCCCTGATCTAGGATGTCGCTATATGGTTTTGAAATTAGTTGTTTGTTAGAAGATTGTGTTGGTGTTTACGAGATAGAGTTCACTACAAAGAGACAACAGCAGTAGTTCGTTAGAATTTGATTAACCGACGCTATGCTTTACAATGATTTTACCCCAGGATAGTGTGCCACTATCGGTCATTGAAGACCACCATGACAAAAAGTTTGTCACGAAATGATGAGTTCAAAGAAGGCGGACGTATCAAAGCTGAACGACAGGAAAACATTAGACTGCTTCTAAACACTGTGAAACTGAAATCTTTTTATCTCTTGATGTAGGTAATCAAGTTGAATCGGCTTGGTCTGCCTTACAAAAAATGACATGGCAAAAAACACTAAGATATGTTCAGCAAAAACATCAAAACTGGCTTGATTCGAACGATCCGGAAATTTTATCTCTCCTTGAAAACATATTTAAATGTCAAAAGGTTTGGATAGCAGACAGAACATGTCTATGAGCGAAACGGGTCTTTCAAAAAATCAACCAAGGTAAAGTCTCAAGCAAAATTGAATTCGATGAAGGAGAGCTGGTGGACAATTAAGGAGTCTGCGACAAAGTGTGACTTCACAACATTCTACCAAAATTTAAGGAGTGTTCTTCGTCCCATTTGCAATGGTCTATGACCAAGCTTTTTCAGATGGCTTTTTTGACAGACAAAAGCCACATTATTAAGCTTACTTAGAATTCGTCTGTTTTTTTTTTGTTTGTTTTTTTTTATCGTTGTTTTTTATCGTTTCACCCCAAGCAAGGCGGTACCGCCACTGATGCGCGGGGGGCTACATAAGAGTAAAAATTTAAACAAGAAGAGAGTGAAGAGAAAGACAAACCAGTTACAGGGGGTGTCAGAGAAAGGGCAAGAGAAGGATGGGAACACAGGAGTGAAGACAGTTGCGAAGGTAGAGAGAAAGAAAAAGAACAAGATATACAGGGTGATGTAGAAAGAACTGGAGTCAAGTGGATAAGAGATGGGAATTAGACAGGAGGAGAGAAAGACAAACCATTTAGAGAGGGTGTCAGAGAAAGGACAAGAGAAGGATGGGAACACAGGAGTGAAGACAGTTGCGAAGGTACAGAGAAAGAAAAAGAACAAGATATACAGGGTGATGTAGGTTGGTTGGTTCATTTAACCAGCAAATCAACCTTCATTAGGTCATTTAATGCTGAAAATCGTTTTGATTTGTTTTGATTTTTTTTTGTTTGCAAGATTTCCCCCCTCCATCACACTACTGTCTGTTACTGCTTACTTAAGGTAACTTAATCTCTCCAGAACTCTCCAGAACTGTATAGAAGAAACAAAAAGAAGATAATTTTTGAAATTTTCTTAACTTTTTTCTGTCAGCCAGCCTGCAACTTGGTGAGTTTAGCCAGTGTGATCTTATTTTTTATTATTTTTTGAATTATTTATTTATTTATTTTGATTTGTATTTTTTATTTTATTTTTTTCGGTTCTTATCTTTTCTGCCTAATTTTTGTGTAAATTGTTGTTAATTATCAAATTTAGGTTTGACTTATACTAAGTTAAAACTTAATTAACTTCAGTCACACGTTTATTCTTTTTTTTAATTGGAGTAGATAGTACCTTCTATCGCCCGGTCTCACACTCCACCCCCTTCTTTTGGACAGGAGTAGAGGTGATCGCCTTGTTTCTTGTTTAGGAAGGGGTTCCCGGTTCATCTCTCTCTTTTTCGGTCTTTATGTCGGTTCGGCTGGAAGCTTTTTGCAGTTGGTGAGTATGGTGGCAAAGTCTCTTCATTCTGAGGGTACCGGGTTGGCAGTTTCCTGGTTGCTGCTTCCGACTGGTAGTTAGGAGCCCGAACTCTTGCGTAGCGTCTCGAGAGGCTGCTCTGATCAACAGTTGAATAATATCGGGGTTCCTGTAGTGCCATTTCGCGCATGGACGGGCGTCCCTGCATGAATTTCCGATGGGCAACCCCGAGGCCACATTATGCTGCAGGCGGCGTCATTCTCCATCCTTCACCTGCTGCAATTAACGACCATCTGACCCCACTTTAGACCTCTCTCTATCCACAACTACAACCAACATGAAATTTAACAAACAAAATAGCAAGCCTAAACCAGCTAGTCGTAATTCGCCCAAACCTATCTGCGTTACCTTCACAAATATACGAGGTATTCGCAGTAACTTTAATAGTGTAGAGTCTTTCCTTCTAACTAACTCACCCGATATCTTAGCTATATGTGAGACTAACCTTGACCCTTCTATCCCCTCTTCAGAGCTGTTCGTTCCTGGTTACCTTCCTCTCTTCAGGAAGGACTCCAATGTCCATATGCATGGGCTTGGTGTATATGTCAGCGAACAACTCCCCCTAGCCAGGGTCACATCTCTTGAATCCCCTGATCATTCCTTCATGTGCTTCCGTCTCTCACTTCTAAGCTCGGTTAGCTATCTCTTCTTCCTCTACCGCTCCCCCTCCTCCTCTGACTGTACGTTACTTGATTGCATCTCGACTAACATCGACAGGGCCATTTCTTCTCACCCATCTGCCCATATATTTGTGTTTGGCGATTTTAACGCCCACCACACCAAGTGGCTTGAAAACTCAGCCACCGACCTTGCTGGAATCCGCACCATGCACTTTTCAATAGCCCAAGCTCTAACGCAAGTGGTGGACTTCCCCACGCGTTTCTCTAAAAACCCTAACGGAAGGGACTCTTTACTCGACCTTTGTTTTACCTCCATCCCAGACTCCTGCACTACCAGGCAACTCTGCCCCCTTGGAAACTCTGACCACGCCGTAGTCTCCGTAAACATATCAATCCGCACTAACTCTACCCAAGAAAACCAGACCAGCAGAATATCATACTGCTACCAAAGAGCCGACTGGGACTCGTTCAGGGACTTCCTCTGCGACGTCCCCTGGAACAACGTCTTTGATCTTCCTGTCGAAGACTGTGCCTCCGAAGTCTCCTCTTGGGTTAAGGCTGGCATCGATGCTTTTATCCCTGCCAGAAAATTCCAACTAAAATCTAATTCGTCCCCCTGGTTCTCACCCGCTTGCTCGGCCGCTATTGCCCACCGGAACCATTTCTTCCGGCTCTATCGAAGCTGCTCGTCGAACCAAAACAGGCGCCTTTTCACCTCAGCACGGAACAAGTGTAAAAAAGTACTGAACGAAGCCAAGAGGGCGTTTGCTACCAGAATTAGGCAACGCATAGCATCCTCTAAGTTTGGCTCCAAAGATTACTGGCGTCTCTGCAAAAGCGTGCTCAGCAGGAACAAGACTTCAATACCCCCACTAATCAATGAATTTGAAGTTCTCACCTCCCCAGCCGACAAGGCTGAATGCTTTGCCCGTAAATTCTCAACCAATTCGACACTGGACTCGTTAGGAATACCTACACCAGACTTCCCACCCAGAACTAAGGCTCAACTAAATAACGTCCACATTTCACCCTCGCTGGTCGCCAAGATAATTGCGCAACTTGACCCACACAAAGCGAGCGGCGGTGACGGAATCCCAGTCATAGTACTGAAGAAATGTGCCCCAGAACTCTCCTCTGTCCTCTCTAAACTCTATAACCTCTGCCTATCTGCTTCCTGCTTTCCTGCCTGTTGGAAGTCCTCCTGCGTAGTACCTATATTTAAGAATTCTGGCGAACCCTCGGACCCCGCCAATTACCGTCCTATTAGTCTCCTTCCAATCTTTGGCAAAGTTTTCGAAGCCATTATCAACGCCGAGGTGATTCAGCACCTTATGACCAACGGGCTTCTCTCTGACAAACAGTATGGGTTTTGCTTCACCAGGTCTACTGCTGATATGCTAACGACCATTACCGAGTACATATACCAGGCACTCGACAAGAATGGTGAAGCCCGAACCGTTGCCTTGGATATCTCCAAAGCATTCGACAGGGTCTGGCATGCTGGCCTCTTGTGCAAACTGCGGAGCTATGGGATAACTGGACATCTGTTTGACCTCATCCAGTCCTTCCTCTCTAACCGCACATTAAAGGTGGTATTAAATGGGCGTGACCCCCAAAACTACCAGACGACCGCGGGCGTCCCTCAAGGTTCTATCCTAGGCCCCACGCTCTTTCTTATCTACATTAATGATCTCCCCGACACCATTAGATCCCAAGTTGGCATGTATGCCGACGACACAACGATCTACTCCCGCATCGATCAGAAACCAGGTCTGGACGACAAAGTGAACCTCGCTGCCGCACTTGAAAGGGACCTTCAATCCGTAGTGACCTGGGGTAGGAAATGGTTGGTAAATTTCAATGCCTCCAAAACAAAGCTGTTATCAACTAACCACCATAGACAATCGCATCTACCTTCCATTAGCATGGGACAGGCTAGCCTCCCAGAGAGTAAAATACTACGCCTCCTTGGCCTTACACTCTCGGCGGACCTCAAATGGAATGACTATATTGAATCCATTGCCAAATCTGCTGCTCTGAAAGTCGGCTCTCTGTGCAGGGCTCGGAAATTTTTCCCACCTGAAACTATTCTGCACATATACAAATCTACCATCCGCCCGTGTATTGAATATTGCTGCCATATCTGATCGGGTGCCCCTGCTGCTCTCCTTGGGTTTCTTGACAAAATACAAAGGAGGATCTGTAACGTGGTTGATACTGACTTGGCAGACCGGCTGCAGCCGCTCTCACACCGGCGTGATATAGCTTCCCTGTGCCTCTTCTACAAGTACTTTCATGGCTTCTGCTCCGATGAGCTTAGATCACTGGTGCCGCCTAAGCACGAATTTACACGAGATACTAGATTAGCAACTAGGTCCCACCCTTTTACAGTTAAACAAATAAGATGTAACCGTAAATTCTACTCCAACAGCTTCTTTTCTCGCGCTTCCCGCCTGTGGAACTCCCTTCCACAAGTCTGCTTTCCCGACAGTTACAATCTCCAGGTGTTTAAATGTAGGGTCAATAGACACCTCTTATCACACTAACTCCCAACTATTCTCACAACACTCTTATCTACCCTCATTCTCGGTATCCTCACCCGCCTATCACCCACCCTCTGTTATTTCCTATATTTAACCAGCCTTTCTCCACTCTACGTAGCCCCCTGCACAGTAGTGGCAGTGACATGCCTTGCTCGGGGTGAAACGCTTATAAAAAAAAAAAAAAAAAAAACATCGTACAAAGGGCAATAAAAATAGGGACAATAGTCCGAATAATGTAAATACTGTAAATACTACCTCATCTCAGAAATATATATAAATAGAATGATCTATTATTAAACATAGTATAAATGGCAACAAAGATGAGGACAATAGTCCGAATAATGTAAATACTGTAAATACGACCTCATCGCAGAAATATAGACAAAGACATTGTGTTTATTGAATATTTTCAAAAGCGCCACACAAGCAATAGAGGACAAATTACTGTGATCGTTACCAAAGGCTCTCGATACCAAACGCTCAGAAAAACTGACGAAAGGTTCATGTTTCATCAAGAGATTGCTCCAGAACACAAGATCTTAGGTTCAATAGCTGTGGTGTGTGACTTATCCTTTGGGACTGGCTGATGAACTTTTCAGCCGAAATTTTTCACCCCCCCCCCCTCATTATCTCACTCTTGGGTAGCACTAGAAGAAACAGATAGCTATGCTCGCCGAGGTCTTAAGCGGTCATTAAAATCAAAGAGAGACATACGAACCGAAAGATTGTATCAATCTATGAACAGGTAGGCAGTGATGTCATTTCTTGTTCCGCTGACAGCAATGGACAGTCGGTCAACTGAAATATAATGAATATATTGGCTATCAAAAAGAAACCAGCAGACGTTCCCGTAAACAACGTTTCGTCTTCTGGTTTGATAAATGCAGGAGAGGTCGTCTTAAAAGCCGGATCGCGTTTTTCTAAGGCTTGATATTAAAATACATTTTCTCTTATGATAGTCGTCTGCAACCTTCCGTGATTTTTTTTCTTTTTGTTCCTGGTGATGATGCCGTTAACAAATTTGGCCTCCGTTCCGCTTGCTTTCTCTATTTCTCGTTACCTGTTTGTTTTAGAGCTTCTTTTTCACTCATCTCTTTTCCATTTGTCGTTCACACTCTCCGTTTGATCTGTCTCTAAAATTCGTTTATTCGCCAGTGTTTTTGTTTCATCTTTTATCATCGTCACCCGTCTTTCTTCAGCTTCGCTCCTAGTTATTCTCATTGATTGACGTCACCCGTATATTTTTATCTTTCTCGACTGTCTTTTTCTTCGCTTACGACACACAATTTCCATTTGTTTTGCCTTTCTTTCATGTTCTCTATCTTCTTTGTCATTTTTACTTTGTTGTCCTCAATCCTCTTCTGTTGCTAATTCGAATTTTTCTTTTTCTTCTTCTGCAGGTTCTTCGTTTGTTCCTCTTCATCCTTCTTCTTCATTTTTTCTTCTTCTTCTTCTGCTCTTTCTACTCCTTTTTTTTCTCTTTCTTCTTCTTCTGTGCATTCTTCTTCTTTTTTGTTTCTTAAGCTTCTTCTTCTTCTTCTTCTTCTTCTTTTATCTTCCTTTTTTCTTCTCCTTCTGCTCTTTCTCCTCCTTTTTTTCTTCTTCTTCTCTTCTTTCTTCTTCTGTTCATTCTTCTTCTTTTTCTGTTTCTTCAGCTTTTTTTGCTCTTTCTGTTTCATGTCCATTCTTCTTTTGCCTCTTCTTATTTTTCTTCTTCCGCTCTTTCTTTTTCATCTTCCTCTTTTTCTGCTCTTTTGTCCTTATCTTCTTCCTTTTCTTCTCCTTCTGTAGGTACTTCGTTTGCTCCTCCTCCTCCTTCTTCTTACTTTTTTCTTCTTATTCTGTTCTTTTTGCTTCTTCTTTTTCTTATTCTCTTCTTTCTTCTTCTCTGCTCATTCTTGTTCTTTTTCTGTTTCTTCATCTTCTTCTACTTTTGCACCTTCTTTTTCATGTCCCTTCTTTTTTTTTGCCTCTTCTTTTTATTTTCTTTTTTCTCTCCTTGTTTTTCTTCTTCCTCTTTTTCTTTAGCGTCTTCTTCTTTTTCTTCTTCAGCCCATTCTTCTCCTTTTTTTGCTACTCATTCTTCTTGTTGAAAGACTTTTCTTTCCTTTTTCTTGTTATTATCTTTCTTTCATCAACTTCCATGTTTTTTTTTCTTGTTATTAAATACTTTCTCATTTTCTCTCTTTTTGTTCCTCATTTTCTTTTCCTCGTCTTCAGTCAGTCAGTTAAGTGTCATACGTGATACACGCTTTGGGCGATCATGTCTCGAAAGAGACATGACTGACTGGGCAGAAAATTATCCTGCAGTAGGTTGCTATTACTTTCTGCGGTGGACTGGTTGCCAGCCAAGGTTATAGAACCCAAAATATCCTGACATTTAACTCATAGCCGAAGGGAGAAGAGATAGATTATATTACATTATTACGTTAAGTATAATTAGTGGAGGATCAATTTATTATTTCATAACTATAGAAAACCAATCCCCCACTTTATGCCCAGTAGAAGTTTTAATTATTTTTCCAACTATTATATTCAGTCAGTCAGTTGAGTGCTATACGTGATACCCGCTTTGGGCGATCATGTCTCTAAAAGAGACATGACTGACTGGGCAGAAGTTTATACCGCGGTAGATTGTCATTGCTTTCTGCGGGAGGCTGGCTGCCAGCCAAGGCTATAGAACTCAATCTGTCCTATTATTTAACCCATAACTGGAGGGAAGAGACGGAATAATACTTTTCCCAAGGTTATTTTTGCGTAAATGAATGCAACGAATTCAACTGGTATTCGATCTCGGCACCCCGATTTGCCGTTCTGAGTCGATATCCACTGCATCACAACTCGTCTTACTCTTCTGTGTGTTTTTTTTAAGATCTCTTTTTATCCTTTTTTTTATTGCCGCTTACTCACATATCTTTCTTGTCTCACTTAGGACCTCATGTTTATCATCAGAAAAAGACCGTTGGAATTTCTAGGATCCATAATGAGGAAAGAGAATTTGGCAAATTTGTTACTCACAAGATAGATTGAAAGCAAAGAGAAAGAATAAAGCAACTTTTATAATGGACATGAGTAAATCGATAGCGGAACAGTGTTTAAGTATATTAACAATAAGAAAAGAAAGTAAAGGCCTACAAAGAACAGGAAATTGTGGAGAGCCATGATCAGTGACATCTTGGAGGAATGCAGCATAAAGAAAAAGAAAAATGAGCTTTAATACAGTTAATTGAGATATAAAATGAATAGGAAATTGTGGAGAGCCTTGATTGCCAACGACCTGAAAAGACAAGACATGTAGAAGAAGAACGAGCTTATGTAAGACGGCGGAACAATGTTTAGGAGAGATAGACAATTTTCAAAGTTTATTAGGAAATAAAAAAGATAGGAAAATGTGGAGAGCCATGATCGTCAATGTCTTTAGAAGTCTTTTTCTCTTTTTTCTCTCTGTTGCTTTCACTTTCGATTTTTTATTCTTCCCCTCCCTCTCCACGAACTTTTTGTATCTTTTTTTTCTTTTAATCCAACATAATCTTCTTTTTTATTCTTATCCTAATCCCCTTAATCCTCTCGGCCATCACCTGATTCGTCTATTTTTTCTTGTTGTTCTCCGTTGCACTACGTAGAAGTAGACAGTGACGTCATTTCCTGTCCAGCCATTTTATTTCTTGCCTATCTTTGTCATTCCTCCATTTCAATGGTGTCTAATTTGACCCTGCTGGTATGTACAAGACATTATATTCTGGACAAAGACAACTCAAAGATTATCGTTTTTTTCCTTTCCGGTATTTTTTTTTCTTCTAAAGTTGAGATAAGAAAGTACAATCAAATTGACAAAATATGTCTGTCCTTTTTGTTCATCTTTTTCTTTTCTTGTTTCTCTTTCATCTTCGACTTTGCCTATTTTATTGTCGCTTACTCAAGTATCTTTCTTGATTCATTAAGGACTGTCATGCCTGACATCAGAAATAGACCGTTGGACTCATAATGAGGAAAGAGGAGTTGACAAATTTCATACCCTCATGACAGACTGAATGCAAAGGAGCAGAGAAAAGCAACGCATATCTTACCTAGAGGGCTGGAGTAAATCGAACAGAGTTTAAGAAAGATAACAATAAAAAAACTACAAGGGACAGGATATTGTAGAGGGCCATGATCCCCGATATTTTGAAAGGACGCAGCTCACAGAAAAATGAGCTTTTGTAAATGGAAGTTCTATATTTGTATTCTAAAAAGGACAGGTACAATGAGTGGAAGAAAATTACGTAAATACATACGCATAATTATATATACTAATGGGACCTGTAGAATTTCCACATGAGGATAATTATGATTTCCTGGAAAAATTTTACTTTGTCATACTACAAATGATAGTAACGTCTTCAAACATAAAGGTATTGGATAATAAAATAACGATAACACAGAGTGTAATTTTATTAAAATATCTATAAAAGTAATGTCCATAGAAGCTACTTTACTGTAATCTTATATTACATTAAGCGGCGTATGCACAGACCATAACCAAAATATCTATAAAAGTAATGTCCATAGAAGCTACTTTACTGTAATCTTATATTATATTAAGCGGCGTATGCACGGACCATAACCAAAATATCTATAAAAGTAATGTCCATAGAAGCTACTTTACAGTAATCTTATATTATATTAAGCGGCGTATGCACAGACCATAACCAAAATATCTATAAAAGTAATGTCCATAGAAGCTACTTTACTGTAATCTTATATTATATTAAGCGGCGTATGCACAAACCATAACCAAAATATCTATAAAAGTAATGTCCATAGAAGCTACTTTACTGTAATCTTATATTATATTAAGCGGCGTATGCACAGACCATAACCAAAATATCTATAAAAGTAATGTCCATAGAAGCTACTTTACTGTAATCTTATATTACATTAACCGGCGTATGCACAGACCATAACCAAAATATCTATAAAAGTAATGTCCATAGAAGCTACTTTACTGTAATCTTATATTATATTAAGCTGCGTATGCACAGACCATAACCAAAATATCTATAAAAGTAATGTCCATAGAAGCTACTTTACTGTAATCTTATATTATATTAAGCGGCGTATGCACAGACCATAACCAAAATATCTATAAAAGTAATGTCCATAGAAGCTACTTTACTGTAATCTTATATTACATTAAGCGGCGTATGCACAGACCATAACCAAAATATCTATAAAAGTAATGTCCATAGAAGCTACTTTACTGTAATCTTATATTATATTAAGCTGCGTATGCACAGACCATAACCAAAATATCTATAAAAGTAATGTCCATAGAAGCTACTTTACTGTAATCTTATATTATATTAAGCTGCGTATGCACAGACGATAACCAAAATATCTATACAAGTAATGTCCATAGAAGCTACTTTACTGTAATCTTATATTACATTAAGCGGCGTATGCACAGACCATAACCAAAATATCTATAAAAGTAATGTCCATAGAAGCTACTTTACTGTAATCTTATATTATATTAAGCGGCGTATGCACGGACCATAACCAAAATATCTATAAAAGTAATGTCCATAGAAGCTACTTTACAGTAATCTTATATTATATTAAGCGGCGTATGCACAGACCATAACCAAAATATCTATAAAAGTAATGTCCATAGAAGCTACTTTACTGTAATCTTATATTATATTAAGCGGCGTATGCACAAACCATAACCAAAATATCTATAAAAGTAATGTCCATAGAAGCTACTTTACTGTAATCTTATATTATATTAAGCGGCGTATGCACAGACCATAACCAAAATATCTATAAAAGTAATGTCCATAGAAGCTACTTTACAGTAATCTTATATTATATTAACGGGGCGTATGCACAGACCATAACCAAAATATCTATAAAAGTAATGTCCATAGAAGCTACTTTACTGTAATCTTATATTATATTAAGCGGCGTATGCACAGACCATAATCAAAATATCTATAAAAGTAATGTCCATAGAAGCTACTTTACTGTAATCTTATATTATATTAAGCGGCGTATGCACAGACCATAACCAAAATATCTATAAAAGTAATGTCCATAGAAGCTACTTTACTGTAATCTTATGTTATATTAAGCGACGTATGCACAGACCATAACCAAAATATCTACAAAAGTAATGTCCATAGAAGCTACTTTACTGTAATCTTATATTATATTAAGCGACGTATGCACAGACCATAACCAAAATATCTATAAAAGTAATGTCCATAGAAGCTACTTTACTGTTATCTTATATTATATTAAGCGGCGTATGCACAGACCATAACCAAAATATCTATAAAAGTAATGTCCATAGAAGCTACTTTACTGTAATCTTATATTATATTAAGCGGCGTATGCACAGACCATAACCAAAATATCTATAAAAGTAATGTCCATAGAAGCTACTTTACTGTTATCTTATATTATATTAAGCGGCGTATGCACAGACCATAACCAAAATATCTATAAAAGTGATGTCCATAGAAGCTACTTTACTGTAATCTTATATTATATTAAGCGGCGTATGCACAGACCATAACCAAAATATCTATAAAAGTCATGTCCATAGAAGCTACTTCACTGTAATCTTATATTATATTAAGCTTCGTATGCACAGACCATAACCAAAATATCTATAAAAGTAATGTCCATAGAAGCTACTTTACTGTAATCTTATATTATATTAAGCGGCGTATGCACAAACCATAACCAAAATATCTATAAAAGTAATGTCCATAGAAGCTACTTTACTGTAATCTTATATTATATTAAGCGGCGTATGCACAAACCATAACCAAAATATCTATAAAAGTAATGTCCATAGAAGCTACTTTACTGTAATCTTATGTTATATTAAGCGGCGTAAGCACAGACCATAACCAAAATATCTATAAAAGTAATGTCCATAGAAGCTACTTTACTGTAATCTTATATTATATTAAGCGGCGTATGCACAAACCATAACCAAAATATCTATAAAAGTAATGTCCATAGAAGCTACTTTACTGTAATCTTATATTATATTAAGCGGCGTATGCACAGACCATAACCAAAATATCTAAAAAAGTAATGTCCATAGAAGCTACTTTACTGTAATCTTATATTATATTAAGCGGCGTATGCACAGACCATAACCAAAATATCTATAAAAGTAATGTCCATAGAAGCTACTTTACTGTTATCTTATATTATATTAAGCGGCGTATGCACAGACCATAACCAAAATATCTATAAAAGTAATGTCCATAGAAGCTACTTTACTGTAATCTTATATTATATTAAGCGGCGTATGCACAGACCATAACCAAATTACTGTACGCTATTTTGTAAGTGATTTTGAAAGAGAAAAATGTTTTTTCATGACTCAAAAATTATGGCTCCTGTGTCCATTGTAAACAGAAAAGACCAACTGAGTAATAGCCAAGAATGTAGAGTCCAGAAATTTCGTTAATAGGTCGCGGGATACAACAAATCTACCTATTTGTACTATATTGTGCAGTACAAAAACATATACACACAAACAATTACTGCTATAACCACCAGCATAAGCTGCTACTGATACGGTAATGCTATAGGCTCTCTCCTCCTACTCTCTCACTTTTTACTGCCCTTCCGTTTGGCAAAGGTGAGAGAAAGACCGAGGAGAGTAAAAGGATAGAGTAGAAGGAAAAGCTTGTGTAGAGAGTACGTGTTTTATCTTTCTTCGGTGGCGTTACGAAAGAATTAAGTAACTTACTAACTAAGGAAGTAACAAGCAGAATTATTATATGATATGTATGGCTGGCTATTCGTATCCAAGTATACTAGAGCAACTAGTTCATCCCCGTTGCAGACGCCTGCTCAGGCACATTTATGTTAGTTCGACACCCACAGAACCCACCTGTGGCTTACAGTGCAACTATGCTGAGCATAGTAAACAGTTTCTGTGAGAGAGCGCATATTTAGCGTGAAAAACAGTTTGAACAACGACAATACGCTTAATACCTCGGTCACGATGACTTGAGACTTCATGCTTGCACAACTATCGACGGCTTCCGAATGGTCCCGTTTACCCAGTTCCACACACAAGGATTGCCTCCTCCAGGTCGATAGCTTCAAGGTGTTACCTTCCTGAAAAATCGTCTATGGTGAGGAGATTCGAACCCAGGCTTCATGATTAGAAAGCGAATGTTCTAGCCACACGCATAAGTAAACATACGGAAAGGCACAAACTTACACCAACTGATAACACGTACAGAGACACTGAGAGAGAGAGAGAGAGAGAGAGAGAGAGAGAGAGAGAGAAAGATAAGAAGAGAGGGTTAAAGTGAGGGAAGAGTGAGTGGGAAAGAACTGGAGAGAGGGGAGAGAAACGGTAAGAGAGAGGAGAGAGGGGGTGAGAGAGAGACGGGAAAAGAGAGAAGAAAGGGAGAGAGGGGTAAGAGACAGACGTTGAGAAAGTGAGAGGCAGAGAGGGGTGAAAGAGAGAAGAGAGATAGAAAGAGGGGGTGAGAGAGACGGTGAGAAAGGAGGAGAGGGAGATAGACGCTGAGAGAGGGGAAGAGGGAGAGGAGTTTAGAGAGAGACGGTAAGAGAGATATGAGAGAGACAATAAGAGAGAGGGGATAGGTAGAGAGGTGTGAGAGAGACGGTAAGAGAGAGGGGAGAGGGAGAGAGGAGTGAGAGAAACGATGAGAGAGAAAGGGGAGATGACGAGAGGAGAGAGAGAGACGGTGAGTGAGAGGGAAAGAGGGTGAGAGAGAAACGGTGAGAGAGAGGGGAGAGGAAGAGAGGGGTGTGAGAGAGAGGATAGAGGGAGAGAAGGGTGAGAGAGAGGATAGGGAGCAGAGAGAGAAAGACAAATAGAACACACGGAAACTGTTTACAGATACATCACATTCAAACATGACTTTCCGTACGATAATAAAAGTTAAGTGACGTTGTACTTGGTCAGTACCTAGATGGATGACCGCTTGGGAATATCAGGTGCTGTAAGCGTGGATGTGCGGAGGGTGTAATGAATAAAGTCCCGGAATTGTTAGTTGGTAAGCCGAGTTCTCGTGTCTCTTGTAACCAAAGAATTCATACTTCAGCTGCTTGGGATGGGGGGCGGCGTCTGTTATGGTTGCACAGGCCCATACGGGAGTGACAGTCTCGATTGTAGCCAATGCATGTGAAGGCGCTTTCTCCCTATGTGGCCATTTTTTTCTTTACGCTTTTTCCCGGGACAAGCCTCCGTTTCTCCTCCCCTCGCTCCAGTCCTCAGTGCCAATAGCGTCTCCATCGTGAGCGATCGTTGATGACGTCTTTCCACCTCTGATGTCCATATCCATCGCCCTCATGTCATTTTTGCAGATATCCTTGAAGTAAAGATGAAGTCGCCCTCGTATTCTCTTACCGGTGCCCAGTTCTTTGTAGTGATAGCTCTTCAAAATCCTCCTCAATAAGTATAGGAATACATACCAAAGCCAGCGAAGATGGCGATTTCGGAAAATGGCTCATAGGCTGGGTAACTAGAGGAAAGTGGCATATCTCAAAATCTTGTAAGACAAAAATAAGCGAGTATTACTCAAGAAATTTACACTTATATACAAAAACATGCAAAAAAATAAATCCTTGATAAAGCATTTGCCTTGATAAAGTCCTTTAGGGACGAAACGCGTCGGTTAAGAAGTTTTTCCTTTTGTTTTTTTATATATTTTTTCCTTCACAGGCACACTGGATCTGAAGATAATTTACTCACACACACGCACACACACAGGCGCACGCACACGCACATACATATATATGTGTATGCCGGGTGGGTTAAAACATTTACGGCTCAAACTGTTGTCCAGTACTATTTACACAGCTTTGAAGTTTACCCATCACGCTTCGACAAATATTTTTGCACAATTCTCTTTATGTATTAATTTCTTGAAATGCATCACTTATGTAATTTTTTTTCAAACCACTAAGACTTGTTAGATTTTTACTATAAACTATGTCCTTGAGTACTCTCTAAATGAAGAAATCTATTGGGGTCAAATCCGGTTAACATGTTGGCCAATCGATTGGACCTTTTTGGCCATCTCTTTAAATGTTTTATCAAGATACCCACAGATTGTGTCTTGAATAACTTAGAGGCTTAATCTTGTTGGAAACAATGAACACCATATAGGATAGCTTTGAAGATCAGTCATTTTACCAACGCGGCTGCTAAAACTGTTGTCCTCCCAATTTACACTACTCTGAAGTCAAACTCTCACGCTTCGACAAACATTCCTAAACAAGTCTCTTTGAGTCTTAATTTCTTGAAATGCATCTGTTATGTAGTTGTTCAAATGACCAAATCTTTCTGGTTTTCGACTATAAACTTTGTCCTTGAGTACTCCACAAAGGATTTCATCCTTTGTGGTCAAGTCAGGTGAATGTGTCATCGAAATACTCATGGACAACTCTTGAAAAATGTATAGAAACCCCATCTTGTTGGAAACAATGAACACCATATAGGATAGCTTTGAAGATCAGTCATTTTACCAACGCGGCTGCTAAAACTGTTGTCCTTCACAATTTAATCGGCTTTAAAATCTATACCTCAAGTTTCGATTTTTGCCTAAGCCTCTTTGTGTGTTGATTTCTTTAAATGATTCGCTGATGTCAATTTTAAAATCACTAACTCTTCTTGCTTTTCGACTATAAATATTTCACTTGAGTAATCCCTAAATGAAGAAATCCATTGGGGTCACGACAGGGGAACGTGATGGGCAATCAATTGTACCTCTTTGGCCAATCCATTTCTCAGGAAATGTTTCATTAAGATGCTCATGGACTGCTCCTCAATAATGTAGAGGAGCCCCATCTTGTTGGAAACAATGAACCCCATATAAGATGGCTTTGAAAATCAGTCATTTTATCAACGCGGCTGCTTAAACTGTTGTTCTTCACAATTTAAACAGCTTTAAAAACTATACCTCAGGCTTTGATATTTGCCTAGGTCTGTGTGTGTTGATTTCTTATGTAATTTTTGAAATTGCCAACATTTCTTGGTTTGGACTATAAACTTTGGATTATCCTCACCGTTTACGGACTGGACATATATATATATATATATATATATATATATATATATTAGTGATTCAGTTTTACCTGAATTAATTTCACTATCAATGTAAATTTTACTTGTTTGTTTTTCAATCTTATCTTCAGTTATATTCCGGCTTCTATGAAAAGTCTGTACAAAACGACAGATAATAGAAACCTTTATCTCTGTAAAAGAAGTGAATTTAAAACAGCAGACTCCATTTTGAATCGCTCCCACGCTTGTCACTGATTATCCAGTCTGACATTTAATCATTTTGGCAAAATCGAAATTTTTAGGAAGCCTTCTCGGCATTTTAGAAACAACACACACATGATAACATTAGTATTGCTTTATTTATCAAATTTACTTTTTTATTTTATTCGCTTTGCTTTTTATTCCGACACTCTGACTCTATACATTCTTCATTATTACTATTAATTTATTACTATTTTTATTCCATCTTATTATTATTGTTGCTTTTTGTCCCAACACTCTGGCTCTATACACTCTTCATTATTTTATTACTATTTTTATTCCATCTTATTATTTTAGTTGCTTTTTATCCAAACAATCTGGCTCTATACACTCTTCATTATTATTATTATTATTATTATTATTATTATTATTATTATTGGTAGTTTTAGTATTTATTACGATCACTGGCGTATATAATTTTTATTCACTGTGCGAAGTCACTTCTGGTAGCGTTACCTCCCTTTAACTTAACACTCTAAGTTATTTATTCACAACTTCTATAGCCTCTTTGTGTCAAGTCAACGTCTAAATCCACCAGCGTCTAAATCCACTGAGCCATGTGTTCTTAAGGACAATAACAATGGCAATATTAACAATGTAAATGAACAATGTCTGTGGTGTTCTGGGGTAAGAAATGGCTCATGAATTGCAATGCTTCTAAAACGAACCATCATAGACAATCTCTCCTACGCCTCCATTAGCATGGATCAGGCTAGCCTCCCTGAGAGCAAAACACTACGGCTCCTTGGCCTAACACTCTCAGCAGACCTCAAGTGAAATGACTATATCGAATCCATAGCTAAATCCGTTGCTAAGATGGTCGGTTTACTGTGCAGGGCCAGGAAGTTTTTTCCCGTCTGAATCGACCCTGGACATATATAACTCTACCATCAGCCCGTTCAGTATTAAATGTGAGGGCACAGTTGAGCAAGAGACCAAGAAAACCCCTTTTAAGTCCAAAGATGAACTAAAGTCAAGGATTATGGTAGCATTCACCAATTTAAACAAGGGGGTTGTACAGGAGAATTGCAAGAGATTCTGAAGTTGTGTGGTGGATGTGGTTGAAATCAATGACGATTTTATTGAAGAAATTCACTCTTTAGTATTTCAAGATATTTCTGCGTAATTTTGGTAAATTTATCTATTAAAATGAAATGTCAGTATTATTTTCATTTTTGCATAATTTAAACAACAATTTATACATCACTCCCGGTATGTATGGCATAGAAATATAAAACCTGAATTTTACGTTCCTTAAAATATCAAATCTCCTGAACCTCCAATGACTTTTAGACCTTGATGAAATTATACATATTAACGATCAGGGTCGATATCGGGACGATTGCTTAGTAAACAAATTGAGAATGACTGAATAGAAACTATTTGAAGTGTTTTAAGAAACTTGGTTTCAATAGTGAGGGAGAAATTCATTTAAAAGCTCTTCAATTAATTGATATTGAAATAAAATTTTATAAATAGGAGAGCCTCCTCTCTTATATGAAACCTAACAATAGGCTGATCTTTGCAAACAGTGTGTCAAACTCCGCTTAGGTAGTAATCACCCATATATCCTAGTTTGTGTAAATTAAATAGAAATTCATGTGATATGGAAATATTTAAAGAAACTAAAAGGGGCTTTACATAAAGAAGGGTATAAAGAAAACTAGGTATTTAAAGCAGTATAAACGACTAAAAAAATTAACTAAAAAAGAACAAAAATATTATTTGGTTTACCTACCCCTATAATTTAGAAGTGAAAAAAATTACAAGAATCTTCTTAGCATTGGCAAGTAAGCATTCTCCAAATTCCATGTTATACAGTCAGTTAAGTGCAATATGTGAAACACGCTTGGGCGATCATGTCTCGAAAGAGACATGACTAACTGGGCAGAAGATTATCACGCAGTAGGTTGCTATTGCTTTCTGCGGTAGACTGGTTACCAGCCAAGGCTATAGAACCCAATCTGTCCTGTTATTTAACCCATAACTGGAGGGAAGAGACGGATTGATACCTTTCCCAATGGTATTTACGCGTAAGTGAATGCAATGAATTCAACTGGAATTCGAACTCGGCTCACCGATTTCTCGTTCCGAGCCGATATCCACTGCACTACAACGCACATCCATGTTATACAAAGTTTACAATAAAATTTGACTTATATCCATTCATTTTTCTTTCAGTCTACAGTTTCGCTTTAACTGGAAACAACTATTGCTTTTTAGTCTTTTGTGCCAACGTCCAAAGAGTCTGAGCTCCAGGACCATGGATTAGTTTTAAAGCTTTCATTACATCCGAGCAACGCCGGGCTATACTACTAGTATATATATATTGAGTTTGTGTTGAGTTAGCATGCATCAAGCTTTTGCTTTTATACAGTATACAGAGGAATCAACATTGTATGGTGACTGTCACACTTCAGGTCGTTAATTTAAGGTGGCCAATGTACAAACTCACCGAAACAGTCACAAATGACATATAATTACGCATCTACTTAGTTTTTCTGCATTCATTTCCCGGCGGAAGAAGACCACTTGTCATCAGTTCCACTCAACGTTGTTACTAAGTGAACGACAATTAATTAGTCGAAATGTTGTGATCTTGACAATAAAGAAAAGAAACAAAAAAATTCAATGATTGTTTAATTAGTCCCAGTTTATCAATTATGTGCGAGCTGACCTCCTCCAGAGCATTTGACTGACGCGCTCTTGATTCGACAAAAAAGTGCTACGCAACACCCCCCACTGAAATCATCAGTTAACACAAATTATATCTTGAAATATGGACGACAGCAATTGTCATACTCTTTAACCACTCATGGTGTGAAGTGCAATAATATATATATATAATTCCAAGTGAACCGTGTTCATTATGCTTATATGAAACACTATTTATTATTAGATTCCTCAAAAATAAAAATTTATTAAATAAACACAACAAAATTAATGTCATATGTAGACATTGTAAATTATTCACATTAGAAAATGGATAAAACCTAAATTAAATAACATGCTCACCGATGAATTAGGTAAAAATAAAAATAAAGCCAAAGATAGAATAAGTTAGTTGCCCTTTTTTTTTAATAATCACCCCCCTTTTGCATCAGGATAATAAACTTGACAGCAAATTGATAGATGTAGCGAAAAAATAGCAGTTCGGGGTTTACTCGAAGGAAAGCAGACAAGAGGGGAATAGGGTCAAGGAAAAAGGAAAAAAGAGGAGGAAAAAAGTTGGTTAGCACATAAATTCCTCGAGGTCAAACCCCTAAGTGAATCTCCATTCTGATTAGCCGAACACACACACACACACACACACACACACACACACACACAAAAACAAAAAAAACAAACACCCACATACATTCACAGTAAACCGAGAGTATTTGTCATTTAAATGTAAATCATCTTCCCAACCACACCAACATTGCCTGATGATGAGAATTAATCTCGAAACATCGAAATTTCCATGTAGCAATGAAAAACTGACATAACCATATAATTATATTATATATATATTTAGTGTAATATGTTTTCAATAAAATCAACTTTAAATCCGGAAATAGCATATTACATTGCATTTGACTACTTGGTTTTGTTGTCATTTCGCGCTATCACGTGGTGTGACGTCATAAAACCGCATCGAAATTTAAGAACTGCGTTTATTATTTTTGGTAACTATTGCCGTTGCCAAGCGGAGTTTTATGTCAACACAAAATAAAATCGTCGGTGATGGTGGATGTTATCGTATTACAGTCTAAAAACCACTCTGAAGATGGCTCATGTGAGCCGAAAGCTTAGAAGAAAATCAATAAATAATTATCCAAATGCTGGAGAATTTTTGTCTTTATTTTCAACTGAAATTAAAGCAAAAATACGACGTTTAGAACGGCTCATGATTAAACATAATAGACATTCATTGTCTCTTATATTTAACAGCATATATATATATATATATATATATATATATATATATATAGTGTATCGAAGCAGCAGATAATTTTCTAAACAATTTACTGTTAAATATAAGAGACAATGAATGTCTGTTATATTTAATCGTGAGCCGTTCTAAACATCGTATTTTCGCTTTAATTTCAGGTGGAAATAAAGACACATTCTCCAAAATTTGGATATTTTTTCTGTTGGTTCTAAGCTTTCGGCTCACATGAGCCAATTTCAGAGAGATTACAGGGACATTAACATAAAAAACATCCACCATCAAAGACGATTTTATCTTATGTTGGCATAAAACTTTGCTAAGCAACGATAACAGTTACCAAATAGCAGACGCAGTTCGTTAATTTGAAATGCGGTTTAAAAATCCCTATATTTAAATGCAATGTAATGTGTTATGACCAGATTTAGATATGATTTTATTAAGTGTGGGTTGTTTGGATTTAATGTAGATGGCCTCCAATATCTGAAGGTTCTTTTTACTGTGTGTATGAGTGAGGATTATTGTATTGTTGACTAAAATCTGTCTGAAATCAACATTTTGGTATGTTTTGCCGTTGCTTAGCGGAGTTTTATGTCAGCACAATATAAAATCGTCGCTGATGGTGGATGTTTTTTATGTTAACGTCCCTATAAACTCTATAAAGATGGCTAATGTGAGCCGAAAGCTTAGAACCAACTTAATAAAAAATTATCTAAATGTTGGAGAATTTTTGTCTTTATTTTCACCTGAAATTAAAGCGAAAATACGATGTTTAGAACGGCCCAGGATTAAACATAATAGACATTCATTGTCTCTTATATTTAACAGTATATATACGTATATATATATATATATATATATATATATATATATATATAAAGAGAGTGCGAGTGAGCGAGAGAAAGAGAAAGAGAGTGATTCAATCATGTTCTTTATGACTACGATATTTCTGTTATTGTATACAAGAAAACTTAATTGTCAATGTAATAATAGCATTAGTAAAAACTAGCATCATAACCCGGCGTTGCCCGTGCAACTCAGCTGAATGACCCAGCTTTAGCGGTCATACGCCCTAACCGAGCTCCTTTTTTTAGGAGCCATGTGAAAAAATCTACAAAAACTGACCACACCTAGTCTGAATATCTATTACTTAATCGAAGATGGCTACTAAATTACTTGTAACGCAATGTTTACAATACTCACACAAATATCAAATCTCGTGATGCAATAGTGTTTATAATATTAAATGGATAAAATCCTTTAAAACTCGGCTATATAAAACAAATAATTATATCAAAAATTGTTGTTTAAAAATTGTTAAAAAATTCCATGAAAAAAATCTATTTTCTTTTGTTTTGCGTAAACGTGATTTGATGTTTTGTGTGACATTGTAAACAACATTGCATTTGTTTTTGTTTCAAAATTACTTGGGAAAATATTTACATTTTTTTTTACGAAATAAATTTAACATAAAAATAAAAATTATTTATTTTGTTTTACTGAAATTAGAAATATAAACACTATTTCTGAAATTTTCGAAGAGTATTTAAAAATGTAGATATTTAATTTTAGAGGAAAAAATTACATTAATGCCACACGAATTACAGACAGTTGATTTCCTGCATAAAATATTAAGCAAATAAAAAGCTTTATCTTTTTGTAATTTTATTTTCTGAAGTATGAAATATTAAATATTGTTTTTGTTTAAATATTGTTTTTGTTTAAAAAAACTTCTTTTTCAATAAAAAAATTATTTTAGTCGCGTTTGACACGTGTGATTTGATTTCTGTGACGCAATTTAGCAAATATTTTAGATCTTAGATGTTTTACGGAGCAAATGTAAACAATCGACTCCATTGGCCAAAGAGTGCGAAAGAAAAAATCGCTCATTTACGTCACTTAATTTTAGACAACACGATATATAGGTACACAAACACACATACATACACACACATAGATATAGACATACTCATATATATTTATTTTTATTTTCATTCTGCGGAAGTTTGATTTTTTTTAATGCATTTTTGTAGCTTTTTAATGTACGCCTGTGTGGGTGGACACTTAAATGTTTTATATTAAATAGATCTACGATTAATTACTTGAGACGCATTTTTGTGTTGGTTTGAATGTTAGTAGGAGCGTTTATTCTGACCCTTCTATATTTTGCGCAGCTGGGAAGCGATTGTGTGTCTTTATATATATATATATATATATTTAAAAAAATTTCAAGTGGCAGACCCTGTCTTATAGCGAGATATATTCAGTAATTTGATTTCAACACCATTTCATATATATATGTATATAACTAAGCTAAAGAGCCAACGAACCTACCAAGGTTTCACCTAAATGGATCTTCAAAGAAACTGGGCCCACTTTCCTTGAAGATCCAATTTGGTGAAACCTTGGTAGGTTCGTTGGCTCCCTAGGTTAACTACTTACTTTGTTTGTTCTACTTGCGTACTGAGCGCTTTTTGTTTTGGGTTACTCGTCTCGGGGTTTTTATTTGGGGGGGGGGGGGCTGCGTACTTTGACTGATGTTCAAGTGCTTAGCTCGTTCTTTTTTTATTACCATGTTTTCCTTCTGCGTATGTGCTCGGAGGGTTTTTTGAAACGAGTACAACTACAAGTTTACAGTTATATATATATATATATATATATATATTCGCTACCGGCCATACCGATGTTTTAAAAAAATGATGAATTTCATACTAGTTTTTAGTATTTATTGCCAAGTGAATTATTGTAAATGAAAATAGAATGGTTCTTTTGTTAATACTGCACAATAACATGTGCATCAAATGAATTTGTATATATTTAATAATTGCCTAATTTGCAGTTTCATCAATAAAAGAATGAAGAAAATTTAGGGTGATTTGGGCGAATTTCATCTTTGCTTCCCTGCCTTGTAAAATTTTACAAAGTAATAATAACAAAAGAACCACTCTATTTTCATTTAGAATTATCCACTTGGCAATAAATACTTAAAAATAGTATGAAATAATCATTTCCTTTAAAAAATATACTGGGTTGGCCTAATAATTATGGCCGGTAGTGTATATATATATATATATATAGAGAGAGAGAGAGAGAGAGAGAGAGAGACAGACAGACAGACAGAGATAGAGACAGGGAGGGGAGGGAGAGAGAACACAGTGAATACCGATGACAGTTAAATTGAGCTCAATATAAAATTCACATGTACATACACGAATAACGATAAACGGAAATATATGTGTGTGTGTGTGTGTGTGTGTGTGTGTGTGTGTGTGTGTGTGTGTGTGAAATGTGTATGTATGTATATATATATATATATATATAAATGTATATATATATATATATATATATATATATATATATATATATATTTCGCCGACTAACGCCAATTTAGTCGCGTTTCAATCCTGGGTAAAAAGCAATCGGCTGTCTACCCGTACTGATGAGCTGTGATACAGCGAAACAGATCTATCTACGGATGACTATATATATATATATATATATATATATATATATATATAAGCAATTTTTTTACATATATTATTTATATATTATATATGTGTGGTACTTTTTTAAAAGCGCTGAATATCAGTGATAGGGCTGTTATATATATATATATATATATATATATATATATATATATATATTATTATTATTATTATTATTATCGCATACTGCAACTTGATAGCTATTAAGTTGCAGAAAGTTATTATTATATAGTAATAATAGCATCCGCCCGTGAATTGAATACTGCTTCCCGATCTGGTTGGGTGCTCTTGCTATCCGCTTAGAGGGTCCCTGACAAAATTTAACGGAGAATCTGTCATGTAATAGATCCCGACTTGGCAGCTCAGATACAGTCACTTTCTCACCGGCGCAATGTGGCTTCCCTCTGTCTCTTCTACAAATACTTTCACGGCTTCTGCTCTGATGAACTTATTACACTAGTACTCACTATATACGAATTTACTCGATCCACAAAATTAGCAAGTAGGTCACACCATTTTACTGTGAAACCAATAAGATGTTAATGCAAATTCTACTCCATCAGCTTCTTTACTTGCACTTCCCGACTGTGGAATTCCCTTTAATTTACTTGCTTCCCCGACAGCTATATTCTCCAAAAATTTAAATTTAAAGTCAATAGTCATCTCCTATCTCACTTGCATCCTCGCTCTCTCTCTCTCTCTCTCTCTCTCTCTCTCTCTCTTTCTCATGCTCTCATCTCATTTCTGCAGTATTCTCATCCCTCTCTTACCCGCTTCTTGACACTCCCTCTATTGTATCACTCCTTCTCATAACTTTCTTCCTATGTAACCCCTTGCACAACAGTGGCAGTATAGTGCCTTGCTTGGGGCGATACGATTAAAAAAGATATCTATGCTTTACTTTTGTATTCTGTACTTTTCAAAAGTAAATATCTTACTAGGTAATGTACCTCTATAAGTATTACCCAATTCATATATATATATATATATATATATATATATATATATATATATATATATCTTACATTTTAAAACGAGTTATTACGCGATCTACATTTCTACCATGAGTAGTGTCTTCAGGTAATTTTCAATAATTTATTATTATTAATATTTCTACGGCTTATCAACCCTTTGCAGGTTTAAATAACCTGGAAACGAATCAATCAATCAATCTACTGATTAAGCAGAAGAAATTAAAGAAGAAATTAGTAAGACTTGTAAACCATTATTATCGCCAAAATATATTCTTAGAATCTAAAAATATTATCTGGTTTAAATAACCTGCAAAGGGTTGATAAACCGTAAAAAACGAATCAATCAATCAATCTACTGATTAAGCAGAAGAAATTAAAAGAAGAAATTAGTAAGACTGGTAAACCATTATTATCGCCAAAATATATTCTTAGAATCTAAAAATACAGCTTTAAATAACCTGCAAAGGGTTGATAAGCCGTAAAAAACGAATCAATCAATCAATCTACTGATTAAGCAGAAGAAATTAAAAAAGAAGAAATTAGTAAGACTTGTAAACCATTATTATCGCCAAAATATATTCTTAGAATCTAAAAATATATTCTGGCTTTAAATAACCTGCAAAAGGAGTTGATAAACCGTAAAAAACGAATCAATCAATCAATCTATTGATTAAGCAGAAAAGAAATTAAAAGAAGAAATTAGTAAGACTTGTAAACCATTATTATCGCTTAAAATATATTCTTAGAATCTAAAAATATATTCTGGCTTTAAATAACCTGCAAAAGGGTTGATAAACCGTAAAAAACGAATCAATCAATCAATCTATTGATTAAGCAGAAGAAATTAAAAGAAGAAATTAGCTAGACTTGTAAACCATTATTATCGCCAAAATATATTCTTAGAATCTAAAAAAGAAATATATTCTGGCTTTAAATAACCTGCAAAGGGTTGATAAACCGTAAAAAACGAATCAATCCAATCAATCTACTGATTAAGAAAGCAGAAGGAGATAAAGAAGAAATTAGTAAGACTTGTAAGCCATTGTTATCGCCAAAATATATTCTTAGAATCTAAAAAAAGAAAATATATTCTGGCTTTAAATAACAAAGAGGGTTGATAAACATTAAAAACGAATCAATCAATCAATCTATTGATTAAGCAGAAGAAATTAAAAGAAGAAATTAGTAAGACTTGTAAACCATTATTATCGCCAAAATATATTCTTGAATCTAAAAATGTATTCTGGCTTTAAATAACACGGGTTGATAAGCCGTAAAAAACGAATCAATCAATCAATCTACTGATTAAGCAGAAAGAGAAATTAAAGAAGAAATTAATAGAACTTGTAAACCATTATTATCGCCAAAATATATTCTTGAATCTAAAAATATATTCTGGCTTTAAATAACCTGCAAAAGGGTTGATAAACCGTAAAAAACGAATCAATCAATCAATCCTATTGATTAAGCAGAAGAAATTAAAGAAGAAATTAGTAAGACTTGTAAACCATTATTATCGCCAAAATATATTCTTAGAATCTAAAAATATATTCTGGCTTTAAATAACCTGCAAAGGGTTGATAAGCCGTAAAAAACGAATCAATCAATCAATCTATTGATTAAGCAGAAGAAATTAAAAGAAGAAATTAGTAAGACTTGTAAACCATTATCGCCAAAATATATTCTTAGAATCTAAAAATATATTCTGGCTTTAAATAACCTGCAAAGGGTTGATAAGCCGTAAAAAGCAGAATCAATCAATCAATCTACTGATTAAGCAGAAGAAATTAAAGAAGAAATTAGTAAGACTTGTAAACCATTATTATCGCCAAAATACATTCTTAGAATCTAAAAATATATTCTGGCTTTAAATAACCTGCAAAGGGTTGATAAGCCGTAGAAAACGAATCAATCAATCAATCTATTGATTAAGCAGAAGAAATTAAAAGAAGAAATTAGTAAGACTTGTAAACCATTATTATCACCAAAATATATTCTTAGAATCTAAAAAATATTATCTGGTTTTAAATAACCTGCAAAGGGTTGATAAGCCGTAAAAAACGAATCAATCAATCAATCTACTGATTAAGCAGAAGAAATTAAAAGAAGAAATTAGTAAGACTTGTAAACCATTATTATCGCCAAAATATATTCTTAGAATCTAAAAATATATTCTGGCTTTAAATAACCTGCAAAAAAGGGTTGATAAGCCGTAGAAAACGAACCAATCAATCAATCTACTCATTAAGCAGAAGAAATTAAAAGAAGAAATTAGTAAGACTTGTAAACTATTATTATCGCCAAAATATATTCTTAGAATCTAAAAATATATTCTGGCTTTAAATAACCTGCAATGGGTTGATAAGCCGTAGAAAACGAATCAATCAATCAATCTACTGATTAAGCAGAAGAAATTAAAGGAAGAAATTAGTAAGACTTGTAAACCATTATTATCGCCAAAATATATTCTTAGAATCTAAAAATATATTCTGGCTTTAAATAACCTGCAATGGGTTGATAAGCCGTAGAAAACGAATCAATCAATCAATCTACTCATTAAGCAGAAGAAATTAAAGGAAGAAATTAGTAAGACTTGTAAACCATTATTATCGCCAAAATATATTCTTAGAATCTAAAAATATATTCTGGCTTTAAATAACCAGCAAAGGGTTGATAAGCCGTAGAAAACGAATCAATCAATCAATCTACTCATTAAGCAGAAGAAATTAAAGGAAGAAATTAGTAAGACTTGTAAACCATTATTATCACCAAAATATATTCTTAGAATCTAAAAATATATTCTGGCTTTAAATAACCTGCAATGGGTTGATAAGCCGTAAAAAACGAATCAATCAATCAATCTACTGATTAAGCAGAAGAAATTAAAGGAAGAAATTAGTAAGACTTGTAAACCATTATTATCACCAAAATATATTCTTAGAATCTAAAAATATATTCTGGCTTTAAATAACCTGCAAAGGGTTGATAAGCCGTAGAAAACGAATCAATCAATCAATCTACTGATTAAGCAGAAGAAATTAAAAGAAGAAATTAGTAAGACTTGTAAACCATTATTATCGCCAAAATATATTCTTAGAATCTAAAAATATATTCTGGCTTTAAATAACCTGCAAAGGGTTGATAAGCCGTAGAAAACGAATCAATCAATCAATCTACTGATTAAGCAGAAGAAATTAAAAGAAGAAATTAGTAAGACTTGTAAACCATTATTATCACCAAAATATATTCTTAGAATCTAAAAATATATTCTGGCTTTAAATAACCTGCAATGGGTTGATAAGCCGTAAAAAACGAATCAATCAATCAATCTACTGATTAAGCAGAAGAAAATAAAGGAAGAAATTAGTAAGACTTGTAAACCATTATTATCGCCAAAATATATTCTTAGAATCTAAAAATATATTCTGGCTTTAAATAACCTGCAAAGGGTTGATAAGCCGTAGAAAACGAATCAATCAATCAATCTACTGATTAAGCAGAAGAAATTAAAAGAAGAAATTAGTAAGACTTGTAAACCATTATTATCACCAAAATATATTCTTAGAATCTAAAAATATATTCTGGCTTTAAATAACCTGCAATGGGTTGATAAGCCGTAAAAAACGAATCAATCAATCAATCTACTGATTAAGCAGAAGAAATTAAAGGAAGAAATTAGTAAGACTTGTAAACCATTATTATCGCCAAAATATATTCTTAGAAGCTAAAAAATATTATCTGGCTTTAAATAACCTGCAAAGGGTTGATAAGCCGTAGAAAACGAATCAATCAATCAATCTACTGATTAAGCAGAAGAAATTAAAAGAAGAAATTAGTAAGACTTGTAAACCATTATTATCACCAAAATATATTCTTAGAATCTAAAAATATATTCTGGCTTTAAATAACCTGCAATGGGTTGATAAGCCGTAAAAAACGAATCAATCAATCAATCTACTGATTAAGCAGAAGAAATTAAAGGAAGAAATTAGTAAGACTTGTAAACCATTATTATCACCAAAATATATTCTTAGAATCTAAAAATATATTCTGGCTTTAAATAACCTGCAATGGGTTGATAAGCCGTAAAAAACGAATCAATCAATCAATCTACTGATTAAGCAGAAGAAATTAAAAGAAGAAATTAGTAAGACTTGTAAACCATTATTATCGCCAAAATATATTCTTAGAATCTAAAAATGTTTTCTGGCTTTAAATAACTTGCAAAGGGTTGATAAGCCGTAGAAAACGAATCAATCAATCAATCTACTGATTAAGCAGAAGAAATTAAAAGAAGAAATTAGTAAGACTTGTAAACCATTATTATCGCCAAAATATATTCTTAGAATCTAAAAATATATTCTGGCTTTAAATAACCTGCAAAGGGTTGATAAGCCGTAGAAAACGAATCAATCAATCAATCTACTGATTAAGCAGAAGAAATTAAAAGAAGAAATTAGTAATACTTGTAAACCATTATTATCACCAAAATACATTCTTAGAATCTAAAAATATGTTCTGGCTTTAAATAACCTGCAAAGGGTTGATAAGCCGTAGAAAACGAATCAATCAATCAATCTACTGATTAAGCAGAAGAAATTAAAAGAAGAAATTAGTAAGATTTGTGAACCATTATTATCACCAAAATATATTCTTAGAATCTAAAAATATATTCTGGCTTTAAATAACCTGCAAAGGGTTGATAAGCCGTAGAAAACGAATCAATCAATCAATCTACTGATTAAGCAGAAGAAATTAAAAGAAGAAATTAGTAATACTTGTAAACCATTATTATCACCAAAATATATTCTTAGAATCTAAAAATATGTTCTGGCTTTAAATAACCTGCAAAGGGTTGATAAGCCGTAGAAAACGAATCAATCAATCAATCTACTGATTAAGCAGAAGAAATTAAAAGAAGAAATTAGTAAGATTTGTGAACCATTATTATCACCAAAATATATTCTTAGAATCTAAAAATATATTCTGGCTTTAAATAACCTGCAAAGGGTTGATAAGCCGTAGAAAACGAATCAATCAATCAATCTACTGATTAAGCAGAAGAAATTAAAAGAAGAAATTAGTAAGACTTGTAAACCATTATTATCACCAAAATATATTCTTAGAATCTAAAAATATGTTCTGGCTTTAAATAACCTGCAAAGGGTTGATAAGCCGTAGAAAACGAATCAATCAATCAATCTACTGATTAAGCAGAAGAAATTAAAAGAAGAAATTAGTAAGATTTGTGAACCATTATTATCACCAAAATATATTCTTAGAATCTAAAAATATATTCTGGCTTTAAATAACCTGCAAAGGGTTGATAAGCCGTAGAAAACGAATCAATCAATCAATCTACTGATTAAGCAGAAGAAATTAAAAGAAGAAATTAGTAAGACTTGTAAACCATTATTATCGCCAAAATATATTCTTAGAATCTAAAAATATATTCTGGCTTTAAATAACCTGCAAAGGGTTGATAAGCCGTAGAAAACGAATCAATTAATCAATCTACTGATTAAGCAGAAGAAATTAAAAGAAGAAATTAGTAAGACTTGTAAACCATTATTATCGCCAAAATATATTCTTAGAATCTAAAAATATATTCTGGCTTTAAATAACCTGCAAAGGGTTGATAAGCCGTAGAAAACGAATCAATCAATCAAACTACTGATTAAGCAGAAGAAATTAAAAGAAGAAATTAGTAAGACTTGTAAACCATTATTATCGCCAAAATATATTCTTAGAATCTAAAAATATATTCTGGCTTTAAATAACTTGCAAAGGGTTGATAAGCCGTAGAAAACGAATCAATTAATCAATCTACTGATTAAGCAGAAGAAATTAAAGGAAGAAATTAGTAAGACTTGTAAACCATTATTATCGCCAAAATATATTCTTAGAATCTAAAAATATATTCTGGCTTTAAATAACCTGCAAAGGGTTGATAAGCCGTAGAAAACGAATCAATCAATCAATCTACTGATTAAGCAGAAGAAATTAAAAGAAGAAATTAGTAAGACTTGTAAACCATTATTATCACCAAAATATATTCTTAGAATCTAAAAATATATTCTGGCTTTAAATAACCTGCAAAGGGTTGATAAGCCGTAGAAAACGAATCAATCAATCAATCTACTGATTAAGCAGAAGAAATTAAAAGAAGAAATTAGTAAGACTTGTAAACCATTATTATCACCAAAATATATTCTTAGAATCTAAAAATATATTCTGGCTTTAAATAACCTGCAAAGGGTTGATAAGCCGTAGAAAACGAATCAATCAATCAATCTACTGATTAAGCAGAAGAAATTAAAAGAAGAAATTAGTAAGACTTGTAAACCATTATTATCACCAAAATATATTCTTAGAATCTAAAAATATATTCTGGCTTTAAATAACCTGCAAAGGGTTGATAAGCCGTAGAAAACGAATCAATCAATCAATCTACTGATTAAGCAGAAGAAATTAAAAGAAGAAATTAGTAAGACTTGTAAACCATTATTATCGCCAAAATATATTCTTAGAATCTAAAAATATATTCTGGCTTTAAATAACCTGCAAAGGGTTGATAAGCCGTAGAAAACGAATCAATTAATCAATCTACTGATTAAGCAGAAGAAATTAAAAGAAGAAATTAGTAAGACTTGTAAACCATTATTATCGCCAAAATATATTCTTAGAATCTAAAAATATATTCTGGCTTTAAATAACCTGCAAAGGGTTGATAAGCCGTAGAAAACGAATCAATCAATCAAACTACTGATTAAGCAGAAGAAATTAAAAGAAGAAATTAGTAAGACTTGTAAACCATTATTATCGCCAAAATATATTCTTAGAATCTAAAAATATATTCTGGCTTTAAATAACTTGCAAAGGGTTGATAAGCCGTAGAAAACGAATCAATTAATCAATCTACTGATTAAGCAGAAGAAATTAAAGGAAGAAATTAGTAAGACTTGTAAACCATTATTATCGCCAAAATATATTCTTAGAATCTAAAAATATATTCTGGCTTTAAATAACCTGCAAAGGGTTGATAAGCCGTAGAAAACGAATCAATCAATCAATCTACTGATTAAGCAGAAGAAATTAAAAGAAGAAATTAGTAAGACTTGTAAACCATTATTATCGCCAAAATATATTCTTAGAATCTAAAAATATATTCTGGCTTTAAATAACCTGCAAAGGGTTGATAAGCCGTAGAAAACGAATCAATTAATCAATCTACTGATTAAGCAGAAGAAATTAAAAGAAGAAATTAGTAAGACTTGTAAACCATTATTATCGCCAAAATATATTCTTAGAATCTAAAAATATATTCTGGCTTTAAATAACCTGCAAAGGGTTGATAAGCCGTAGAAAACGAATCAATCAATCAAACTACTGATTAAGCAGAAGAAATTAAAAGAAGAAATTAGTAAGACTTGTAAACCATTATTATCGCCAAAATATATTCTTAGAATCTAAAAATATATTCTGGCTTTAAATAACTTGCAAAGGGTTGATAAGCCGTAGAAAACGAATCAATTAATCAATCTACTGATTAAGCAGAAGAAATTAAAGGAAGAAATTAGTAAGACTTGTAAACCATTATTATCGCCAAAATATATTCTTAGAATCTAAAAATATATTCTGGCTTTAAATAACCTGCAAAGGGTTGATAAGCCGTAGAAAACGAATCAATCAATCAATCTACTGATTAAGCAGAAGAAATTAAAAGAAGAAATTAGTAAGACTTGTAAACCATTATTATCACCAAAATATATTCTTAGAATCTAAAAATATATTCTGGCTTTAAATAACCTGCAAAGGGTTGATAAGCCGTAGAAAACGAATCAATCAATCAATCTACTGATTAAGCAGAAGAAATTAAAAGAAGAAATTAGTAAGACTTGTAAACCATTATTATCACCAAAATATATTCTTAGAATCTAAAAATATATTCTGGCTTTAAATAACCTGCAAAGGGTTGATAAGCCGTAGAAAACGAATCAATCAATCAATCTACTGATTAAGCAGAAGAAATTAAAAGAAGAAATTAGTAAGACTTGTAAACCATTATTATCACCAAAATATATTCTTAGAATCTAAAAATATATTCTGGCTTTAAATAACCTGCAAAGGGTTGATAAGCCGTAGAAAACGAATCAATCAATCAATCTACTGATTAAGCAGAAGAAATTAAAAGAAGAAATTAGTAAGACTTGTAAACCATTATTATCGCCAAAATATATTCTTAGAATCTAAAAATATATTCTGGCTTTAAATAACCTGCAAAGGGTTGATAAGCCGTAGAAAACGAATCAATTAATCAATCTACTGATTAAGCAGAAGAAATTAAAAGAAGAAATTAGTAAGACTTGTAAACCATTATTATCGCCAAAATATATTCTTAGAATCTAAAAATATATTCTGGCTTTAAATAACCTGCAAAGGGTTGATAAGCCGTAGAAAACGAATCAATCAATCAAACTACTGATTAAGCAGAAGAAATTAAAAGAAGAAATTAGTAAGACTTGTAAACCATTATTATCGCCAAAATATATTCTTAGAATCTAAAAATATATTCTGGCTTTAAATAACTTGCAAAGGGTTGATAAGCCGTAGAAAACGAATCAATTAATCAATCTACTGATTAAGCAGAAGAAATTAAAGGAAGAAATTAGTAAGACTTGTAAACCATTATTATCGCCAAAATATATTCTTAGAATCTAAAAATATATTCTGGCTTTAAATAACCTGCAAAGGGTTGATAAGCCGTAGAAAACGAATCAATCAATCAATCTACTGATTAAGCAGAAGAAATTAAAAGAAGAAATTAGTAAGACTTGTAAACCTATTATTATCACCAAAATATATTCTTAGAATCTAAAAATATATTCTGGCTTTAAATAACCTGCAAAGGGTTGATAAGCCGTAGAAAACGAATCAATCAATCAATCTACTGATTAAGCAGAAGAAATTAAAAGAAGAAATTAGTAAGACTTGTAAACCATTATTATCACCAAAATATATTCTTAGAATCTAAAAATATATTCTGGCTTTAAATAACCTGCAAAGGGTTGATAAGCCGTAGAAAACGAATCAATCAATCAATCTACTGATTAAGCAGAAGAAATTAAAAGAAGAAATTAGTAAGACTTGTAAACCATTATTATCGCCAAAATATATTCTTAGAATCTAAAAATATATTCTGGCTTTAAATAACTTGCAAAGGGTTGATAAGCCGTAGAAAACGAATCAATCAATCAATCTACTGATTAAGCAGAAGAAATTAAAAGAAGAAATTAGTAAGACTTGTAAACCATTATTATCGCCAAAATATATTCTTAGAATCTAAAAATGTTTTCTGGCTTTAAATAACTTGCAAAGGGTTGATAAGCCGTAGAAAACGAATCAATCAATCAATCTACTGATTAAGCAGAAGAAATTAAAAGAAGAAATTAGTAAGACTTGTAAACCATTATTATCACCAAAATATATTCTTAGAATCTAAAAATATATTCTGGCTTTAAATAACCTGCAATGGGTTGATAAGCCGTAAAAAACGAATCAATCAATCAATCTACTGATTAAGCAGAAGAAATTAAAAGAAGAAATTAGTAAGACTTGTAAACCATTATTATCGCCAAAATATATTCTTAGAATCTAAAAATATATTCTGGCTTTAAATAACCTGCAAAGGGTTGATAAGCCGTAGAAAACGAATCAATCAATCTACTGATTAAGCAGAAGAAATTAAAAGAAGAAATTAGTAAGACTTGTAAACCATTATTATCACCAAAATATATTCTTAGAATCTAAAAATATATTCTGGCTTTAAATAACCTGCAATGGGTTGATAAGCCGTAGAAAACGAATCAATCAATCAATCTACTGATTAAGCAGAAGAAATTAAAAGAAGAAATTAGTAAGACTTGTAAACCATTATTATCGCCAAAATATATTCTTAGAATCTAAAAATATATTCTGGCTTTAAATAACCTGCAAAGGGTTGATAAGCCGTAGAAAACGAATCAATCAATCAATCTACTGATTAAGCAGAAGAAATTAAAGGAAGAAATTAGTAAGACTTGTAAACCATTATTATCGCCAAAATATATTCTTAGAATCTAAAAATATATTCTGGCTTTAAATAACCTGCAATGGGTTGATAAGCCGTAGAAAACGAATCAATCAATCAATCTACTGATTAAGCAGAAGAAATTAAAAGAAGAAATTAGTAAGACTTGTAAACCATTATTATCACCAAAATATATTCTTAGAATCTAAAAATATTTTCTGGCTTTAAATAACCTGCAATGGGTTGATAAGCCGTAAAAAACGAATCAATCAATCAATCTACTGATTAAGCAGAAGAAATTAAAGGAAGAAATTAGTAAGACTTGTAAACCATTATTATCGCCAAAATATATTCTTAGAATCTAAAAATATTTTCTGGCTTTAAATAACTTGCAAAGGTTTGATAAGCCGTAGAAAACGAATCAATCAATCAATCTACTGATTAAGCAGAAGAAATTAAAAGAAGAAATTAGTAAGACTTGTAAACCATTATTATCGCCAAAATATATTCTTAGAATCTAAAAATGTTTTCTGGCTTTAAATAACTTGCAAAGGGTTGATAAGCCGTAAAAAACGAATCAATCAATCAATCTACTGATTAAGCAGAAGAAATTAAAGGAAGAAATTAGTAAGACTTGTAAACCATTATTATCGCCAAAATATATTCTTAGAATCTAAAAATATTTTCTGGCTTTAAATAACTTGCAAAGGTTTGATAAGCCGTAGAAAACGAATCAATCAATCAATCTACTGATTAAGCAGAAGAAATTAAAGGAAGAAATTAGTAAGACTTGTAAACCATTATTATCGCCAAAATATATTCTTAGAATCTAAAAATGTTTTCTGGCTTTAAATAACTTGCAAAGGGTTGATAAGCCGTAAAAAACGAATCAATCAATCAATCTACTGATTAAGCAGAAGAAATTAAAGGAAGAAATTAGTAAGACTTGTAAACCATTATTATCGCCAAAATATATTCTTAGAATCTAAAAATATTTTCTGGCTTTAAATAACTTGCAAAGGTTTGATAAGCCGTAGAAAACGAATCAATCAATCAATCTACTGATTAAGCAGAAGAAATTAAAGGAAGAAATTAGTAAGACTTGTAAACCATTATTATCGCCAAAATATATTCTTAGAATCTAAAAATGTTTTCTGGCTTTAAATAACTTGCAAAGGGTTGATAAGCCGTAAAAAACGAATCAATCAATCAATCTACTGATTAAGCAGAAGAAATTAAAAGAAGAAATTAGTAAGACTTGTAAACCATTATTATCGCCAAAATATATTCTTGGAATCTAAAAAGGTTTTCTGGCTTTAAATAACTTGCAAAGGGTTGATAAGCCGTAGAAAACGAATCAATCAATCAATCTACTGATTAAGCAGAAGAAATTAAAGGAAGAAATTAGTAAGACTTGTAAACCATTATTATCGCCAAAATATATTCTTAGAATCTAAAAATATTTTCTGGCTTTAAATAACTTGCAAAGGGTTGATAAGCCGTAAAAAACGAATCAATCAATCAATCTACTGATTAAGCAGAAGAAATTAAAGGAAGAAATTAGTAAGACTTGTAAACCATTATTATCACCAAAATATATTCTTAGAATCTAAAAATATATTCTGGCTTTAAATAACCTGCAATGGGTTGATAAGCCGTAAAAAACGAATCAATCAATCAATCTACTGATTAAGCAGAAGAAATTAAAGGAAGAAATTAGTAAGACTTGTAAACCATTATTATCGCCAAAATATATTCTTAGAATCTAAAAATATTTTCTGGCTTTAAATAACTTGCAAAGGGTTGATAAGCCGTAGAAAACGAATCAATCAATCAATCTACTGATTAAGCAGAAGAAATTAAAAGAAGAAATTAGTAAGACTTGTAAACCATTATTATCGCCAAAATATATTCTTAGAATCTAAAAAATATATTCTGGCTTTAAATAACCTGCAAAGGGTTGATAAGCCGTAGAAAACGAATCAATCAATCAATCTACTGATTAAGCAGAAGAAATTAAAAGAAGAAATTAGTAAGACTTGTAAACCATTATTATCGCCAAAATATATTCTTAGAATCTAAAAATATATTCTGGCTTTAAATAACCTGCAAAGGGTTGATAAGCCGTAGAAAACGAATCAATCAATCAATCTACTGATTAAGCAGAAGAAATTAAAAGAAGAAATTAGTAAGACTTGTAAACCATTATTATCGCCAAAATATATTCTTAGAATCTAAAAATATATTCTGGCTTTAAATAACCTGCAAAGGGTTGATAAGCCGTAGAAAACGAATCAATCAATCAATCTACTGATTAAGCAGAAGAAATTAAAAGAAGAAATTAGTAAGACTTGTAAACCATTATTATCGCCAAAATATATTCTTAGAATCTAAAAATATATTCTGGCTTTAAATAACCTGCAAAGGGTTGATAAGCCGTAGAAAACGAATCAATCAATCAATCTACTGATTAAGCAGAAGAAATTAAAGAAGAAATTAGTAAGACTTGTAAACCATTATTATCGCCAAAATATATTCTTAGAATATAAAAATATATTCTGGCTTTAAATAACCTGCAAAGGGTTGATAAGCCGTAGAAAACGAATCAATCAATCAATCTACTGATTAAGCAGAAGAAATTAAAAGAAGAAATTAGTAAGACTTTGTAAACCATTATTATCGCCAAAATATATTCTTAGAATCTAAAATATATTCTGGCTTTAAATAACTCTGCAAAGGGTTGATAAGCCGTAGAAAACTAATCAATCAATCAATCTACTGATTAAGCAGAAGAAATTAAAAGAAGAAATTAGTAAGACTTGTAAACCATTATTATCACCAAAAATATATTCTTAGAATCTAAAAATATTATCTGGCTTTAAATAACCCAAAGGGTTGATAAGCCGTAGAAAACGAATCAATCAATCAATCTACTGATTAAGCAGAAGAAATTAAAAGAAGAAATTAGTAAGACTTGTAAACCATTATTATCACCAAAATACATTCTTAGAATCTAAAAATATATTCTGGTTTAAATAACCTGCAATGGGTTGATAAGCCGTAGAAAACGAATCAATCAATCAATCTATCATTGATTAAGCAGAAGAAATTAAAGGAAGAAATTAGTAAGACTTGTAAACTATTATTATCACCAAAATACATTCTTAGAATCTAAAAAATATATTCTGGCTTTAAATAACCTGCAAAGGGTTGATAAGCCGTAGAAAACGAATCAATCAATCAATCTACTGATTAAGCAGAAGAAATTAAAGGAAGAAATTAGTTAGACTTGGAACCATTATTATCACCAAAAATACATTCTTAGAATCTAAAAATATATTCTGGGTTTTAACAACCTGCAAAGGGTTGATAAGCCGTAGAAAAAACGAATCAATCAATCAATCTACTGATTAAGCAGAAGAAATTAAAAGAAGAAATTAGTAAGACTTGTAAAACTTATTATTATCGCCAAAATATATTCTTAGAATCTAAAAATATATTCTGGCTTTAAATAACCTGCAATATTGATAAGTCAGAGAAAACGAATCAATCAATCAATCTACTGATTAAGCAGAAGAAATTAAAAGAAGAAATTAGTAAGACTTAAACCATTATTGTCACCAAAATATATTCTTAGAATCTAAAAAATATTATCTGGCTTTAAATAACCTGCAAAGGGTTGATAAGCCGTAGAAACGAATCAATCAATCAATCTACTGATTAAGCAGAAGAAATTAAAAGAAGAAATTAGTAAGACTTGTAAACCATTATCACCAAAATACATTCTTAGAATCTAAAAATATATTCTGGCTTTAAATAACCTGCAATGGGTTGATAAGCCGAAAACGAATCAATCAATCAATCTACTGATTAAGCAGAAGAAATTAAAGGAAGAAATTAGTAAGACTTGTAAAACTATTATCACCAAAATACATCTAGAATCTAAAAATATATTCTGGCTTTAAATAACCTGCAAAGGGTTGATAAGCCGTAGAAAACGAATCAATCAATCAATCTACTGATTAAGCAGAAGAAATTAAAAGAAGAAATTAGTAAGACTTTAAAAACCATTATTATCACCAAAATATATTCTTAGAATCTAAAAATATTATCTGGCTTAAATAACTCAGGCAAATGGTTGATAAGCCGTAGAAAACGAATCAATCAATCAATCTACTGATTAAGCAGAAGAAATGAAAGGAAGAAATTAGTGACTTGTAAACCATTATTATCACCAAAATACATTCTTAGAATCTAAAAATATATTCTGGCTTTAAATAACTCTGTACGGTTGATAAGTCAGAGAAAAACGAATCAATCAATCAATCTACTGATTAAGCAAAAGAAATTAAAGGAAGAAATTAGTAAGACTTGTAAACTATTATTATCACCAAAATACATTCTTAGAATCTAAAAATATATTCTGGCTTTAAATAACCTGCAAAGGGTTGATAAGCCGTAGAAAACGAATCAATCAATCAATCTACTGATTAAGCAGAAGAAATTAAAAGAAGAAATTAGTAAGACTTGTAAACCATTATTATCACCAAAATATATTCTTAGAATCTAAAAATATATTCTGGCTTTAAATAACCTGCAAAGGGTTGATAAGCCGTAGAAAACGAATCAATCAATCAATCTACTGATTAAGCAGAAGAAATTAAAGGAAGAAATTAGTTAGACTTGGAAACCATTATTATCACCAAAATACATTCTTAGAATCTAAAAATATTTTCTTATTTAAATAACCAGCAAAGGGTTGATAAGCCGTAGAAAACGAATCAATCAATCAATCTACTGATTAAGCAGAAGAAATTAAAGGAAGAAATTAGTAAGACTTGTAAACCATTATTATCACCAAAATACATTCTTAGAATCTAAAAATATATTCTGGCTTTAAATAACCTGCAAAGGTTTGATAAGCCGTAGAAAACGAATCAATCAATCAATCTACTGATTAAGCAGAAGAAATTAAAGGAAGAATGAATAGACTTGGAAACCATTATTATCACCAAAATACATTCTTAGAATCTAAAAATATTTTCTGGCTTTAAAATTACCAGCAAAGGGTTGATAAGCCGTAGAAAACGAATCAATCAATCAATCTACTGATTAAGCAGAAGAAATTAAAGAAGAAATTAGTAAGACTTGTAAACCATTATTATCACCAAAATACATTCTGACAATCTAAAAATATATTCTGGCTTTAAATAACTCAAAGGTTTGATAAGCCGTAGAAAACGAATCAATCAATCAATCTACTGATTAAGCAGAAGAAAATGAAAGCGAAGAAATTAGTTAGACTTGGAAACCATTATTATCACCAAAATACATTCTTTAGAATTCAAAAATATTTTCTGGCTTTAAATAACCAGCAAAGGGTTGATAAGCCGTAGAAAACGAATCAATCAATCAATCTACTGATTAAGCAGAAGAAATTAAAGGAAGAAATTAGTAAGACTTGTAAACCATTATTATCACCAAAAATTACATTCTTAGAATCTAAAAATATATTCTGGCTTTAAATAACCTGCAAAGGTTTGATAAGCCGTAGAAAACGAATCAATCAATCAATCTACTGATTAAGCAGAAGAAATTAAAGGAAGAATTAGTTAGACTTGGAAACCATTATTATCACCAAATACATTCTTAGAATTTTAAAATATTTTCTGGCTTTAAATAACCATAAAGGGTTGATAAGCCTAGAAAACGAATCAATCAATCAATCTACTGATTAAGCAGAAGAAATTAAAGGAAGAAATTAGTAAGACTTGTAAACCATTATTATCACCAAAATACATTCTTAGAATCTAAAAATATATTCTGGCTTTAAATAACCAGCAAAGGGTTGATAAGCCGTAGAAAATCAATCAATCAATCAATCTACTACTAAGCAGAAGAAATTAAAGGAAGAAATTAGTAAGACTTGTAAACTATTATTATCACCAAAATACATTCTTAGAATCTAAAAATATATTCTAGCTTTAAATAACCTGCAAAGGGTTGATAAGCCGTAGAAAACGAATCAATCAATCAATCTACTGATTAAGCAGAAGAAATTAAAAGAAGAAATTAGTAAGACTTGTAAACCATTATTATCACCAAAATATATTCTTAGAATCTAAAAATATTTTCTGGCTTTAAATAACCTGCAATGGGTTGATAAGTCGTAGAAAATCGAATCAATCAATCAATCTACTGATTAAGCAGAAGAAATTAAAGGAAGAAATTAGTAAGACTTGTAAACCATTATTATCACCAAAATACATTCTTAGAATCTAAAAATATATTCTGGCTTTAAATAACCTGCAAAGGGGTTGATAAGCCGTAGAAAACGAATCAATCAATCAATCTACTGATTAAGCAGAAGAAATTAAAGGAAGAAATTAGTAAGACTTGTAAACCATTATTATCACCAAAATACATTCTTAGAATCTAAAAATATATTCTGGCTTTAAATAACCTGCAAAGGATTGATAAGCCGTAGAAAACGAATCAATCAATCAATCTACTGATTAAGCAGAAGAAATTAAAAGAAGAAATTAGTAAGACTTGTAAACCATTATTATCACCAAAATATATTCTTAGAATCTAAAAATATATTCTGGCTTTAAATAACCTGCAAAGGGTTGATAAGCCGTAGAAAACGAATCAATCAATCAATCTACTGATTAAGCAGAAGAAATTAAAGGAAGAAATTAGTAAGACTTGTAAACCATTATTATCACCAAAATACATTCTTAGAATCTAAAAATATATTCTGGCTTTAAATAACCTGCAAAGAGTTGATAAGCCGTAGAAAACGAATCAATCAATCAATCTACTGATTAAGCAGAAGAAATTAAAAGAAGAAATTAGTAAGACTTGTAAACCATTATTATCACCAAAATACATTCTTAGAATCTAAAAATATATTCTGGCTTTAAATAACCTGCAATGGGTTGATAAGCCGTAGAAAACGAATCAATCAATCAATCTACTGATTAAGCAGAAGAAATTAAAGGAAGAAATTAGTAAGACTTGTAAACCTATTATTATCACCAAAATACATTCTTAGAATCTAAAAATATATTCTGGCTTTAAATAACCTGCAAAGGGTTGATAAGCCGTAGAAAACGAATCAATCAATCAATCTACTGATTAAGCAGAAGAAATTAAAGGAAGAAATTAGTTAGACTTGGAAACCATTATTATCACCAAAATACATTCTTAGAATCTAAAAATATATTCTGGCTTTAAATAACCTGCAAAGGGTTGATAAGCCGTAGAAAACGAATCAATCAATCAATCTACTGATTAAGCAGAAGAAATTAAAAGAAGAAATTAGTAAGACTTGTAAACCATTATTATCGCCAAAATATATTCTTAGAATCTAAAAATATATTCTGGCTTTAAATAACCTGCAAAGGGTTGATAAGCCGTAGAAAACGAATCAATCAATCAATCTACTGATTAAGCAGAAGAAATTAAAAGAAGAAATTAGTAAGACTTTAAACCATTATTGTCACCAAAATATATTCTTAGAATCTAAAAAATATTATCTGGCTTTAAATAACCTGCAAAGGGTTGATAAGCCGTAGAAAACGAATCAATCAATCAATCTACTGATTAAGCAGAAGAAATTAAAAGAAGAAATTAGTAAGACTTGTAAACCATTATTATCACCAAAATACATTCTTAGAATCTAAAAATATATTCTGGCTTTAAATAACCTGCAATGGGTTGATAAGCCGTAGAAAACGAATCAATCAATCAATCTACTGATTAAGCAGAAGAAATTAAAGGAAGAAATTAGTAAGACTTGTAAACCATTATTATCACCAAAATACATTCTTAGAATCTAAAAATATATTCTGGCTTTAAATAACCTGCAAAGGGTTGATAAGCCGTAGAAAACGAATCAATCAATCAATCTACTGATTAAGCAGAAGAAATTAAAAGAAGAAATTAGTAAGACTTGTAAACCATTATTATCACCAAAATATATTCTTAGAATCTAAAAAATATTATCTGGCTTTAAATAACCTGCAAATGGTTGATAAGCCGTAGAAAACGAATCAATCAATCAATCTACTGATTAAGCAGAAGAAATGAAAGGAAGAAATTAGTAAGACTTGTAAACCATTATTATCACCAAAATACATTCTTAGAATCTAAAAATATATTCTGGCTTTAAATAACCTGCAATGGGTTGATAAGCCGTAGAAAACGAATCAATCAATCAATCTACTGATTAAGCAAAAGAAATTAAAGGAAGAAATTAGTAAGACTTGTAAACCATTATTATCACCAAAATACATTCTTAGAATCTAAAAATATATTCTGGCTTTAAATAACCTGCAAAGGGTTGATAAGCCGTAGAAAACGAATCAATCAATCAATCTACTGATTAAGCAGTAGAAATTAAAAGAAGAAATTAGTAAGACTTGTAAACCATTATTATCACCAAAATATATTCTTAGAATCTAAAAATATATTCTGGCTTTAAATAACCTGCAAAGGGTTGATAAGCCGTAGAAAACGAATCAATCAATCAATCTACTGATTAAGCAGAAGAAATTAAAGGAAGAAATTAGTTAGACTTGGAAACCATTATTATCACCAAAATACATTCTTAGAATCTAAAAATATTTTCTGGCTTTAAATAACCAGCAAAGGGTTGATAAGCCGTAGAAAACGAATCAATCAATCAATCTACTGATTAAGCAGAAGAAATTAAAGGAAGAAATTAGTAAGACTTGTAAACCATTATTATCACCAAAATACATTCTTATAATCTAAAAATATATTCTGGCTTTAAATAACCTGCAAAGGTTTGATAAGCCGTAGAAAACGAATCAATCAATCAATCTACTGATTAAGCAGAAGAAATTAAAGGAAGAAATTAGTTAGACTTGGAAACCATTATTATCACCAAAATACATTCTTAGAATCTAAAAATATTTTCTGGCTTTAAATAACCAGCAAAGGGTTGATAAGCCGTAGAAAACGAATCAATCAATCAATCTACTGATTAAGCAGAAGAAATTAAAGGAAGAAATTAGTAAGACTTGTAAACCATTATTATCACCAAAATACATTCTTAGAATCTAAAAATATATTCTGGCTTTAAATAACCTGCAAAGGTTTGATAAGCCGTAGAAAACGAATCAATCAATCAATCTACTGATTAAGCAGAAGAAATTAAAGGAAGAAATTAGTTAGACTTGGAAACCATTATTATCACCAAAATACATTCTTAGAATCTAAAAATATTTTCTGGCTTTAAATAACCAGCAAAGGGTTGATAAGCCGTAGAAAACGAATCAATCAATCAATCTACTGATTAAGCAGAAGAAATTAAAGGAAGAAATTAGTAAGACTTGTAAACCATTATTATCACCAAAATACATTCTTAGAATCTAAAAATATATTCTGGCTTTAAATAACCTGCAAAGGTTTGATAAGCCGTAGAAAACGAATCAATCAATCAATCTACTGATTAAGCAGAAGAAATTAAAGGAAGAAATTAGTTAGACTTGGAAACCATTATTATCACCAAAATACATTCTTAGAATCTAAAAATATTTTCTGGCTTTAAATAACCAGCAAAGGGTTGATAAGCCGTAGAAAACGAATCAATCAATCAATCTACTGATTAAGCAGAAGAAATTAAAGGAAGAAATTAGTAAGACTTGTAAACCATTATTATCACCAAAATACATTCTTAGAATCTAAAAATATATTCTGGCTTTAAATAACCAGCAAAGGGTTGATAAGCCGTAGAAAACGAATCAATCAATCAATCTACTGATTAAGCAGAAGAAATTAAAGGAAGAAATTAGTAAGACTTGTAAACCATTATTATCACCAAAATACATTCTTAGAATCTAAAAATATATTCTGGCTTTAAATAACCTGCAAAGGGTTGATAAGCCGTAGAAAACGAATCAATCAATCAATCTACTGATTAAGCAGAAGAAATTAAAAGAAGAAATTAGTAAGACTTGTAAACCATTATTATCACCAAAATATATTCTTAGAATCTAAAAATATTTTCTGGCTTTAAATAACCTGCAATGGGTTGATAAGTCGTAGAAAACGAATCAATCAATCAATCTACTGATTAAGCAGAAGAAATTAAAGGAAGAAATTAGTAAGACTTGTAAACCATTATTATCACCAAAATACATTCTTAGAATCTAAAAATATATTCTGGCTTTAAATAACCTGCAAAGGGTTGATAAGCCGTAGAAAACGAATCAATCAATCAATCTACTGATTAAGCAGAAGAAATTAAAGGAAGAAATTAGTAAGACTTGTAAACCATTATTATCACCAAAATACATTCTTAGAATCTAAAAATATATTCTGGCTTTAAATAACCTGCAAAGGATTGATAAGCCGTAGAAAACGAATCAATCAATCAATCTACTGATTAAGCAGAAGAAATTAAAAGAAGAAATTAGTAAGACTTGTAAACCATTATTATCACCAAAATATATTCTTAGAATCTAAAAATATATTCTGGCTTTAAATAACCTGCAAAGGGTTGATAAGCCGTAGAAAACGAATCAATCAATCAATCTACTGATTAAGCAGAAGAAATTAAAGGAAGAAATTAGTAAGACTTGTAAACCATTATTATCACCAAAATACATTCTTAGAATCTAAAAATATATTCTGGCTTTAAATAACCTGCAAAGAGTTGATAAGCCGTAGAAAACGAATCAATCAATCAATCTACTGATTAAGCAGAAGAAATTAAAGGAAGAAATTAGTAAGACTTGTAAACCATTATTATCACCAAAATATATTCTTAGAATCTAAAAATATATTCTGGCTTTAAATAACCTGCAAAGGGTTGATAAGCCGTAGAAAACGAATCAATCAATCAATCTACTGATTAAGCAGAAGAAATTAAAGGAAGAAATTAGTAAGACTTGTAAACCATTATTATCACCAAAATACATTCTTAGAATCTAAAAATATATTCTGGCTTTAAATAACCTGCAAAGGGTTGATAAGCCGTAGAAAACGAATCAATCAATCAATCTACTGATTAAGCAGAAGAAATTAAAGGAAGAAATTAGTAAGACTTGTAAACCATTATTATCACCAAAATACATTCTTAGAATCTAAAAATATATTCTGGCTTTAAATAACCTGCAAAGTGTTGATAAGCCGTAGAAAACGAATCAATCAATCAATCTACTGATTAAGCAGAAGAAATTAAAGGAAGAAATTAGTAAGACTTGTAAACCATTATTATCACCAAAATATATTCTTAGAATCTAAAAATATATTCTGGCTTTAAATAACCTGCAAAGGGTTGATAAGCCGTAGAAAACGAATCAATCAATCAATCTACTGATTAAGCAGAAAAAATTAAAAGAAGAAATTAGTAAGACTTGTAAACCATTATTATCACCAAAATATATTCTTAGAATCTAAAAATATATTCTGGCTTTAAATAACCTGCAAAGGGTTGATAAGCCGTAGAAAACGAATCAGTCAATCAATCTACTGATTAAGCAGAAGAAATTAAAGGAAGAAATTAGTAAGACTTGTAAACCATTATTATCACCAAAATATATTCTTAGAATCTAAAAATATATTCTGGCTTTAAATAACCAGCAAAGGGTTGATAATCCGTAGAAAACGAATCAATCAATCAATCTACTGATTAAGCAGAAGAAATTAAAAGAAGAAATTAGTAAGACTTGTAAACCATTATTATCTCCAAAATATATTCTTAGAATCTAAAAATATATTCTGGCTTTAAATAACCTGCAAAGGGTTGATAAGCCGTAGAAAACGAATCAATCAATCAATCTACTGATTAAGCAGAAGAAATTAAAAGAAGAAATTAGTAAGACTTGTAAACCATTATTATCACCAAAATATATTCTTAGAATCTAAAAATATATTCTGGCTTTAAATAACCAGCAAAGGGTTGATAAGCCGTAGAAAACGAATCAATCAATCAATCTACTGATTAAGCAGAAGAAATTAAAAGAAGAAATTAGTAAGACTTGTAAACCATTATTATCTCCAAAATATATTCTTAGAATCTAAAAATATATTCTGGCTTTAAATAACCTGCAAAGGGTTGATAAGCCGTAGAAAACGAATCAATCAATCAATCTACTGATTAAGCAGAAGAAATTAAAGGAAGAAATTAGTAAGACTTGTAAACCATTATTATCACCAAAATACATTCTTAGAATCTAAAAATATATTCTGGCTTTAAATAACCTGCAAAGGGTTGATAAGCCGTAGAAAACGAATCAATCAATCAATCTACTGATTAAGCAGAAGAAATTAAAAGAAGAAATTAGTAAGACTTGTAAACCATTATTATCACCAAAATACATTCTTAGAATCTAAAAATATATTCTGGCTTTAAATAACCTGCAAAGGGTTGATAAGCCGTAGAAAACGAATCAATCAATCAATCTACTGATTAAGCAGAAGAAATTAAAGGAAGAAATTAGTAAGACTTGTAAACCATTATTATCACCAAAATATATTCTTAGAATCTAAAAATATATTCTGGCTTTAAATAACCAGCAAAGGGTTGATAAACCGTAGAAAACGAATCAATCAATCAATCTATTGATTAAGCAGAAGAAATTAAAAGAAGAAATTAGTAAGACTTGTAAACCATTATTATCACCAAAATACATTCTTAGAATCTAAAAATATATTCTGGCTTTAAATAACCTGCAAAGGGTTGATAAGCCGTAGAAAACGAATCAATCAATCAATCTACTGATTAAGCAGAAGAAATTAAAAGAAGAAATTAGTAAGACTTGTAAACCATTATTATCACCAAAATATATTCTTAGAATCTAAAAATATATTCTGGCTTTAAATAACCTGCAAAGGGTTGATAAGCCGTAGAAAACGAATCAATCAATCAATCTACTGATTAAGCAGAAGAAATTAAAGGAAGAAATTAGTAAGACTTGTAAACCATTATTATCACCAAAATATATTCTTAGAATCTAAAAATATATTCTTGCTTTAAATAACCAGCAAAGGGTTGATAAACCGTAGAAAACGAATCAATCAATCAATCTATTGATTAAGCAGAAGAAATTAAAAGAAGAAATTAGTAAGACTTGTAAACCATTATTATCACCAAAATATATTCTTAGAATCTAAAAATATATTCTGGCTTTAAATAACCTGCAAAGGGTTGAGAAGCCGTAGAAAACGAATCAATCAATCAATCTACTGATTAAGCAGAAGAAATTAAAAGAAGAAATTAGTAAGACTTGTAAACCATTATTATCACCAAAATATATTCTTAGAATCTAAAAATATATTTTGGCTTTAAATAACCTGCAAAGGGTTGATAAGCCGTAGAAAACGAATCAATCAATCAATCTACTGATTAAGCAGAAGAAATTAAAGGAAGAAATTAGTAAGACTTGTAAACCATTATTATCACCAAAATATATTCTTAGAATCTAAAAATATATTCTGGCTTTAAATAACCAGCAAAGTGTTGATAAACCGTAGAAAACGAATCAATCAATCAATCTATTGATTAAGCAGAAGAAATTAAAAGAAGAAATTAGTAAGACTTGTAAACCATTATTATCACCAAAATACATTCTTAGAATCTAAAAATATATTCTGGCTTTAAATAACCTGCAAATGGTTGACAAGCCGTAGAAAACGAATCAATCAATCAATCTACTGATTAAGCAGAAGAAATTAAAAGAAGAAATTAGTAAGACTTGTAAATCATTATTATCACCAAAATATATTCTTAGAATCTAAAAATATATTCTGGCTTTAAATAACCTGCAAAGAGTTGATAAGCCGTAGAAAACGAATCAATCAATCAATCTACTGATTAAGCAGAAGAAATTAAAGGAAGAAATTAGTAAGACTTGTAAACCATTATTATCACCAAAATATATTCTTAGAATCTAAAAATATATTCTGGCTTTAAATAACCTGCAAAGGGTTGATAAGCCGTAGAAAACGAATCAATCAATCAATCTACTGATTAAGCAGAAGAAATTAAAGGAAGAAATTAGTAAGACTTGTAAACCATTATTATCACCAAAATATATTCTTAGAATCTAAAAATATATTCTGGCTTTAAATAACCTGCAAAGGGTTGATAAACCGTAGAAAACGAATCAATCAATCAATCTATTGATTAAGCAGAAGAAATTAAAAGAAGAAATTAGTAAGACTTGTAAACCATTATTATCACCAAAATACATTCTTAGAATCTAAAAATATATTCTGGCTTTAAGTAACCTGCAAAGGGTTGATAAGCCGTAGAAAACGAATCAATCAATCAATCTACTGATTAAGCAGAAGAAATTAAAGGAAGAAATTAGTAAGACTTGTAAACCATTATTATCACCAAAATACATTCTTAGAATCTAAAAATATATTCTGGCTTTAAATAACCTGCAAAGGGTTGATAAGCCGTAGAAAACGAATCAATCAATCAATCTACTGATTAAGCAGAAGAAATTAAAGGAAGAAATTAGTAAGACTTGTAAACCATTATTATCACCAAAATATATTCTTAGAATCTAAAAATATATTCTGGCTTTAAATAACCTGCAAAGGGTTGATAAACCGTAGAAAACGAATCAATCAATCAATCTATTGATTAAGCAGAAGAAATTAAAAGAAGAAATTAGTAAGACTTGTAAACCATTATTATCACCAAAATACATTCTTAGAATCTAAAAATATATTCTGGCTTTAAATAACCTGCAAAGGGTTGATAAGCCGTAGAAAACGAATCAATCAATCAATCTACTGATTAAGCAGAAGAAATTAAAGGAAGAAATTAGTAAGACTTGTAAACCATTATTATCACCAAAATACATTCTTAGAATCTAAAAATATATTCTGGCTTTAAATAACCTGCAAAGGGTTGATAAGCCGTAGAAAACGAATCAATCAATCAATCTACTGATTAAGCAGAAGAAATTAAAAGAAGAAATTAGTAAGACTTGTAAACCATTATTATCACCAAAATACATTCTTAGAATCTAAAAATATATTCTGGCTTTAAATAACCTGCAAAGGGTTGATAAGCCGTAGAAAACGAATCAATCAATCAATCTACTGATTAAGCAGAAGAAATTAAAAGAAGAAATTAGTAAGACTTGTAAACCATTATTATCACCAAAATATATTCTTAGAATCTAAAAATATATTCTGGCTTTAAATAACCTGCAAAGGGTTGATAAGCCGTAGAAAACGAATCAATCAATCAATCTACTGATTAAGCAGAAGAAATTAAAGGAAGAAATTAGTAAGACTTGTAAACCATTATTATCACCAAAATATATTCTTAGAATCTAAAAATATATTCTGGCTTTAAATAACCTGCAAAGGGTTGATAAGCCGTAGAAAACGAATCAATCAATCAATCTACTGATTAAGCAGTAGAAATTAAAGGAAGAAATTAGTAAGACTTGTAAACCATTATTATCACCAAAATACATTCTTAGAATCTAAAAATATATTCTGGCTTTAAATAACCTGCAAAGGGTTGATAAGCCGTAGAAAACGAATCAATCAATCAATCTACTGATTAAGCAGAAGAAATTAAAAGAAGAAATTAGTAAGACTTGTAAACCATTATTATCACCAAAATATATTCTTAGAATCTAAAAATATATTCTGGCTTTAAATAACCTGCAAAGGGTTGATAAGCCGTAGAAAACGAATCAATCAATCAATCTACTGATTAAGCAGAAGAAATTAAAGGAAGAAATTAGTAAGACTTGTAAACCATTATTATCACCAAAATATATTCTTAGAATCTAAAAATATATTCTGGCTTTAAATAACCTGCAAAGGGTTGATAAGCCGTAGAAAACGAATCAATCAATCAATCTACTGATTAAGCAGAAGAAATTAAAGGAAGAAATTAGTAAGACTTGTAAACCATTATTATCACCAAAATACATTCTTAGAATCTAAAAATATATTCTGGCTTTAAATAACCTGCAAAGGGTTGATAAGCCGTAGAAAACGAATCAATCAATCAATCTACTGATTAAGCAGAAGAAATTAAAGGAAGAAATTAGTAAGACTTGTAAACCATTATTATCACCAAAATATATTCTTAGAATCTAAAAATATATTCTGGCTTTAAATAACCTGCAAAGGGTTGATAAGCCGTAGAAAACGAATCAATCAATCAATCTACTGATTAAGCAGAAGAAATTAAAAGAAGAAATTAGTAAGACTTGTAAACCATTATTATCACCAAAATATATTCTTAGAATCTAAAAATATATTCTGGCTTTAAATAACCTGCAAAGGGTTGATAAGCCGTAGAAAACGAATCAATCAATCAATCTACTGATTAAGCAGAAGAAATTAAAGGAAGAAATTAGTAAGACTTGTAAACCATTATTATCACCAAAATACATTCTTAGAATCTAAAAATATATTCTGGCTTTAAATAACCTGCAATGGGTTGATAAGCCGTAGAAAACGAATCAATCAATCAATCTACTGATTAAGCAGAAGAAATTAAAAGAAGAAATTAGTAAGACTTGTAAACCATTATTATCACCAAAATATATTCTTAGAATCTAAAAATATATTCTGGCTTTAAATAACCAGCAAAAAGTGTTGATAAGCCGTAGAAAACGAATCAATCAATCAATCTACTGATTAAGCAGAAGAAATTAAAAGAAGAAATTAGTAAGACTTGTAAACCATTATTATCGCCAAAATATATTCTTAGAATCTAAAAATATATTCTGGCTTTAAATAACCTGCAATTGGTTGATAAGCCGTAGAAAACGAATCAATCAATCAATCTACTGATTAAGCAGAAGAAATTAAAAGAAGAAATTAGTAAGACTTGTAAACCATTATTATCGCCAAAATATATTCTTAGAATCTAAAAATATATTCTGGCTTTAAATAACCTGCAATGGGTTGATAAGCCGTAGAAAACGAATCAATCAATCAATCTACTGATTAAGCAGAAGAAATTAAAAGAAGAAATTAGTAAGACTTGTAAACCATTATTATCGCCAAAATACATTCTTAGAATCTAAAAATATATTCTGGCTTTAAATAACCTGCAATGGGTTGATAAGCCGTAGAAAACGAATCAATCAATCAATCTACTGATTAAGCAGAAGAAATTAAAGGAAGAAATTAGTAAGACTTGTAAACCATTATTATCGCCAAAATATATTCTTAGAATCTAAAAATATATTCTGGCTTTAAATAACCAGCAAAGGGTTGATAAGCCGTAGAAAACGAATCAATCAATCAATCTACTGATTAAGCAGAAGAAATTAAAAGAAGAAATTAGTAAGACTTGTAAACCATTATTATCACCAAAATACATTCTTAGAATCTAAAAATATATTCTGGCTTTAAATAAACTGCAATGGGTTGATAAGCCGTAGAAAACGAATCAATCAATCAATCTACTGATTAAGCAGAAGAAATTAAAAGAAGAAATTAGTAAGACTTGTAAACCATTATTATCACCAAAATATATTCTTAGAATCTAAAAATATATTCTGGTCTTTAAATAATCTGCAAAGGGTTGATAAGCCGTAGAAAACGAATCAATCAATCAATCTACTGATTAAGCAGAAGAAATTAAAAGAAGAAATTAGTAAGACTTGTAAACCATTATTATCACCAAAATATATTCTTAGAATCTAAAAATATATTCTGGCTTTAAATAACCTGCAAAGGGTTGATAAGCCGTAGAAAACGAATCAATCAATCAATCTACTGATTAAGCAGAAGAAATTAAAGGAAGAAATTAGTAAGACTTGTAAACCATTATTATCGCCAAAATATATTCTTAGAATCTAAAAATATATTCTGGCTTTAAATAACCAGCAAAGGGTTGATAAGCCGTAGAAAACGAATCAATCAATCAATCTACTGATTAAGCAGAAGAAATTAAAAGAAGAAATTAGTAAGACTTGTAAACCATTATTATCGCCAAAATATATTCTTAGAATCTAAAAATATATTCTGGCTTTAAATAACCTGCAAAGGGTTGATAAGCCGTAGAAAATGTATCAATCAATCAATCTACTGATTAAGCAGAAGAAATTAAAGGAAGAAATTAGTAAGACTTGTAAACCATTATTATCGCCAAAATATATTCTTAGAATCTAAAAATATATTCTGGCTTTAAATAACCAGCAAAGGGTTGATAAGCCGTAGAAAACGAATCAATCAATCAATCTACTGATTAAGCAGAAGAAATTAAAAGAAGAAATTAGTAAGACTTGTAAACTATTATTATCGCCAAAATATATTCTTAGAATCTAAAAATATATTCTGGCTTGAAATAACCAGCAAAGGGTTGATAAGCCGTAGAAAACGAATCAATCAATCAATCTACTGATTAAGCAGAAGAAATTAAAAGAAGAAATTAGTAAGACTTGTAAACCATTATTATCGCCAAAATATATTCTTAGAATCTAAAAATATATTCTGGCTTTAAATAACCAGCAAAGGGTTGATAAGCCGTAGAAAACGAATCAATCAATCAATCTACTGATTAAGCAGAAGAAATTAAAGGAAGAAATTAGTAAGACTTGTAAACCATTATTATCGCCAAAATATATTCTTAGAATCTAAAAATATATTCTGGCTTTAAATAACCAGCAAAGGGTTGATAAGCCGTAGAAAACGAATCAATCAATCAATCTACTGATTAAGCAGAAGAAATTAAAAGAAGAAATTTGTAAGACTTGTAAACCATTATTATATTAAAATATATTCTTAGAATCTAAAAATATATTCTGGCTTTAAATAACCTGCAAAGGGTTGATAAGCCGTAGAAAACGAATCAATCAATCAATCTACTGATTAAGCAGAGAAATTAAAGAAGAAATTAGTAAGACTTGTAAACCATTATTAGCATAATAAAATATATTCTTAGAATCTAAAAATATATTCTGGCTTTAAATAACCAGCAAAGGGTTGATAAGCCGTAGAAAACGAATCAATCAATCAATCTACTGATTAAGCAGAAGAAATTAAAAGAAGAAATTAGTAAGACTTGTAAACCATTATTATCGCCAAAATATATTCTTAGAATCTAATGTATTCTGGCTTTAAATAACCAGCAAAGGGTTGATAAGCTTCGTAGAAAACGAATCAATCAATCAATCTACTGATTAAGCAGAAGAAATTAAAGAAGAAATTAGTAAGACTTGTAAACCATTATTATCGCCAAAATATATTCTTAGAATCTAAAAATATATTCTGGCTTTAAATAACCAGCAAAGGTTGATAAGCCGTAGAAAACGAATCATTCAATCAATCTACTGATTAAGCAGAAGAAATTAAAAGAAGAAATTAGTAAGACTTGTAAACCATTATTATCGCCAAAATATATTCTTAGAATCTAAAAATATATTCTGGCTGTCTTTCAACAAAGGGTTGATAAGCCGTGAAACGAATCAATCAATCAATCTACTGATTAAGCAGAAGAAATTAAAAAGAAAGAAATTAGTAAGACTTGTAAACCATTATTATCGCCAAAATATATTCTTAGAATCTAAAAATATATTCTGACTGAAATATACAGCAAAGGGTTGATAAACCGTGAAAAACGAATCAATCAATCAATCTACTGATTAAGCAGAAGAAATTAAAAGAAGAAATTAGTAAGACTTGCAAACCATTATTATCGCTTCAAAATATATTCTTAGAATCTAAAAAATATATTCTGGCTTTAAATAACCAGCAAAGGGTTGATAAGCCGTAGAAAACGAATCATTCAATCAATCTACTGATTAAGCAGAAGAAATTAAAGAAGAAATTAGTAAGACTTGTAAACCATTATTATCGCCAAAATATATTCTTAGAATCTAAAAATATATTCTGGCTTTAAATAACCAGCAAAGGGTTGATAAGCCGTAGAAAACGAATCAATCAATCAATCTACTGATTAAGCAGAAGAAATTAAAGAAGAAATTAGTAAGACTTGCAAAACCATTATTATCGCCAAAATATATTCTTAGAATCTAAAAATATATTCTGGCTTTAGAAAAATAACCAGCAAAGGGTTGATAAGCCGTAGAAAACGAATCAATCAATCAATCTACTGATTAAGCAGAAGAAATTAAAGGAAGAAATTAGTAAGACTTGTAAACCATTATTATCGCCAAAATATATTCTTAGAATCTAAAAATATATTCTGGCTTTAAATAACCAGCAAGGTTGATAAACCGTAGAATACGAATCAATCAATCAATCTACTGATTAAGCAGAAGAAATTAAAGGAAGAAATTAGTAAGACTTGTAAACCATTATTATCGCCAAAATATATTCTTAGAATCTAAAAAATATATTCTGGCTTTAAATAACCAGCAAAGGGTTGATAAGCCGTAGAAAACGAATCAATCAATCAATCTACTGATTAAGCAGAAGAAATTAAAAGAAGAAATTAGTAAGACTTGTAAACCATTATTATCGCCAAAATATATTCTAGAATCTAAAAATATATTCTGGCTTTAAATAACCAGCAAAGGGTTGATAAGCCGTAGAAAACGAATCAATCAATCAATCTACTGATTAAGCAGAAGAAATTAAAGGAAGAAATTAGTAAGACTTGTAAACTATTATTGTCGCCAAAATATATTCTTAGAATCTAAAAAATATATTCTGGCTTTAAATAACCAGCAAAGGGTTGATAAGCCGTAGAAAACGAATCAATCAATCAATCTACTGATTAAGCAGAAGAAATTAAAAGAAGAAATTAGTAAGACTTGTAAAACCATTATTATCGCCAAAATATATTCTTAGAATCTAAAAATATATTCTGGCTTTAAATAACCAGCAAAGGGTTGATAAGCCGTAGAAAACGAATCAATCAATCAATCTACTGATTAAGCAGAAGAAATTAAAGGAAGAAATTAGTAAGACTTGTAAACATTATTATCGCCAAAATATATTCTTAGAATCTAAAAAATATATTCTGGCTTTAAGTAACCTGCAAAGGGTTGATAAGCCGTAGAAAACGAATCAATCAATCAATCTACTGATTAAGCAGAAGAAATTAAAAGAAGAAATTAGTAAGACTTGTAAACCATTATTATCGCCAAAATATATTCTTAGAATCTAAAAATATATTCTGGCTTTAAATAACCAGCAAAGGGTTGATAAGCCGTAGAAAACGAATCAATCAATCAATCTACTGATTAAGCAGAAGAAATTAAAGAAGAATTAGTAAGACTTGTAAACCATTATTATCGCCAAAATATATTCTTAGAATCTAAAAATATATTCTGGCTTTAAATAACCAGCAAAGGGTTGATAAGCCGTAGAAAACGAATCAATCAATCAATCTACTGATTAAGCAGAAGAAATTAAAAGAAGAAATTAGTAAGACTTGTAAACCATTATTATCGCCAAAATATATTCTTAGAATCTAAAAATATATTCTGGCTTTAAATAACCTGCAAAGGGTTGATAAGCCGTAGAAAACGAATCAATCAATCAATCTACTGATTAAGCAGAAGAAATTAAAGGAAGAAATTAGTAAGACTTGTAAACCATTATTATCGCCAAAATATATTCTTAGAATCTAAAAATATTCTGGCTTTAAATAACCAGCAAAGGGTTGATAAGCCGTAGAAAACGAATCAATCAATCAATCTACTGATTAAGCAGAAGAAATTAAAAGAAGAAATTAGTAAGACTTGTAAACCATTATTATCGCCAAAATATATTCTTAGAGAATCTAAAAATATATTCTGGCTTTAAATAACCTGCAAAGGGTTGATAAGCCGTAGAAAACGAATCAATCAATCAATCTACTGATTAAGCAGAAGAAATTAAAGGAAGAAATTAGTAAGACTTGTAAACCATTATTATCGCCAAAATATATTCTTAGAATCTAAAAATATATTCTGGCTTTAAATAACCAGCAAAGGGTTGATAAGCCGTGAAAACGAATCAATCAATCAATCTACTGATTAAGCAGAAGAAATTAAAAGAAGAAATTAGTAAGACTTGTAAGCCATTATTATCGCCAAAATATATTCTTAGAATCTAAAAATATATTCTGGCTTTAAATAACCTGCAAAGGGTTGATAAGCCGTAGAAAACGAATCAATCAATCAATCTACTGATTAAGCAGAAGAAATTAAAGGAAGAAATTAGTAAGACTTGTAAGCCATTATTATCGCCAAAATATATTCTTAGAATCTAAAAATATATTCTGGCTTTAAATAACCAGCAAAGGGTTGATAAGCCGTAGAAAACGAATCAATCAATCAATCTACTGATTAAGCAGAAGAAATTAAAAGAAGAAATTAGTAAGACTTGTAAACCATTATTATCGCCAAAATATATTCTTAGAATCTAAAAATATTTTCTGGCTTTAAATAACCTGCAAAGGGTTGATAAGCCGTAGAAAACGAATCAATCAATCAATCTACTGATTAAGCAGAAGAAATTAAAGGAAGAAATTAGTAAGACTTGTAAACCATTATTATCGCCAAAATATATTCTTAGAATCAAAATATATTCTGGCTTTAAATAACCAGCAAAGGGTTGATAAGCCGTAGAAAACGAATCAATCAATCAATCTACTGATTAAGCAGAAGAAATTAAAAGGAAGAAATTAGTAAGACTTGTAAACCATTATTATCGCCAAAATATATTCTTAGAATCTAAAAATATATTCTGGCTTTAAATAACCAGCAAAGGGTTGATAAGCCGTAGAATACGAATCAATCAATCAATCTACTGATTAAGCAGAAGAAATTAAAGGAAGAAATTAGTAAGACTTGTAAACCTATTATTATCGCCAAAATATATTCTTAGAATCTAAAAATATATTCTGGCTTTAAATAACCAGCAAAGGGTTGATAAGCCGTAGAAAACGAATCAATCAATCAATCTACTGATTAAGCAGAAGAAATTAAAAGAAGAAATTAGTAAGACTTGTAAACCATTATTATCGCCAAAATATATTCTTAGAATCTAAAAATATATTCTGGCTTTAAATAACCAGCAAAGGGTTGATAAGCCGTAGAAAACGAATCAATCAATCAATCTACTGATTAAGCAGAAGAAATTAAAGGAAGAAATTAGTAAGACTTGTAAACCATTATTATCGCCAAAATATATTCTTAGAATCTAAAAATATATTCTGGCTTTAAATAACCAGCAAAGGGTTGATAAGCCGTAGAAAACGAATCAATCAATCAATCTACTGATTAAGCAGAAGAAATTAAAAGAAGAAATTAGTAAGACTTGTAAACCATTATTATCGCCAAAATATATTCTTAGAATCTAAAAATATATTCTGGCTTTAAATAACCAGCAAAGGGTTGATAAGCCGTAGAAAACGAATCAATCAATCAATCTACTGATTAAGCAGAAGAAATTAAAGGAAGAAATTAGTAAGACTTGTAAACTATTATTATCGCCAAAATATATTCTTAGAATCTAAAAAATATATTCTGGCTTTAAGTAACCTGCAAAGGGTTGATGAAGCCGTAGAAAACGAATCAATCAATCAATCTACTGATTAAGCAGAAGAAATTAAAAGAAGAAATTAGTAAGACTTGTAAACCATTATTATCATGCCAAAATATATTCTTAGAATCTAAAAATATATTCTGGCTTTAAATAACCAGCAAAGGGTTGATAAGCCGTAGAAAACGAATCAATCAATCAATCTACTGATTAAGCAGAAGAAATTAAAAGAAGAAATTAGTAAGACTTGTAAAACCATTATTATCGCCAAAATATATTCTTAGAATCTAAAAATATATTCTGGCTTTAAATAACCAGCAAAGGGTTGATAAGCCGTAGAAAACGAATCAATCAATCAATCTACTGATTAAGCAGAAGAAATTAAAAGAAGAAATTAGTAAGACTTGTAAACCATTATTATCGCCAAAATATATTCTTAGAATCTAAAAATATATTCTCGCTTTAAATAACCTGCAAAGGGTTGATAAGCCGTAGAAAACGAATCAATCAATCAATCTACTGATTAAGCAGAAGAAATTAAAGGAAGAAATTAGTAAGACTTGTAAACCATTATTATCGCCAAAATATATTCTTAGAATCTAAAAATATATTCTGGCTTTAAATAACCAGCAAAGGGTTGATAAGCCGTAGAAAACGAATCAATCAATCAATCTACTGATTAAGCAGAAGAAATTAAAAGAAGAAATTAGTAAGACTTGTAAACCATTATTATCGCCAAAATATATTCTTAGAATCTAAAAATATTTTCTGGCTTTAAATAACCTGCAAAGGGTTGATAAGCCGTAGAAAACGAATCAATCAATCAATCTACTGATTAAGCAGAAGAAATTAAAGGAAGAAATTAGTAAGACTTGTAAACCATTATTATCGCCAAAATATATTCTTAGAATCTAAAAATATATTCTGGCTTTAAATAACCAGCAAAGGGTTGATAAGCCGTAGAAAACGAATCAATCAATCAATCTACTGATTAAGCAGAAGAAATTAAAAGAAGAAATTAGTAAGACTTGTAAACCATTATTATCGCCAAAATATATTCTTAGAATCTAAAAATATATTCTGGCTTTAAATAACCAGCAAAGGGTTGATAAGCCGTAGAAAACGAATCAATCAATCAATCTACTGATTAAGCAGAAGAAATTAAAAGAAGAAATTAGTAAGACTTGTAAACCTATTATTATCGCCAAAATATATTCTTAGAATCTAAAAATATATTCTGGCTTTAAATAACCTGCAAAGGGTTGATAAGCCGTAGAAAACGAATCAATCAATCAATCTACTGATTAAGCAGAAGAAATTAAAGGAAGAAATTAGTAAGACTTGTAAACCATTATTATCGCCAAAATATATTCTTAGAATCTAAAAATATATTCTGGCTTTAAATAACCAGCAAAGGGTTGATAAGCCGTAGAAAACGAATCAATCAATCAATCTACTGATTAAGCAGAAGAAATTAAAAGAAGAAATTAGTTAGACTTGGAAACCATCATTATTGCCAAAATATATTCTTAGAATCTAAAAATATATTCTGGCTGTAAATAACCTGCAAAGGGTTGATAAGCCGTAGAAAACGAATCAATCAATCAATCTACTGATTAAGCAGAAGAAATTAAAGGAAGAAATTAGTAAGACTTGTAAACCATTATTATCGCCAAAATATATTCTTAGAATCTAAAAATATATTCTGGCTTTAAATAACCTGCAAAGGTTTGATAAGCCGTAGAAAACGAATCAATCAATCAATCTACTGATTAAGCAGAAGAAATTAAAGGAAGAAATTAGTAAGACTTGTAAACCATTATTATCGCCAAAATATATTCTTAGAATCTAAAAATATTTTCTGGCTTTAAATAACCTGCAAAGGGTTGATAAGCCGTAGAAAACGAATCAATCAATCAATCTACTGATTAAGCAGAAGAAATTAAAGGAAGAAATTAGTAAGACTTGTAAACCATTATTATCGCCAAAATATATTCTTAGAATCTAAAAATATATTCTGGCTTTAAATAACCTGCAAAGGGTTGATAAGCCGTAGAAAATGTATCAATCAATCAATCTACTGATTAAGTAGAAGAAATTAAAGGAAGAAATTAGTAAGACTTGTAAACCATTATTATCGCCAAATTATATTCTTAGAATCTAAAAATATATTCTGGCTTTAAATAACCAGCAAAGGGTTGATAAGCCGTAGAAAACGAATCAATCAATCAATCTACTGATTAAGCAGAAGAAATTAAAAGAAGAAATTAGTAAGACTTGTAAACCATTATTATCGCCAAAATATATTCTTAGAATCTAAAAATATATTCTGGCTTTAAATAACCTGCAAAGGGTTGATAAGCCGTAGAAAACGAATCAATCAATCAATCTACTGATTAAGCAGAAGAAATTAAAAGAAGAAATTAGTAAGACTTGTAAACCATTATTATCGCCAAAATATATTCTTAGAATCTAAAAATATATTCTGGCTTTAAATAACCTGCAAAGGGTTGATAAGCCGTAGAAAACGAATCAATCAATCAATCTACTGATTAAGCAGAAGAAATTAAAAGAAGAAATTAGTAAGACTTGTAAACCATTATTATCGCCAAAATATATTCTTAGAATCTAAAAATATATTCTGGCTTTAAATAACCTGCAAAGGGTTGATAAGCCGTAGAAAATGTATCAATCAATCAATCTACTGATTAAGCAGAAGAAATTAAAGGAAGAAATTAGTAAGACTTGTAAACCTATTATTATCGCCAAAATATATTCTTAGAATCTAAAAATATATTCTGGCTTTAAATAACCAGCAAAGGGTTGATAAGCCGTAGAAAACGAATCAATCAATCAATCTACTGATTAAGCAGAAGAAATTAAAAGAAGAAATTAGTAAGACTTGTAAACCATTATTATCGCCAAAATATATTCTTAGAATCTAAAAATATATTCTGGCTTTAAATAACCTGCAAAGGGTTGATAAGCCGTAGAAAACGAATCAATCAATCAATCTACTGATTAAGCAGAAGAAATTAAAGGAAGAAATTAGTAAGACTTGTAAACCATTATTATCGCCAAAATATATTCTTAGAATCTAAAAATATATTCTGGCTTTAAATAACCAGCAAAGGGTTGATAAGCCGTAGAAAACGAATCAATCAATCAATCTACTGATTAAGCAGAAGAAATTAAAAGAAGAAATTAGTAAGACTTGTAAACCTATTATTATCGCCAAAATATATTCTTAGAATCTAAAAATATATTCTGGCTTTAAATAACCTGCAAAGGGTTGATAAGCCGTAGAAAACGAATCAATCAATCAATCTACTGATTAAGCAGAAGAAATTAAAGGAAGAAATTAGTAAGACTTGTAAACTATTATTATCGCCAAAATATATTCTTAGAATCTAAAAATATATTCTGGCTTTAAATAACCAGCAAAGGGTTGATAAGCCGTAGAAAACGAATCAATCAATCAATCTACTGATTAAGCAGAAGAAATTAAAAGAAGAAATTAGTAAGACTTGTAAACCATTATTATCGCCAAAATATATTCTTAGAATCTAAAAATATATTCTGGCTTTAAATAACCAGCAAAGGGTTGATAAGCCGTAGAAAACGAATCAATCAATCAATCTACTGATTAAGCAGAAGAAATTAAAAGAAGAAATTAGTAAGACTTGTAAACCATTAGTATCACCAAAATATATTCTTAGAATCTAAAAATATATTCTGGCTTTAAATAACCTGCAAAGGGTTGATAAGCCGTAGAAAACGAATCAATCAATCAATCTACTGATTAAGCAGAAGAAATTAAAAGAAGAAATTAGTAAGACTTGTAAACCTTATTATTATCGCCAAAATATATTCTTAGAATCTAAAAATATATTCTGGCTTTAAATAACCAGCAAAGGGTTGATAAGCCGTAGAAAACGAATCAATCAATCAATCTACTGATTAAGCAGAAGAAATTAAAAGAAGAAATTAGTAAGACTTGTAAACCATTATTATCGCCAAAATATATTCTTAGAATCTAAAAATATATTCTGGCTTTAAATAACCAGCAAAGGGTTGATAAGCCGTAGAAAACGAATCAATCAATCAATCTACTGATTAAGCAGAAGAAATTAAAAGAAGAAATTAGTAAGACTTGTAAACCATTATTATCACCAAAATATATTCTTAGAATCTAAAAATATATTCTGGCTTTAAATAACCTGCAAAGGGTTGATAAGCCGTAGAAAACGAATCAATCAATCAATCTACTGATTAAGCAGAAGAAATTAAAAGAAGAAATTAGTAAGACTTGTAAACCATTATTATCGCCAAAATATATTCTTAGAATCTAAAAATATATTCTGGCTTTAAATAACCAGCAAAGGGTTGATAAGCCGTAGAAAACGAATCAATCAATCAATCTACTGATTAAGCAGAAGAAATTAAAAGAAGAAATTAGTAAGACTTGTAAACCATTATTATCGCCAAAATATATTCTTAGAATCTAAAAATATATTCTGGCTTTAAATAACCTGCAAAGGGTTGATAAGCCGTAGAAAACGAATCAATCAATCAATCTACTGATTAAGCAGAAGAAATTAAAAGAAGAAATTAGTAAGACTTGTAAACCATTATTATCGCCAAAATATATTCTTAGAATCTAAAAATATATTCTGGCTTTAAATAACCAGCAAAGGGTTGATAAGCCGTAGAAAACGAATCAATCAATCAATCTACTGATTAAGCAGAAGAAATTAAAAGAAGAAATTAGTAAGACTTGTAAACCATTATTATCGCCAAAATATATTCTTAGAATCTAAAAATATATTCTGGCTTTAAATAACCTGCAAAGGGTTGATAAGCCGTAGAAAACGAATCAATCAATCAATCTACTGATTAAGCAGAAGAAATTAAAAGAAGAAATTAGTAAGACTTGTAAACCATTATTATCGCCAAAATATATTCTTAGAATCTAAAAATATATTCTGGCTTTAAATAACCAGCAAAGGGTTGATAAGCCGTAGAAAACGAATCAATCAATCAATCTACTGATTAAGCAGAAGAAATTAAAAGAAGAAATTAGTAAGACTTGTAAACCATTACTATCGCCAAAATATATTCTTAGAATCTAAAAATATATTCTGGCTTTAAATAACCAGCAAAGGGTTGATAAGCCGTAGAAAACGAATCAATCAATCAATCTACTGATTAAGCAGAAGAAATTAAAAGAAGAAATTAGTAAGACTTGTAAACCATTATTATCACCAAAATATATTCTTAGAATCTAAAAATATATTCTGGCTTTAAATAACCTGCAAAGGGTTGATAAGCCGTAGAAAACGAATCAATCAATCAATCTACTGATTAAGCAGAAGAAATTAAAAGAAGAAATTAGTAAGACTTGTAAACCATTATTATCACCAAAATACATTCTTAGAATCTAAAAATATATTCTGGCTTTAAATAACCAGCAAAGGGTTGATAAGCCGTAGAAAACGAATCAATCAATCAATCTACTGATTAAGCAGAAGAAATTAAAAGAAGAAATTAGTAAGACTTGTAAACCATTACTATCGCCAAAATATATTCTTAGAATCTAAAAATATATTCTGGCTTTAAATAACCAGCAAAGGGTTGATAAGCCGTAGAAAACGAATCAATCAATCAATCTACTGATTAAGCAGAAGAAATTAAAAGAAGAAATTAGTAAGACTTGTAAACCATTATTATCGCCAAAATATATTCTTAGAATCTAAAAATATATTCTGGCTTTAAATAACCTGCAAAGGGTTGATAAACCGTAGAAAACGAATCAATCAATCAATCTACTGATTAAGCAGAAGAAATTAAAAGAAGAAATTAGTAAGACTTGTAAACCATTACTATCGCCAAAATATATTCTTAGAATCTAAAAATATATTCTGGCTTTAAATAACCAGCAAAGGGTTGATAAGCCGTAGAAAACGAATCAATCAATCAATCTACTGATTAAGCAGAAGAAATTAAAAGAAGAAATTAGTAAGACTTGTAAACCATTATTATCGCCAAAATATATTCTTAGAATCTAAAAATATATTCTGGCTTTAAATAACCTGCAAAGGGTTGATAAACCGTAGAAAACGAATCAATCAATCAATCTACTGATTAAGCAGAAGAAATTAAAAGAAGAAATTAGTAAGACTTGTAAACCATTACTATCGCCAAAATATATTCTTAGAATCTAAAAATATATTCTGGCTTTAAATAACCAGCAAAGGGTTGATAAACCGTAGAAAACGAATCAATCAATCAATCTACTGATTAAGCAGAAGAAATTAAAAGAAGAAATTAGTAAGACTTGTAAACCATTATTATCGCCAAAATATATTCTTAGAATCTAAAAATATATTCTGGCTTTAAATAACCAGCAAAGGGTTGATAAGCCGTAGAAAACGAATCAATCAATCAATCTACTGATTAAGCAGAAGAAATTAAAAGAAGAAATTAGTAAGACTTGTAAACCATTATTATCGCCAAAATATATTCTTAGAATCTAAAAATATACTCTGGCTTTAAATAACCTGCAAAGGGTTGATAAGCCGTAGAAAACGAATCAATCAATCAATCTACTGATTAAGCAGAAGAAATTAAAGGAAGAAATTAGTAAGACTTGTAAACCATTATTATCACCAAAATACATTCTTAGAATCTAAAAATATATTCTGGCTTTAAATAACCTGCAAAGGGTTGATAAGCCGTAGAAAACGAATCAATCAATCAATCTACTGATTAAGCAGAAGAAATTAAAGGAAGAAATTAGTAAGACTTGTAAACCATTATTATCGCCAAAATATATTCTTAGAATCTAAAAATATATTCTGGCTTTAAATAACCTGCAAAGGGTTGATAAGCCGTAGAAAACGAATCAATCAATCAATCTACTGATTAAGCAGAAGAAATTAAAGGAAGAAATTAGTAAGACTTGTAAACCATTATTATCGCCAAAATATATTCTTAGAATCTAAAAATATATTCTGGCTTTAAATAACCAGCAAAGGGTTGATAAGCCGTAGAAAACGAATCAATCAATCAATCTACTGATTAAGCAGAAGAAATTAAAAGGAGAAATTAGTAAGACTTGTAAACCATTATTATCGCCAAAATATATTCTTAGAATCTAAAAATATATTCTGGCTTTAAATAACCTGCAAAGGGTTGATAAGCCGTAGAAAACGAATCAATCAATCAATCTACTGATTAAGCAGAAGAAATTAAAAGAAGAAATTAGTAAGACTTGTAAACCATTATTATTGCCAAAATATATTCTTAGAATCTAAAAATATATTCTGGCTTTAAATAACCAGCAAAGGGTTGATAAGCCGTAGAAAACGAATGAATCAATCAATCTACTGATTAAGCAGAAGAAATTAAAAGAAGAAATTAGTAAGACTTGTAAACCATTATTATTGCCAAAATATATTCTTAGAATCTAAAAATATATTCTGGCTTTAAATAACCAGCAAAGGGTTGATAAGCCGTAGAAAACGAATCAATCAATCAATCTACTGATTAAGCAGAAAAAATTAAAAGAAGAAATTAGTAAGACTTGTAAACCTATTATTATCGCCAAAATATATTCTTAGAATCTAAAAATATATTCTGGCTTTAAATAACCTGCAAAGGGTTGATAAGCCGTAGAAAACGAATCAATCAATCAATCTACTGATTAAGCAGAAGAAATTAAAAGAAGAAATTAGTAAGACTTGTAAACTATTATTATCGCCAAAATATATTCTTAGAATCTAAAAATATATTCTGGCTTTAAATAACCAGCAAAGGGTTGATAAGCCGTAGAAAACGAATCAATCAATCAATCTACTGATTAAGCAGAAGAAATTAAAAGAAGAAATTAGTAAGACTTGTAAACCATTACTATCGCCAAAATATATTCTTAGAATCTAAAAATATATTCTGGCTTTAAATAACCAGCAAAGGGTTGATAAGCCGTAGAAAACGAATCAATCAATCAATCTACTGATTAAGCAGAAGAAATTAAAAGAAGAAATTAGTAAGACTTGTAAACCATTATTATCACCAAAATATATTCTTAGAATCTAAAAATATATTCTGGCTTTAAATAACCTGCAAAGGGTTGATAAGCCGTAGAAAACGAATCAATCAATCAATCTACTGATTAAGCAGAAGAAATTAAAAGAAGAAATTAGTAAGACTTGTAAACCATTATTATCACCAAAATACATTCTTAGAATCTAAAAATATATTCTGGCTTTAAATAACCAGCAAAGGGTTGATAAGCCGTAGAAAACGAATCAATCAATCAATCTACTGATTAAGCAGAAGAAATTAAAAGAAGAAATTAGTAAGACTTGTAAACCATTATTATCGCCAAAATATATTCTTAGAATCTAAAAATATATTCTGGCTTTAAATAACCAGCAAAGGGTTGATAAGCCGTAGAAAACGGATCAATCAATCAATCTACTGATTAAGCAGAAGAAATTAAAAGAAGAAATTAGTAAGACTTGTAAACCATTATTATCGCCAAAATATATTCTTAGACTCTAAAAATATATTCTGGCTTTAAATAACCTGCAAAGGGTTGATAAGCCGTAGAAAATGTATCAATCAATCAATCTACTGATTAAGCAGAAGAAATTAAAGGAAGAAATTAGTAAGACTTGTAAACCATTATTATCGCCAAAATATATTCTTAGAATCTAAAAATATATTCTGGCTTTAAATAACCAGCAAAGGGTTGATAAGCCGTAGAAAACGAATCAATCAATCAATCTACTGATTAAGCAGAAGAAATTAAAAGAAGAAATTAGTAAGACTTGTAAACCATTATTATCGCCAAAATATATTCTTAGAATCTAAAAATATATTCTGGCTTTAAATAACCTGCAAAGGGTTGATAAGCCGTAGAAAACGAATCAATCAATCAATCTACTGATTAAGCTGAAGAAATTAAAGGAAGAAATTAGTAAGACTTGTAAACCATTATTATCACCAAAATACATTCTTAGAATCTAAAAATATATTCTGGCTTTAAATAACATGCAAAGGGTTGATAAGCCGTAGAAAACGAATCAATCAATCAATCTACTGATTAAGCAGAAGAAATTAAAGGAAGAAATTAGTAAGACTTGTAAACCATTATTATCGCCAAAATATATTCTTAGAATCTAAAAATATATTCTGGCTTTAAATAACCTGCAAAGGGTTGATAAGCCGTAGAAAACGAATCAATCAATCAATCTACTGATTAAGCAGAAGAAATTAAAGGAAGAAATTAGTAAGACTTGTAAACCATTATTATCGCCAAAATATATTCTTAGAATCTAAAAATATATTCTGGCTTTAAATAACCAGCAAAGGGTTGATAAGCCGTAGAAAACGAATCAATCAATCAATCTACTGATTAAGCAGAAGAAATTAAAAGGAGAAATTAGTAAGACTTGTAAACCATTATTATCACCAAAATATATTCTTAGAATCTAAAAATATATTCTGGCTTTAAATAACCTGCAAAGGGTTGATAAGCCGTAGAAAACGAATCAATCAATCAATCTACTGATTAAGCAGAAGAAATTAAAAGAAGAAATTAGTAAGACTTGTAAACCATTATTATTGCCAAAATATATTCTTAGAATCTAAAAATATATTCTGGCTTTAAATAACCAGCAAAGGGTTGATAAGCCGTAGAAAACGAATCAATCAATCAATCTACTGATTAAGCAGAAGAAATTAAAAGAAGAAATTAGTAAGACTTGTAAACCATTATTATTGCCAAAATATATTCTTAGAATCTAAAAATATATTCTGGCTTTAAATAACCAGCAAAGGGTTGATAAGCCGTAGAAAACGAATCAATCAATCAATCTACTGATTAAGCAGAAGAAATTAAAAGATGAAATTAGTAAGACTTGTAAACCATTATTATCGCCAAAATACATTCTTAGAATCTAAAAATATATTCTGGCTTTAAATAACCTGCAATGGGTTGATAAGCCGTAGAAAACGAATCAATCAATCAATCTACTGATTAAGCAGAAGAAATTAAAAGAAGAAATTAGTAAGACTTGTAAACCATTATTATCACCAAAATACATTCTTAGAATCTAAAAATATTTTCTGGCTTTAAATAACCTGCAAAGGGTTGATAAGCCGTAGAAAACGAATCAATCAATCAATCTACTGATTAAGCAGAAGAAATTAAAAGAAGAAATTAGTAAGACTTGTAAACCATTATTATCGCCAAAATATATTCTTAGAATCTAAAAATATATTCTGGCTTTAAATAACCTGCAAAGGGTTGATAAGCCGTAGAAAACGAATCAATCAATCAATCTACTGATTAAGCAGAAGAAATTAAAAGAAGAAATTAGTAAGACTTGTAAACCATTATTATCGCCAAAATATATTCTTAGAATCTAAAAATATATTCTGGCTTTAAATAACCTGCAAAGGGTTGATAAGCCGTAGAAAACGAATCAATCAATCAATCTACTGATTAAGCAGAAGAAATTAAAAGAAGAAATTAGTAAGACTTGTAAACCATTATTATCGCCAAAATATATTCTTAGAATCTAAAAATATATTCTGGCTTTAAATAACCTGCAAAGGGTTGATAAGCCGTAGAAAACGAATCAATCAATCAATCTACTGATTAAGCAGAAGAAATTAAAGGAAGAAATTAGTAAGACTTGTAAACCATTATTATCGCCAAAATATATTCTTAGAATCTAAAAACATATTCTGGCTTTAAATAACCAGCAAAGGGTTGATAAGCCGTAGAAAACGAATCAATCAATCAATCTACTGATTAAGCAGAAGAAATTAAAAGGAGAAATTAGTAAGACTTGTAAACCATTATTATCGCCAAAATATATTCTTAGAATCTAAAAATATATTCTGGCTTTAAATAACCTGCAAAGGGTTGATAAGCCGTAGAAAACGAATCAATCAATCAATCTACTGATTAAGCAGAAGAAATTAAAAGAAGAAATTAGTAAGACTTGTAAACCATTATTATTGCCAAAATATATTCTTAGAATCTAAAAATATATTCTGGCTTTAAATAACCTGCAAAGGGTTGATAAGCCGTAGAAAACGAATCAATCAATCAATCTACTGATTAAGCAGAAGAAATTAAAAGAAGAAATTAGTAAGACTTGTAAACCATTATTATTGCCAAAATATATTCTTAGAATCTAAAAATATATTCTGGCTTTAAATAACCTGCAATGGGTTGATAAGCCGTAGAAAACGAATCAATCAATCAATCTACTGATTAAGCAGAAGAAATTAAAAGAAGAAATTAGTAAGACTTGTAAACCATTATTATTGCCAAAATATATTCTTAGAATCTAAAAATATATTCTGGCTTTAAATAACCTGCAAAGGGTTGATAAGCCGTAGAAAACGAATCAATCAATCAATCTACTGATTAAGCAGAAGAAATTAAAAGAAGAAATTAGTAAGACTTGTAAACCATTATTATCGCCAAAATACATTCTTAGAATCTAAAAATATATTCTGGCTTTAAATAACCTGCAATGGGTTGATAAGCCGTAGAAAACGAATCAATCAATCAATCTACTGATTAAGCAGAAGAAATTAAAAGAAGAAATTAGTAAGACTTGTAAACCATTATTATCACCAAAATACATTCTTAGAATCTAAAAATATTTTCTGGCTTTAAATAACCTGCAAAGGGTTGATAAGCCGTAGAAAATGAATCAATCAATCAATCTACTGATTAAGCAGAAGAAATTAAAAGAAGAAATTAGTAAGACTTGTAAACCATTATTATCGCCAAAATATATTCTTAGAATCTAAAAATATATTCTGGCTTTAAATAACCTGCAAATAGTTGATAAGCCGTAGAAAACGAATCAATCAATCAATCTACTGATTAAGCAGAAGAAATTAAAAGAAGAAATTAGAAAGACTTGTAAACCATTATTATCACCAAAATACATTCTTAGAATCTAAAAATATTTTCTGGCTTTAAATAACCTGCAAAGGGTTGATAAGCCGTAGAAAACGAATCAATCAATCAATCTACTGATTAAGCAGAAGAAATTAAAAGAAGAAATTAGAAAGTCTTGTAAACCATTATTATCACCAAAATACATTCTTAGAATCTAAAAATATATTCTGGCTTTAAATAACCTGCAATGGGTTGATAAGCCGTAAAAACGAATCAATCAATCAATCTACTGATTAAGCAGAAGAAATTAAAAGAAGAAATTAGTAAGACTTGTAAACCATTATTATCGCCAAAATATATTCTTAGAATCTAAAAATATTTTCTGGCTTTAAATAACCTGCAATGGGTTGATAAGCCGTAGAAAACGAATCAATCAATCAATCTACTGATTAAGCAGAAGAAATTAAAAGAAGAAATTAGTAAGACTTGTAAACCATTATTATCACCAAAATATACTCTTAGAATCTAAAAATATATTCTGGCTTTAAATAACCTGCAATGGGTTGATAAGCCGTAGAAAACGAATCAATCAATCAATCTACTGATTAAGCAGAAGAAATTAAAAGAAGAAATTAGTAAGACTTGTAAACCATTATTATCACCAAAATATATTCTTAGAATCTAAAAATATATTCTGGCTTTAAATAACCTGCAAAGGGTTGATAAGCCGTAGAAAACGAATCAATCAATCAATCTACTGATTAAGCAGAAGAAATTAAAGGAAGAAATTAGTAAGACTTGTAAACCATTATTATCGCCAAAATATATTCTTAGAATCTAAAAATATATTCTGGCTTTAAATAACCAGCAAAGGGTTGATAAGCCGTAGAAAACGAATCAATCAATCAATCTACTGATTAAGCAGAAGAAATTAAAGGAAGAAATTAGTAAGACTTGTAAACCATTATTATCACCAAAATATATTCTTAGAATCTAAAAATATATTCTGGCTTTAAATAACCTGCAATGGGTTGATAAGCCGTAGAAAACGAATCAATCAATCAATCTACTGATTAAGCAGAAGAAATTAAAGGAAGAAATTAGTAAGACTTGTAAACCATTATTATCACCAAAATATATTCTTAGAATCTAAAAATATATTCTGGCTTTAAATAACCTGCAAAGGGTTGATAAGCCGTAGAAAACGAATCAATCAATCAATCTACTGATTAAGCAGAAGAAATTAAAGGAAGAAATTAGTAAGACTTGTAAACCATTATTATCACCAAAATACATTCTTAGAATCTAAAAATATATTCTGGCTTTAAATAACCTGCAAAGGGTTGATAAGCCGTAGAAAACGAATCAATCAATCAATCTACTGATTAAGCAGAAGAAATTAAAGGAAGAAATTAGTAAGACTTGTAAACCATTATTATCACCAAAATACATTCTTAGAATCTAAAAATATATTCTGGCTTTAAATAACCTGCAATGGGTTGATAAGCCGTAGAAAACGAATCAATCAATCAATCTACTGATTAAGCAGAAGAAATTAAAAGAAGAAATTAGTAAGACTTGTAAACCATTATTATCACCAAAATATATTCTTAGAATCTAAAAATATATTCTGGCTTTAAATAACCTGCAAAGGGTTGATAAGCCGTAGAAAATGAATCAATCAATCAATCTACTGATTAAGCAGAAGAAATTAAAGGAAGAAATTAGTAAGACTTGTAAACCATTATTATCACCAAAATACATTCTTAGAATCTAAAAATATATTCTGGCTTTAAATAACCTGCAAAGGGTTGATAAGCCGTAGAAAACGAATCAATCAATCAATCTACTGATTAAGCAGAAGAAATTAAAGGAAGAAATTAGTAAGACTTGTAAACCATTATTATCACCAAAATATATTCTTAGAATCTAAAAATATATTCTGGCTTTAAATAACCTGCAAAGGGTTGATAAGCCGTAGAAAACGAATCAATCAATCAATCTACTGATTAAGCAGAAGAAATTAAAGGAAGAAATTAGTAAGACTTGTAAACCATTATTATCACCAAAATACATTCTTAGAATCTAAAAATATATTCTGGCTTTAAATAACCTGCAAAGGGTTGATAAGCCGTAGAAAACGAATCAATCAATCAATCTACTGATTAAGCAGAAGAAATTAAAGGAAGAAATTAGTAAGACTTGTAAACCATTATTATCACCAAAATACATTCTTAGAATCTAAAAATATATTCTGGCTTTAAATAACCTGCAATGGGTTGATAAGCCGTAGAAAACGAATCAATAAATCAATCTACTGATTAAGCAGAAGAAATTAAAAGAAGAAATTAGTAAGACTTGTAAACCATTATTATCACCAAAATATATTCTTAGAATCTAAAAATATATTCTGGCTTTAAATAACCTGCAAAGGGTTGATAAGCCGTAGAAAACGAATCAATCAATCAATCTACTGATTAAGCAGAAGAAATTAAAGGAAGAAATTAGTAAGACTTGTAAACCATTATTATCACCAAAATATATTCTTAGAATCTAAAAATATATTCTGGCTTTAAATAACCTGCAAAGGGTTGATAAGCCGTAGAAAACGAATCAATCAATCAATCTACTGATTAAGCAGAAGAAATTAAAGGAAGAAATTAGTAAGACTTGTAAACCATTATTATCACCAAAATACATTCTTAGAATCTAAAAAATATATTCTGGCTTTAAATAACCTGCAAAGGGTTGATAAGCCGTAGAAAACGAATCAATCAATCAATCTACTGATTAAGCAGAAGAAATTAAAGGAAGAAATTAGTAAGACTTGTAAACCATTATTATCACCAAAATACATTCTTAGAATCTAAAAATATATTCTGGCTTTAAATAACCTGCAATGGGTTGATAAGCCGTAGAAAACGAATCAATAAATCAATCTACTGATTAAGCAGAAGAAATTAAAAGAAGAAATTAGTAAGACTTGTAAACCATTATTATCACCAAAATATATTCTTAGAATCTAAAAATATATTCTGGCTTTAAATAACCTGCAAAGGGTTGATAAGCCGTAGAAAACGAATCAATCAATCAATCTACTGATTAAGCAGAAGAAATTAAAGGAAGAAATTAGTAAGACTTGTAAACCATTATTATCACCAAAATACATTCTTAGAATCTAAAAATATATTCTGGCTTTAAATAACCTGCAAAGGGTTGATAAGCCGTAGAAAACGAATCAATCAATCAATCTACTGATTAAGCAGAAGAAATTAAAGGAAGAAATTAGTAAGACTTGTAAACCATTATTATCACCAAAATACATTCTTAGAATCTAAAAATATATTCTGGCTTTAAATAACCTGCAATGGGTTGATAAGCCGTAGAAAACGAATCAATCAATCAATCTACTGATTAAGCAGAAGAAATTAAAAGAAGAAATTAGTAAGACTTGTAAACCATTATTATCACCAAAATACATTCTTAGAATCTAAAAATATATTCTGGCTTTAAATAACCTGCAAAGGGTTGATAAGCCGTAGAAAACGAATCAATCAATCAATCTACTGATTAAGCAGAAGAAATTAAAGGAAGAAATTAGTAAGACTTGTAAACCATTATTATCACCAAAATACATTCTTAGAATCTAAAAATATATTCTGGCTTTAAATAACCTGCAATGGGTTGATAAGCCGTAGAAAACGAATCAATAAATCAATCTACTGATTAAGCAGAAGAAATTAAAAGAAGAAATTAGTAAGACTTGTAAACCATTATTATCACCAAAATATATTCTTAGAATCTAAAAATATATTCTGGCTTTAAATAACCTGCAAAGGGTTGATAAGCCGTAGAAAACGAATCAATCAATCAATCTACTGATTAAGCAGAAGAAATTAAAGGAAGAAATTAGTAAGACTTGTAAACCATTATTATCACCAAAATACATTCTTAGAATCTAAAAATATATTCTGGCTTTAAATAACCTGCAAAGGGTTGATAAGCCGTAGAAAACGAATCAATCAATCAATCTACTGATTAAGCAGAAGAAATTAAAGGAAGAAATTAGTAAGACTTGTAAACCATTATTATCACCAAAATATATTCTTAGAATCTAAAAATATATTCTGGCTTTAAATAACCTGCAAATGGTTGATAAGCCGTAGAAAACGAATCAATCAATCAATCTACTGATTAAGCAGAAGAAATTAAAGGAAGAAATTAGTAAGACTTGTAAAACTATTATTATCACCAAAATACATTCTTAGAATCTAAAAATATATTCTGGCTTTAAATAACCTGCAAAGGGTTGATAAGCCGTAGAAAACGAATCAATCAATCAATCTACTGATTAAGCAGAAGAAATTAAAAGAAGAAATTAGTAAGACTTGTAAACCATTATTATCGCCAAAATATATTCTTAGAATCTAAAAATATATTCTGGCTTTAAATAACCTGCAAAGGGTTGATAAGCCGTAGAAAACGAATCAATCAATCAATCTACTGATTAAGCAGAAGAAATTAAAAAATGAAATTAGTAAGACTTGTAAACCATTATTATCGCCAAAATATATTCTTAGAATCTAAAAATATATTCTGGCTTTAAATAACCAGCAAAGGGTTGATAAGCCGTAGAAAACGAATCAATCAATCAATCTACTGATTAAGCAGAAGAAATTAAAAGAAGAAATTAGTAAGACTTGTAAACCTATTATTATCGCCAAAATATATTCTTAGAATCTAAAAATATATTCTGGCTTTAAATAACCTGCAAAGGGTTGATAAGCCGTAGAAAACGAATCAATCAATCAATCTACTGATTAAGCAGAAGAAATTAAAAGAAGAAATTAGTAAGACTTGTAAACCATTATTATCGCCAAAATATATTCTTAGAATCTAAAAATATATTCTGGCTTTAAATAACCTGCAAAGGGTTGATAAGCCGTAGAAAATGTATCAATCAATCAATCTACTGATTAAGCAGAAGAAATTAAAGGAAGAAATTAGTAAGACTTGTAAACCATTATTATCGCCAAAATATATTCTTAGAATCTAAAAATATATTCTGGCTTTAAATAACCAGCAAAGGGTTGATAAGCCGTAGAAAACGAATCAATCAATCAATCTACTGATTAAGCAGAAGAAATTAAAAGAAGAAATTAGTAAGACTTGTAAACCTATTATTATCGCCAAAATATATTCTTAGAATCTAAAAATATATTCTGGCTTTAAATAACCTGCAAAGGGTTGATAAGCCGTAGAAAACGAATCAATCAATCAATCTACTGATTAAGCAGAAGAAATTAAAGGAAGAAATTAGTAAGACTTGTAAACCATTATTATCACCAAAATACATTCTTAGAATCTAAAAAATATTCTGGCTTTAAATAACCTGCAAAGGGTTGATAAGCCGTAGAAAACGAATCAATCAATCAATCTACTGATTAAGCAGAAGAAATTAAAGGAAGAAATTAGTAAGACTTGTAAACCATTATTATCGCCAAAATATATTCTTAGAATCTAAAAATATATTCTGGCTTTAAATAACCTGCAAAGGGTTGATAAGCCGTAGAAAACGAATCAATCAATCAATCTACTGATTAAGCAGAAGAAATTAAAGGAAGAAATTAGTAAGACTTGTAAACCATTATTATCGCCAAAATATATTCTTAGAATCTAAAAATATATTCTGGCTTTAAATAACCAGCAAAGGGTTGATAAGCCGTAGAAAACGAATCAATCAATCAATCTACTGATTAAGCAGAAGAAATTAAAAGGAGAAATTAGTAAGACTTGTAAACCATTATTATTGCCAAAATATATTCTTAGAATCTAAAAATATATTCTGGCTTTAAATAACCTGCAAAGGGTTGATAAGCCGTAGAAAACGAATCAATCAATCAATCTACTGATTAAGCAGAAGAAATTAAAAGAAGAAATTAGTAAGACTTGTAAACCATTATTATTGCCAAAATATATTCTTAGAATCTAAAAATATATTCTGGCTTTAAATAACCAGCAAAGGGTTGATAAGCCGTAGAAAACGAATCAATCAATCAATCTACTGATTAAGCAGAAGAAATTAAAAGAAGAAATTAGTAAGACTTGTAAACCATTATTATCGCCAAAATACATTCTTAGAATCTAAAAATATATTCTGGCTTTAAATAACCTGCAATGGGTTGATAAGCCGTAGAAAACGAATCAATCAATCAATCTACTGATTAAGCAGAAGAAATTAAAAGAAGAAATTAGTAAGACTTGTAAACCATTATTATCACCAAAATACATTCTTAGAATCTAAAAATATCTTCTGGCTTTAAATAACCTGCAAAGGGTTGATAAGCCGTAGAAAACGAATCAATCAATCAATCTACTGATTAAGCAGAAGAAATTAAAAGAAGAAATTAGTAAGACTTGTAAACTATTATTATCGCCAAAATATATTCTTAGAATCTAAAAATATATTCTGGCTTTAAATAACCTGCAAATGGTTGATAAGCCGTAGAAAACGAATCAATCAATCAATCTACTGATTAAGCAGAAGAAATTAAAAGAAGAAATTAGAAAGACTTGTAAACCATTATTATCGCCAAAATATATTCTTAGAATCTAAAAATATTTTCTGGCTTTAAATAACCTGCAAAGGGTTGATAAGCCGTAAAAAACGAATCAATCAATCAATCTACTGATTAAGCAGAAGAAATTAAAAGAAGAAATTAGAAAGACTTGTAAACCATTATTATCACCAAAATACATTCTTAGAATCTAAAAATATTTTCTGGCTTTAAATAACCTGCAAAGGGTTGATAAGCCGTAGAAAACGAATCAATCAATCAATCTACTGATTAAGCAGAAGAAATTAAAAGAAGAAATTAGAAAGACTTGTAAACCATTATTATCACCAAAATACATTCTTAGAATCTAAAAATATATTCTGGCTTTAAATAAACTGCAATGGGTTGATAAGCCGTAAAAAACGAATCAATCAATCAATCTACTGATTAAGCAGAAGAAATTAAAAGAAGAAATTAGTAAGACTTGTGAACCATTATTATCGCCAAAATATATTCTTAGAATCTAAAAATATTTTCTGGCTTTAAATAACCTGCAATGGGTTGATAAGCCGTAGAAAACTAATCAATCAATCAATCTACTGATTAAGCAGAAGAAATTAAAAGAAGAAATTAGTAAGACTTGTAAACCATTATTATCACCAAAATATATTCTTAGAATCTAAAAATATATTCTGGCTTTAAATAACCTGCAATGGGTTGATAAGCCGTAGAAAACGAATCAATCAATCAATCTACTGATTAAGCAGAAGAAATTAAAAGAAGAAATTAGTAAGACTTGTAAACCATTATTATCACCAAAATATATTCTTAGAATCTAAAAATATATTCTGGCTTTAAATAACCTGCAAAGGGTTGATAAGCCGTAGAAAACGAATCAATCAATCAATCTACTGATTAAGCAGAAGAAATTAAAGGAAGAAATTAGTAAGACTTGTAAACCATTATTATCGCCAAAATATATTCTTAGAATCTAAAAATATATTCTGGCTTTAAATAACCAGCAAAGGGTTGATAAGCCGTAGAAAACGAATCAATCAATCAATCTACTGATTAAGCAGAAGAAATTAAAAGAAGAAATTAGTAAGACTTGTAAACCATTATTATCGCCAAAATATATTCTTAGAATCTAAAAATATATTCTGGCTTTAAATAACCTGCAAAGGGTTGATAAGCCGTAGAAAACGAATCAATCAATCAATCTACTGATTAAGCAGAAGAAATTAAAGGAAGAAATTAGTAAGACTTGTAAACCATTATTATCACCAAAATACATTCTTAGAATCTAAAAAATATTCTGGCTTTAAATAACCTGCAAAGGGTTGATAAGCCGTAGAAAACGAATCAATCAATCAATCTACTGATTAAGCAGAAGAAATTAAAGGAAGAAATTAGTAAGACTTGTAAACCATTATTATCGCCAAAATATATTCTTAGAATCTAAAAATATATTCTGGCTTTAAATAACCTGCAAAGGGTTGATAAGCCGTAGAAAACGAATCAATCAATCAATCTACTGATTAAGCAGAAGAAATTAAAGGAAGAAATTAGTAAGACTTGTAAACCATTATTATCGCCAAAATATATTCTTAGAATCTAAAAATATATTCTGGCTTTAAATAACCAGCAAAGGGTTGATAAGCCGTAGAAAACGAATCAATCAATCAATCTACTGATTAAGCAGAAGAAATTAAAAGGAGAAATTAGTAAGACTTGTAAACCATTATTATTGCCAAAATATATTCTTAGAATCTAAAAATATATTCTGGCTTTAAATAACCTGCAAAGGGTTGATAAGCCGTAGAAAACGAATCAATCAATCAATCTACTGATTAAGCAGAAGAAATTAAAAGAAGAAATTAGTAAGACTTGTAAACCATTATTATTGCCAAAATATATTCTTAGAATCTAAAAATATATTCTGGCTTTAAATAACCAGCAAAGGGTTGATAAGCCGTAGAAAACGAATCAATCAATCAATCTACTGATTAAGCAGAAGAAATTAAAAGAAGAAATTAGTAAGACTTGTAAACCATTATTATCGCCAAAATACATTCTTAGAATCTAAAAATATATTCTGGCTTTAAATAACCTGCAATGGGTTGATAAGCCGTAGAAAACGAATCAATCAATCAATCTACTGATTAAGCAGAAGAAATTAAAAGAAGAAATTAGTAAGACTTGTAAATCATTATTATCACCAAAATACATTCTTAGAATCTAAAAATATCTTCTGGCTTTAAATAACCTGCAAAGGGTTGATAAGCCGTAGAAAACGAATCAATCAATCAATCTACTGATTAAGCAGAAGAAATTAAAAGAAGAAATTAGTAAGACTTGTAAACCATTATTATCGCCAAAATATATTCTTAGAATCTAAAAATATATTCTGGCTTTAAATAACCTGCAAATGGTTGATAAGCCGTAGAAAACGAATCAATCAATCAATCTACTGATTAAGCAGAAGAAATTAAAAGAAGAAATTAGAAAGACTTGTAAACCATTATTATCGCCAAAATATATTCTTAGAATCTAAAAATATTTTCTGGCTTTAAATAACCTGCAAAGGGTTGATAAGCCGTAAAAAACGAATCAATCAATCAATCTACTGATTAAGCAGAAGAAATTAAAAGAAGAAATTAGAAAGACTTGTAAACCATTATTATCACCAAAATACATTCTTAGAATCTAAAAATATTTTCTGGCTTTAAATAACCTGCAAAGGGTTGATAAGCCGTAGAAAACGAATCAATCAATCAATCTACTGATTAAGCAGAAGAAATTAAAAGAAGAAATTAGAAAGACTTGTAAACCATTATTATCACCAAAATACATTCTTAGAATCTAAAAATATATTCTGGCTTTAAATAAACTGCAATGGGTTGATAAGCCGTAAAAAACGAATCAATCAATCAATCTACTGATTAAGCAGAAGAAATTAAAAGAAGAAATTAGTAAGACTTGTGAACCATTATTATCGCCAAAATATATTCTTAGAATCTAAAAATATTTTCTGGCTTAAATAACCTGCAATGGGTTGATAAGCCGTAGAAAACTAATCAATCAATCAATCTACTGATTAAGCAGAAGAAATTAAAAGAAGAAATTAGTAAGACTTGTAAACCATTATTATCACCAAAATATATTCTTAGAATCTAAAAATATATTCTGGCTTTAAATAACCTGCAATGGGTTGATAAGCCGTAGAAAACGAATCAATCAATCAATCTACTGATTAAGCAGAAGAAATTAAAAGAAGAAATTAGTAAGACTTGTAAACCATTATTATCACCAAAATATATTCTTAGAATCTAAAAATATATTCTGGCTTTAAATAACCTGCAAAGGGTTGATAAGCCGTAGAAAACGAATCAATCAATCAATCTACTGATTAAGCAGAAGAAATTAAAGGAAGAAATTAGTAAGACTTGTAAACCATTATTATCGCCAAAATATATTCTTAGAATCTAAAAATATATTCTGGCTTTAAATAACCAGCAAAGGGTTGATAAGCCGTAGAAAACGAATCAATCAATCAATCTACTGATTAAGCAGAAGAAATTAAAGGAAGAAATTAGTAAGACTTGTAAACCATTATTATCACCAAAATACATTCTTAGAATCTAAAAATATATTCTGGCTTTAAATAACCTGCAATGGGTTGATAAGCCGTAGAAAACGAATCAATCAATCAATCTACTGATTAAGCAGAAGAAATTAAAGGAAGAAATTAGTAAGACTTGTAAACCATTATTATCACCAAAATATATTCTTAGAATCTAAAAATATATTCTGGCTTTAAATAACCTGCAATGGGTTGATAAGCCGTAGAAAACGAATCAATCAATCAATCTACTGATTAAGCAGAAGAAATTAAAAGAAGAAATTAGTAAGACTTGTAAACCATTATTATCACCAAAATATATTCTTAGAATCTAAAAATATATTCTGGCTTTAAATAACCTGCAAAGGGTTGATAAGCCGTAGAAAACGAATCAATCAATCAATCTACTGATTAAGCAGAAGAAATTAAAGGAAGAAATTAGTAAGACTTGTAAACCATTATTATCACCAAAATACATTCTTAGAATCTAAAAATATATTCTGGCTTTAAATAACCTGCAATGGGTTGATAAGCCGAGAAAACGAATCAATCAATCAATCTACTGATTAAGCAGAAGAAATTAAAAGAAGAAATTAGTAAGACTTGTAAACCACATTATCACCAAAATATATTCCTTAGAATCTAAAAATATATTCTGGCTTTAAATAACCTGCAAAGGGTTGATAAGCCGTAGAAAAACGAATCAATCAATCAATCTACTGATTAAGCAGAAGAAATTAAAGGAAGAAATTAGTAAGACTTGTAAATCATTATTATCACCAAAATACATTCTTAGACCTAAAAATATATTCTGGCTTTAAATAACCTTGCAAAGGGTTGATAAGCCGTAGAAAACGAATCAATCAATCATCCTATACTGATTAAGCAGAAGAAATTAAAGGAAGAAATTAGTAAGACTTGTAAACCATTATTATCACCTTTCAAAATACATTCTTAGAATCTAAAAAATATATTCTGGCTTTAAATAACCTGCAATGGGTTGATAAGCCGTAGAAAACGAATCAATCAATCAATCTACTGATTAAGCAGAAGAAATTAAAAGAAGAAATTAGTAAGACTTGTAAAACTATTATTACCACCAAAATATATTCTTAGAATCTAAAAATATATTCTGGCTTTCTCTTTTAAATAACCTGCAAAGGGTTGATAAGCCGTAGAAAACGAATCAATCAATCAATCTACTGATTAAGCAGAAGAAATTAAAGGAAGAAATTAGTAAGACTTGTAAACCATTATTATCACCAAAATACATTCTTAGAATCTAAAAATATATTCTGAATATTTAAATAACCTGCAAAGGGTTGATAAGCCGTAGAAAACGAATCAATCAATCAATCTACTGATTAAGCAGAAGAAATTAAAGGAAGAAATTAGTAAGACTTGTAAACCATTATTATCACCAAAATATATTCTTGAATCTAAAATATATTCTGGCTTTAAATAACCTGCAAAGGGTTGATAAGCCGTAGAAAACGAATCAATCAATCAATCTACTGATTAAGCAGAAGAAATTAAAGGAAGAAATTAGTAAGACTTGTAAAACTATTGATATCACCAAAATACATTCTTAGAATCTAAAAATATATTCTGGCTTAAATAACCTGCAAAGGGTTGATAAGCCGTAGAAAACGAATCAATCAATCAATCTACTGATTAAGCAGAAGAAATTAAAGGAAGAAATTAGTAAGACTTAGAACCATTATTATCACCAAAAATACATTCTTAGAATCTAAAAATATATTCTGGCTTTAAATAACCTGCAATGGGTTGATAAGCCGTAGAAAACGAATCAATAAATCAATCTAATGACAAGAAGAAATTAAAAGAAGGAATTAGTAAGACTTGTAAACTGACAGAGTTTATCACCAAAATGTATTCTTAGAATCTAAAAATATATTCTGGCTTTAAATAACCTGCAAAGGGTTGATAAGCCGTAGAAAACTAATCAATCAATCAATCTACTGATTAAGCAGAAGAAATTAAAGGAAGAAATTAGTAAGACTAGAACCACATATCAAATTAAAATATATTCTTAGAATCTAAAAATATATTCTGGCTTTAAATAACCTGCAAAGGGTTGATAAGCCGTAGAAAACGAATCAATCAATCAATCTACTGATTAAGCAGAAGAAATTAAAGGAAGAAATTAGTAAGACTTGTAAACTATTATTATCACCAAAATACATTCTTAGAATCTAAAAATATATCTTGGCTTTAAATAACCTGCAAAGGGTTGATAAGCCGTAGAAAACTTAATCAATCAATCAATCTACTGATTAAGCAGAAGAAATTAAAGGAAGAAATTAGTAAGACTTGTAAACCATTATTATCACCAAAATACATTCTTAGAATCTAAAAATATATTCTGGCTTTAAATAACCTGCAATGGATTGATAAGCCGTAGAAAACGAATCAATAAATCAATCTACTGATTAAGCAGAAGAAATTAAAAGAAGAAATTAGTAAGACTTGTAAACCATTATTATCACCAAAATATATTCTTAGAATCTAAAAATATATTCTGGCTTTAAATAACCTGCAAAGGGTTGATAAGCCGTAGAAAACGAATCAATCAATCAATCTACTGATTAAGCAGAAGAAATTAAAGGAAGAAATTAGTAAGACTTGTAAACCATTATTATCACCAAAATACATTCTTAGAATCTAAAAATATATTCTGGCTTTAAATAACCTGCAAAGGGTTGATAAGCCGTAGAAAACGAATCAATCAATCAATCTACTGATTAAGCAGAAGAAATTAAAGGAAGAAATTAGTAAGACTTGTAAACCATTATTATCACCAAAATATATTCTTAGAATCTAAAAATATATTCTGGCTTTAAATAACCTGCAAAGGGTTGATAAGCCGTAGAAAACGAATCAATCAATCAATCTACCGATTAAGCAGAAGAAATTAAAGGAAGAAATTAGTAAGACTTGTAAACCATTATTATCACCAAAATACATTCTTAGAATCTAAAAATATATTCTGGCTTTAAATAACCTGCAAAGGGTTGATAAGCCGTAGAAAACGAATCAATCAATCAATCTACTGATTAAGCAGAAGAAATTAAAGGAAGAAATTAGTAAGACTTGTAAACCATTATTATCACCAAAATACATTCTTAGAATCTAAAAATATATTCTGGCTTTAAATAACCTGCAATGGGTTGATAAGCCGTAGAAAACGAATCAATAAATCAATCTACTGATTAAGCAGAAGAAATTAAAAGAAGAAATTAGTAAGACTTGTAAACCATTATTATCACCAAAATATATTCTTAGAATCTAAAAATATATTCTGGCTTTAAATAACCTGCAAAGGGTTGATAAGCCGTAGAAAACGAATCAATCAATCAATCTACTGATTAAGCAGAAGAAATTAAAGGAAGAAATTAGTAAGACTTGTAAACCATTATTATCACCAAAATATATTCTTAGAATCTAAAAATATATTCTGGCTTTAAATAACCTGCAAAGGGTTGATAAGCCGTAGAAAACGAATCAATCAATCAATCTACTGATTAAGCAGAAGAAATTAAAGGAAGAAATTAGTAAGACTTGTAAACCATTATTATCACCAAAATACATTCTTAGAATCTAAAAATATATTCTGGCTTTAAATAACCTGCAAAGGGTTGATAAGCCGTAGAAAACGAATCAATCAATCAATCTACTGATTAAGCAGAAGAAATTAAAGGAAGAAATTAGTAAGACTTGTAAACCATTATTATCACCAAAATACATTCTTAGAATCTAAAAATATATTCTGGCTTTAAATAACCTGCAATGGGTTGATAAGCCGTAGAAAACGAATCAATAAATCAATCTACTGATTAAGCAGAAGAAATTAAAAGAAGAAATTAGTAAGACTTGTAAACCATTATTATCACCAAAATATATTCTTAGAATCTAAAAATATATTCTGGCTTTAAATAACCTGCAAAGGGTTGATAAGCCGTAGAAAACGAATCAATCAATCAATCTACTGATTAAGCAGAAGAAATTAAAGGAAGAAATTAGTAAGACTTGTAAACCATTATTATCACCAAAATACATTCTTAGAATCTAAAAATATATTCTGGCTTTAAATAACCTGCAAAGGGTTGATAAGCCGTAGAAAACGAATCAATCAATCAATCTACTGATTAAGCAGAAGAAATTAAAGGAAGAAATTAGTAAGACTTGTAAACCATTATTATCACCAAAATATATTCTTAGAATCTAAAAATATATTCTGGCTTTAAATAACCTGCAAAGGGTTGATAAGCCGTAGAAAACGAATCAATCAATCAATCTACTGATTAAGCAGAAGAAATTAAAGGAAGAAATTAGTAAGACTTGTAAACCATTATTATCACCAAAATACATTCTTAGAATCTAAAAATATATTCTGGCTTTAAATAACCTGCAAAGGGTTGATAAGCCGTAGAAAACGAATCAATCAATCAATCTACTGATTAAGCAGAAGAAATTAAAGGAAGAAATTAGTAAGACTTGTAAACCATTATTATCACCAAAATATATTCTTAGAATCTAAAAATATATTCTGGCTTTAAATAACCAGCAAAGGGTTGATAAGCCGTAGAAAACGAATCAATCAATCAATCTACTGATTAAGCAGAAGAAATTAAAAGAAGAAATTAGTAAGACTTGTAAACCATTATTATCACCAAAATATATTCTTAGAATCTAAAAATATATTCTGGCTTTAAATAACCTGCAAAGGGTTGATAAGCCGTAGAAAACGAATCAATCAATCAATCTACTGATTAAGCAGAAGAAATTAAAGGAAGAAATTAGTAAGCCTTGTAAACCATTATTATCACCAAAATACATTCTTAGAATCTAAAAATATATTCTGGCTTTAAATAACCTGCAAAGGGTTGATAAGCCGTAGAAAACGAATCAATCAATCAATCTACTGATTAAGCAGAAGAAATTAAAGGAAGAAATTAGTAAGACTTGTAAACCATTATTATCACCAAAATATATTCTTAGAATCTAAAAATATATTCTGGCTTTAAATAACCTGCAATGGGTTGATAAGCCGTAGAAAACGAATCAATCAATCAATCTACTGATTAAGCAGAAGAAATTAAAGGAAGAAATTAGTAAGACTTGTAAACCATTATTATCGCCAAAATATATTCTTAGAATCTAAAAATATATTCTGGCTTTAAATAACCTGCAATGGGTTGATAAGCCGTAGAAAACGAATCAATCAATCAATCTACTGATTAAGCAGAAGAAATTAAAGGAAGAAATTAGTAAGACTTGTAAACCATTATTATCGCCAAAATATATTCTTAGAATCTAAAAATATATTCTGGCTTTAAATAACCTGCAAAGGGTTGATAAGCCGTAGAAAACGAATCAATCAATCAATCTACTGATTAAGCAGAAGAAATTAAAGGAAGAAATTAGTAAGACTTGTAAACCATTATTATCACCAAAATATATTCTTAGAATCTAAAAATATATTCTCGCTTTAAATAACCTGCAATGGGTTGATAAGCCGTAGAAAACGAATCAATCAATCAATCTACTGATTAAGCAGAAGAAATTAAAGGAAGAAATTAGTAAGACTTGTAAACCATTATTATCGCCAAAATATATTCTTAGAATCTAAAAATATTTTCTGGCTTTAAATAACCAGCAAAGGGTTGATAAGCCGTAGAAAACGAATCAATCAATCAATCTACTGATTAAGCAGAAGAAATTAAAAGAAGAAATTAGTAAGACTTGTAAACCATTATTATCACCAAAATATATTCTTAGAATCTAAAAATATATTCTGGCTTTAAATAACCTGCAAAGTGTTGAAAAGCCGTAGAAAACGAATCAATCAATCAATCTACTCATTAAGCAGAAGAAATTAAAAGAAGAAATTAGTAAGACTTGTAAACCATTATTATCACCAAAATACATTCTTAGAATCTAAAAATATATTCTGGCTTTAAATAACCTGCAAAGGGTTGATAAGCCGTAGAAAACGAATCAATCAATCAATCTACTGATTAAGCAGAAGAAATTAAAAGAAGAAATTAGTAAGACTTGTAAACCATTATTATCGCCAAAATATATTCTTAGAATCTAAAAATATTTTCTGGCTTTAAATAACCAGCAAAGGGTTGATAAGCCGTAGAAAACGAATCAATCAATCAATCTACTGATTAAGCAGAAGAAATTAAAAGAAGAAATTAGTAAGACTTGTAAACCATTATTATCACCAAAATATATTCTTAGAATCTAAAAATATATTCTGGCTTTAAATAACCTGCAAAGGGTTGATAAACCGTAGAAAACGAATCAATCAATCAATCTACTGATTAAGCAGAAGAAATTAAAAGAAGAAATTAGTAAGACTTGTAAACCATTATTATCACCAAAATATATTCTTAGAATCTAAAAATATATTCTGGCTTTAAATAACCTGCAAAGGGTTGATAAACCGTAGAAAACGAATCAATCAATCAATCTACTGATTAAGCAGAAGAAATTAAAAGAAGAAATTAGTAAGACTTGTAAATATTATTATCACCAAAATATATTCTTAGAATCTAAAAATATATTCTGGCTTTAAATAACCTGCAAAGGGTTGATAAGCCGTAGAAAACGAATCAATCAATCAATCTACTGATTAAGCAGAAGAAATTAAAAGAAGAAATTAGTAAGACTTGTAAACCATTATTATCACCAAAATATATTCTTAGAATCTAAAAATATATTCTGGCTTTAAATAACCTGCAAAGGGTTGATAAGCCGTAGAAAACGAATCAATCAATCAATCTACTGATTAAGCAGAAGAAATTAAAAGAAGAAATTAGTAAGACTTGTAAACCATTATTATCACCAAAATATATTCTTAGAATCTAAAAATATATTCTGGCTTTAAATAACCTGCAAAGGGTTGATAAGCCGTAGAAAACGAATCAATCAATCAATCTACTGATTAAGCAGAAGAAATTAAAGGAAGAAATTAGTAAGACTTGTAAACCATTATCGCCAAAATATATTCTTAGAATCTAAAAATATATTCTGGCTTTAAATAACCTGCAAAGGGTTGATAAGCCGTAGAAAACGAATCAATCAATCAATCTACTGATTAAGCAGAAGAAATTAAAAGAAGAAATTAGTAAGACTTGTAAACCATTATTATCGCCAAAATATATTCTTAGAATCTAAAAATATATTCTGGCTTTAAATAACCTGCAAAGGGTTGATAAGCCGTAGAAAACGAATCAATCAATCAATCTACTGATTAAGCAGAAGAAATTAAAAGAAGAAATTAGTAAGACTTGTAAACCATTATTATCGCCAAAATATATTCTTAGAATCTAAAAATATATTCTGGCTTTAAATAACCTGCAAAGGGTTGATAAGCCGTAGAAAACGAATCAATCAATCAATCTACTGATTAAGCAGAAGAAATTAAAAGAAGAAATTAGTAAGACTTGTAAACCATTATTATCGCCAAAATATATTCTTAGAATCTAAAAATATATTCTGGCTTTAAATAACCTGCAAAGGGTTGATAAGCCGTAGAAAACGAATCAATCAATCAATCTACTGATTAAGCAGAAGAAATTAAAAGAAGAAATTAGTAAGACTTGTAAACCATTATTATCGCCAAAATATATTCTTAGAATCTAAAAATATATTCTGGCTTTAAATAACCAGCAAAGGGTTGATAAGCCGTAGAAAACGAATCAATCAATCAATCTACTGATTAAGCAGAAGAAATTAAAAGAAGAAATTAGTAAGACTTGTAAACCATTATTATCACCAAAATATATTCTTAGAATCTAAAAATATATTCTGGCTTTAAATAACCTGCAAAGGGTTGATAAGCCGTAGAAAACGAATCAATCAATCAATCTACTGATTAAGCAGAAGAAATTAAAAGAAGAAATTAGTAAGACTTGTAAACCATTATTATCGCCAAAATATATTCTTAGAATCTAAAAATATATTCTGGCTTTAAATAACCTGCAAAGGGTTGATAAGCCGAGAAAACGAATCAATCAATCAATCTACTGATTAAGCAGAAGAAATTAAAAGAAGAAATTAGTAAGACTTGTAAACCATTATTATCGCCAAAATATATTCTTAGAATCTAAAAATATATTCTGGCTTTAAATAACCAGCAAAGGGTTGATAAACCGTAGAAACTAATCAATCAATCAATCTACTGATTAAGCAGAAGAAATTAAAAGAAGAAATTAGTAAGACTTGTAAACCATTATTATCACCAAAATATATTCTTAGAATCTAAAAATATATTCTGGCTTTAAATAACCTGCAAAGGGTTGATAAGCCGTAGAAAACGAATCAATCAATCAACAATCTACTGATTAAGCAGAAGAAATTAAAAGAAGAAATTAGTAAGACTTGTAAAACTATTATTATCGCCAAAAATATACCCTTAGAATCTAAAAAATATATTCTGGGCTTTAAATAACCCTGCAAAGGGTTGATAAGTTTCTGAGAAAAATTGGAATCAATCAACTAACCTACTGATTAAGCAGAAGAAATTAAAAGAAGAAATTAGTAAGACTGAAATTATTATTATCGCCAAAATATATTCTTAGAATCTAAAATATATTCTGGCTTTAAATAACCTGCAAAGGGTTGATAAGCCGTAGAAAATCAATCAATCAATCAATCTACTGATTAAGCAGAAGAAATTAAAAGAAGAAATTAGTAAGACTTGTAAACTATTATCGCCAAAATATATTCTTAGAATCTAAAAATATAATTCTGGCTTTAAATAACCTGCAAAGGGTTGATAAGCCTAGAAAACGAATCAATCAATCAATCACTGATTTAAGCAGAAGAAATTAAAAGAAGAAATTAGTAAGACTTGTAAACCATTATTATCGCCAAAATATATTCTTAGAATCTAAAAATATATTCTGGCTTTAAATAACCAGCAAAGGGAAGTTGATAAGCCAGAAAACGAATCAATCAATCAATCTACTGATTAAGCAGAAGAAATTAAAAGAAGAAATTAGTAAGACTTGTAAACTATTATTATCGCCAAATATATTCTTAGAATCTAAAAATATATTCTGCTTTAAATAACCAGCAAAGGGTTGATAAGCCGTAGAAAACGAATCAATCAATCAATCTACTGATTAAGCAGAAGAAATTAAAAGAAGAAATTAGTAAGACTTGTAAACTATTATTATCACCAAAATATATTCTTAGAATCTAAAAATATATTCTGGCTTTAAATAACCTGCAAAGGGTTGATAAGCCGTAGAAAACGAATCAATCAATCAATCTACTGATTAAGCAGAAGAAATTAAAAGAAGAAATTAGTAAGACTTGTAAAACTATTATTATCGCCAAAATATATTCTTAGAATCTAAAAATATATTCTGGCTTTAAATAACCAGCAAAGGGTTGATAAGCCGTAGAAAACGAATCAATCAATCAATCTACGTTGATTAAGCAGAAGAAATTAAAAAAGAAGAAATTAGTAAGACTTTAAAACTATTATTATCGCCAAAATATATTCTTAGAATCTAAAAATATATTCTGGCTTTAAATAACCAGCAAAGGGTATTATTGCGCCGTAGAAAACGAATCAATCAATCAATCTACTGATTAAGCAGAAGAAATTAAAAAGAAGAAATTAGTAAGACTTGTAAACCATTATTATCACCAAAATATATTCTTAGAATCTAAAAATATATTCTGGCTTTAAATAACCTGCAAAGGGTTGATAAGCCGTAGAAAACGAATCAATCAATCAATCTACTGATTAAGCAGAAGAAATTAAAAGAAGAAATTAGTAAGACTTGTAAACCATTATTATCGCCAAAATATATTCTTAGAATCTAAAAATATATTCTGGCTTTAAATAACCTGCAAAGGGTTGATAAGCCGTAGAAAACGAATCAATCAATCAATCTACTGATTAAGCAGAAGAAATTAAAAGAAGAAATTAGTAAGACTTGTAAAACCATTATTATCGCCAAAATATATTCTTAGAATCTAAAAATATATTCTGGCTTTAAATAACCTGCAAAGGGTTGATAAGCCGTAGAAAACGAATCAATCAATCAATCTACTGATTAAGCAGAAGAAATTAAAAGAAGAAATTAGTAAGACTTGTAAACCATTATTATCGCCAAAATATATTCTTAGAATCTAAAAATATATTCTGGCTTTAAATAACCTGCAAAGGGTTGATAAGCCGTAGAAAACGAATCAATCAATCAATCTACTGATTAAGCAGAAGAAATTAAAAGAAGAAATTAGTAAGACTTGTAAACCATTATTATCGCCAAAATATATTCTTAGAATCTAAAAATATATTCTGGCTTTAAATAACCTGCAAAGGGTTGATAAGCCGTAGAAAACGAATCAATCAATCAATCTACTGATTAAGCAGAAGAAATTAAAAGAAGAAATTAGTAAGACTTGTAAACCATTATTATTGCCAAAATATATTCTTAGAATCTAAAAATATATTCTGGCTTTAAATAACCAGCAAAGGGTTGATAAGCCGTAGAAAACGAATCAATCAATCAATCTACTGATTAAGCAGAAGAAATTAAAAGAAGAAATTAGTAAGACTTGTAAACCATTATTATCACCAAAATATATTCTTAGAATCTAAAAATATTTCCTGGCTTTAAATAACCTGCAAAGGGTTGATAAGCCGTAGAAAACGAATCAATCAATCAATCTACTGATTAAGCAGAAGAAATTAAAAGAAGAAATTAGTAAGACTTGTAAACCATTATTATCGCCAAAATATATTCTTAGAATCTAAAAATATATTCTGGCTTTAAATAACCTGCAAAGGGTTGATAAGCCGTAGAAAACGAATCAATCAATCAATCTACTGATTAAGCAGAAGAAATTAAAAGAAGAAATTAGTAAGACTTGTAAATATTATTATCGCCAAAATATATTCTTAGAATCTAAAAATATATTCTGGCTTTAAATAACCAGCAAAGGGTTGATAAGCCGTAGAAAACGAATCAATCAATCAATCTACTGATTAAGCAGAAGAAATTAAAAGAAGAAATTAGTAAGACTTGTAAACCATTATTATCGCCAAAATATATTCTTAGAATCTAAAAATATATTCTGGCTTTAAATAACCTGCAAAGGGTTGATAAGCCGTAGAAAACGAATCAATCAATCAATCTACTGATTAAGCAGAAGAAATTAAAAGAAGAAATTAGTAAGACTTGTAAACCATTATTATCGCCAAAATATATTCTTAGAATCTAAAAATATATTCTGGCTTTAAATAACCTGCAAAGGGTTGATAAGCCGTAGAAAACGAATCAATCAATCAATCTACTGATTAAGCAGAAGAAATTAAAAGAAGAAATTAGTAAGACTTGTAAAACTATTATTATCGCCAAAATATATTCTTAGAATCTAAAAATATATTCTGGCTTTAAATAACCTGCAAAGGGTTGATAAGCCGTAGAAAACGAATCAATCAATCAATCTACTGATTAAGCAGAAGAAATTAAAAGAAAAAATTAGTAAGACTTGTAAACCATTATTATCGCCAAAATATATTCTTAGAATCTAAAAATATATTCTGGCTTTAAATAAAAACCTGCAAAGGGTTGATAAGCCGTAGAAAACGAATCAATCAATCAATCTACTGATTAAGCAGAAGAAATTAAAAGAAGAAATTAGTAAGACTTGTAAACCATTATTATCGCCAAAATATATTCTTAGAATCTAAAAATATATTCTGGCTTTAAATAACCTGCAAAGGGTTGATAAGCCGTAGAAAACGAATCAATCAATCAATCTACTGATTAAGCAGAAGAAATTAAAAGAAGAAATTAGTAAGACTTGTAAACCATTATTATCGCCAAAATATATTCTTAGAATCTAAAAATATATTCTGGCTTTAAATAACCAGCAAAGGGTTGATAAGCCGTAGAAAACGAATCAATCAATCAATCTACTGATTAAGCAGAAGAAATTAAAAGAAGAAATTAGTAAGACTTGTAAACCATTATTATCGCCAAAATATATTCTTAGAATCTAAAAATATATTCTGGCTTTAAATAACCTGCAAAGGGTTGATAAGCCGTAGAAAACGAATCAATCAATCAATCTACTGATTAAGCAGAAGAAATTAAAAGAAGAAATTAGTAAGACTTGTAAACCATTATTATCGCCAAAATATATTCTTAGAATCTAAAAATATATTCTGGCTTTAAATAACCTGCAAAGGGTTGATAAGCCGTAGAAAACGAATCAATCAATCAATCTACTGATTAAGCAGAAGAAATTAAAAGAAGAAATTAGTAAGACTTGTAAATATTATTATCGCCAAAATATATTCTTAGAATCTAAAAATATATTCTGGCTTTAAATAACCTGCAAAGGGTTGATAAGCCGTAGAAAACGAATCAATCAATCAATCTACTGATTAAGCAGAAGAAATTAAAAGAAGAAATTAGTAAGACTTGTAAACCATTATTATCGCCAAAATATATTCTTAGAATCTAAAAATATATTCTGGCTTTAAATAACCTGCAAAGGGTTGATAAGCCGTAGAAAACGAATCAATCAATCAATCTACTGATTAAGCAGAAGAAATTAAAAGAAGAAATTAGTAAGACTTGTAAACCATTATTATCGCCAAAATATATTCTTAGAATCTAAAAATATATTCTGGCTTTAAATAACCAGCAAAGGGTTGATAAGCCGTAGAAAACGAATCAATCAATCAATCTACTGATTAAGCAGAAGAAATTAAAAGAAGAAATTAGTAAGACTTGTAAACCATTATTATCGCCAAAATATATTCTTAGAATCTAAAAATATATTCTGGCTTTAAATAACCAGCAAAGGGTTGATAAGCCGTAGAAAACGAATCAATCAATCAATCTACTGATTAAGCAGAAGAAATTAAAAGAAGAAATTAGTAAGACTTGTAAACCATTATTATCACCAAAATATATTCTTGGAATCTAAAAAATATATTCTGGCTTTAAATAACCTGCAAAGGGTTGATAGTAGTAGAGAAACGAATCAATCAATCAATCTACTGATTAAGCAGAAGAAATTAAAGAAGAAATTAGTAAGACTTGTAAACCATTATTATCGCCAAAATATATTCTTAGAATCTAAAAATATATTCTGGCTTTAATATCAGCAAAGGGTTGATAAACAATAAAACGAATCAATCAATCAATCTACTGATTAAGCAGAAGAAATTAAAGAAGAAATTAGTAAGACTTGTAAACCATTATTATCGCCAAAATATATTCTTAGAATCTAAAAATATATTCTGGCTTTAAATAACAAAGGGTTGATAAGCCGTAGAAAACGAATCAATCAATCAATCTACTGATTAAGCAGAAGAAATTAAAGAAGAAATTAGTAAGACTTGTAAACCATTATTATCGCCAAAATATATTCTTAGAATCTAGAAATATATTCTGTTTAAAATAACAAAGGGTTGATAAGCCGTAGAAAACGAATCAATCAATCAATCTACTGATTAAACAGAAGAAATTAAAAGAAGAAATTAGTAAGACTTGTAAACCATTATTATCGCCAAAATATATTCTTAGAATCTAAAATATATTCTGGCTTTAAATAACCTGCAAGGTTGATAAGCCGTAGAAAACGAATCAATCAATCAATCTACTGATTAAGCAGAAGAAATTAAAGAAATTAGTAAGACTTGTAAATGACCCAATATACCATTAAAATATATTGCTTAGAATCCTAAAGACACAGTGTAAGCTTTAAATAACAAGGTTGATAAGCCGTAGAAAACGAATCAATCAATCAATCTACTGATTAAGCAGAAGAAATTAAAGAAAAAAATTAGTAAGACTTGTAAACCATTATTATCGCCAAAATATATTCATGAAGAATCTAAAAATATATTCTGGCTTTAAATGACACAAGGGGTTGATAAGCCGTAAGAAAACGAATCAATCAATCAATCTACTGATTAAGCAGAAGAAATTAAAAGAAGAAATTAGTAAGACTTGTAAACCATTATTATCGCCAAAAAATATATTCTTAGAATCTAAAAATATATTCTGGCTTTAAATGTTCTGCAAAGGGTTGATAAGCCGTAGAAAACGAATCAATCAATCAATCTACTGATTAAGCAGAAGAAATTAAAGAAGAAATTAGCGGAACTTGTAAACCATTATTATCGCCAAAATATATTCTTAGAATCTAAAAATATATTCTGGCTTTAAATAACCAGCAAAGGGTTGATAAGCCGCAAGAAAACGAATCAATCAATCAATCTACTGATTAAGCAGAAGAAATTAAAGAAGAAATTAGTAAGACTTGTAAACCATTATTATCGCCAAAATATATTCTTAGAATCTAAAAACATATTCTGGCTTTAAATAACCTGCAAGGTTGATAAATAGTAGAAAACGAATCAATCAATCAATCTACTGATTAAGCAGAAGAAATTAAAGAAGAAATTAGTAAAACTTGTAAACCATTATTATCAACCAAAATATATTCTTAGAATCTAAAATATATTCACTGGCTTTAAATAACAAAGGGTTGATAAGCCGTAAACGAATCAATCAATCAATCTACTGATTAAGCAGAAGAAATTAAAAGAAGAAATTAGTAAGACTTGTAAACCATTATTATCGCCAAAATATATTCTTAGAATCTAAAAATATATTCTGGCTTTAAATAACCTGCAAAGGGTTGATAAGCCGTAAGAAAACGAATCAATCAATCAATCTACTGATTAAGCAGAAGAAATTAAAAGAAGAGAAATTAGTAAGACTTGTAAACCATTATTATCGCCAAAATATATTCTTAGAATCTAAAAATATATTCTGGCTTTAAATAACAAAGGGTTGATAAGCCGTAGAAAACGAATCAATCAATCAATCTACTGATTAAGCAGAAGAAATTAAAAGAAGAAATTAGTAAGACTTGTAAACCATTAACATCGCCAAAATATATTCTTAGAATCTAAAAATATATTCTGGCTTTAAATAACCAGCAAAGGGTTGATAAGCCGTAGAAAACGAATCAATCAATCAATCTACTGATTAAGCAGAAGAAATTAAAGAAGAAATTAGTAAGACTTGTAAACCATTATTATCGCCAAAATATATTCTTAGAATCTAAAAATATATTCTGGCTTTAAATAACTCAGCAAGGGTTGATAAAGCCGTAGAAAACGAATCAATCAATCAATCTACTGATTAAGCAGAAGAAATTAAAAGAAGAAATTAGTAAGACTTGTAAACCATTTATTATGCTAAAATATATTCTTAGAATCTAAAAATATATTCTGGCTTTAAATAACCTGCAAAGGGTTGATAAGCCGTAGAAAACGAATCAATCAATCAATCTACTGATTAAGCAGAAGAAATTAAAAGAAGAAATTAGTAAGACTTGTAAACCATTATTATCGCCAAAATATATTCTTAGAATCTAAAAATATATTCTGGCTTTAAATAACCAGCAAAGGGTTGATAAGCCGTGAAAACGAATCAATCAATCAATCTACTGATTAAGCAGAAGAAATTAAAGAAGAAATTAGTAAGACTTGTAAACCATTATTATCGCCAAAATATATTCTTAGAATCTAAAAATATATTCTGGCTTTAAATAACCTGCAAAGGGTTGATAAGCCGTAGAAAACGAATCAATCAATCAATCTGATTAAGCAGAAGAAATTAAAGAAGAAATTAGTAAGACTTGTAAACCATTGTTATCGCCAAAATATATTCTTAGAATCTAAAAATATATTCTGGCTTTAAATAACCTACAAGGTTATTAAACGTAGAAAAGCAGAATCAATCAATCAATCTACTGATTAAGCAGAAGAAATTAAAAGAAGAAATTAGTAAGACTTGTAAACCATTATTATCGCCAAAATATATTCTTAGAATCTAAAAATATATTCTGGCTTTAAATAACCTGCAAAGGGTTGATAAGCCGTAGAAAACGAATCAATCAATCAATCTACTGATTAAGCAGAAGAAATTAAAAGAAGAAATTAGTAAGACTTGTAAACCATTATTATCGCCAAAATATATTCTTAGAATCTAAAAATATATTCTGGCTTTAAAATAACCTGCAAAGGGTTGATAAGCCGTAGAAAACGAATCAATCAATCAATCTACTGATTAAGCAGAAGAAATTAAAAGAAGAAATTAGTAAGACTTGTAAATGATATTATCGCCAAAATATATTCTTAGAATCTAAAAATATATTCTGGCTTTAAACCTCATAAAGTTGATCGCTTCGTAGAAAACGAATCAATCAATCAATCTACTGATTAAGCAGAAGAAATTAAAAGAAGAAATTAGTAAGACTTGTAAACCATTATTATCGCCAAAATATATTCTTAGAATCTAAAAATATATTCTGGCTTTAAATAACCAGCAAAGGGTTGATAAGCCGTAGAAAACGAATCAATCAATCAATCTACTGATTAAGAAAACGAAATTAAAAGAAGAAATTAGTAAGACTTGTAAACCATTATTATCACCAAAATATATTCTTAGAATCTAAAAAATATATTCTGGCTTTAAATAACCTGCAAAGGGTTGATAAGCCGTAGAAAACGAATCAATCCAATCAATCTACTGATTAAGCAGAAGAAATTAAAGAAGAAATTAGTAAGACTTGTAAACCATTATTATCGCCAAAATATATTCTTAGAATCTAAAAAAATATATTCTGGCTTTAAATAACCTGCAAAGGGTTGATAAACCGTAGAAAACGAATCAATCAATCAATCTACTGATTAAGCAGAAGAAAATTAAAAGAAGAAATTAGTAAGACTTGTAAACCATTATTATCGCCAAAATATATTCTTAGAATCTAAAAATATATTCTGGCTTTAAATAACCAGCAAAGGGTTCATAAGCCGTAGAAAACGAATCAATCAATCAATCTACTGATTAAGCAGAAGAAATTAAAAGGAAATTAGTAAGACTTGTAAACCATTATCGCCAAAATATATTCTTAGAATCTAAAAATATATTCTGGCTTCAATGTACAAAGGGTTGATAAACGTAGAAAACGAATCAATCAATCAATCTACTGATTAAGCAGAAGAAATTAAAGAAGAAGTTAGTAAGACTTGTAAACCATTATTATCGCCAAAATATATTCTTAGAATCTAAAATATATTCTGGCTTTAAATAACCTGCAAAGGGTTGATAAACGTGAAACGAAAAGATCAATCAATCAATCTACTGATTAAGCAGAAGAAATTAAAAAAGAAGAAATTAGTAAGACTTGTAAACCATTATTATCGCCAAAATATATTCTTAGAATCTAAAAATATATTCTGGCTTTAAATAACAAAGGGTTGATAAGCCGTAGAAAACGAATCAATCAATCAATCTACTGATTAAGCAGAAGAAATTAAAAGAAGAAATTAGTAAGACTTGTAAACCATTATTATGCTTAAAATATATTCTTAGAATCTGAAATATATTCTGGCTTTAAATAACCTGCAAAGGGTTGATAAGCCGTAGAAAACGAATCAATCAATCAATCTACTGATTAAGCAGAAGAAATTAAAAGAAGAAATTAGTAAGACTTGTAAACCATTATTATCGCCAAAATATATTCTTGGGAGTAAAAATATATTCACGAACACCAATATCTTTCAACAAAGGGTTGATAAGCCGTAGAAAACGAATCAATCAATCAATCTGATTAAGCAGAAGAAATTAAAAGAAGAAATTAGTAAGACTTGTAAACCAGTGTATCACCAAATATATTCTTAGAATCTAAAAATATATTCTGGCTTTAAATAACCTGCAAAGGGTTGATAAGCCGTAGCCGAATCAATCAATCAATCTACTGATTAAGCAGAAGAAATTAAAAAAGAAGAAATTAGTAAGACTTGTAAACCATTATTATCGCCAAAATGTATATTCTTAGAATCTAAAGAAATATATTCTGGCTTTAAATAACCTGCAAAGGGTTGATAAGCCGTAGAAAACGAATCAATCAATCAATCTACTGATTAAGCAGAAGAAATTAAAAGAAGAAATTAGTAAGACTTGTAAACCATTATTATCGCCAAAATATATTCTTAGAATCTAAAAATATATTCTGGCTTTAAATAACCTGCAAAGGGTTGATAAGCCGTAAGAAACGAATCAATCAATCAATCTACTGATTAAGCAGAAGAAATTAAAAGAAGAAATTAGTAAGACTTGTAAACCATTATTATCGCCAAAATATATTCTTAGAATCTAAAAATATATTCTGGCTTTAAATAACCAGCAAAGGGTTGATAAGCCATTAGAAAACGAATCAATCAATCAATCTACTGATTAAGCAGAAGAAATTAAAGAAGAAATTAGTAAGACTTGTAAACCATTATTATCGCCAAAATATATTCTTAGAATCTAAAAATATATTCTGGCTTTAAATAACCTGCAAGGGTTGATAAGCCGTAGAAAACGAATCAATCAATCAATCTACTGATTAAGCAGAAGAAATTAAAAGAAGAAATTAGTAAGACTTGTAAACCATTATTATCACCAAAATATATTCTTAGAATCTAAAAATATATTCTGGCTTTAAATAACCTGCAAAGGGTTGATAAGCCTTAGAAAACGAATCAATCAATCAATCTACTGATTAAGCAGAAGAAATTAAAAGAAGAAATTAGTAAGACTTGTAAACCATTATTATCGCCAAAATATATTCTTAGAATCTAAAAATATATTCTGGCTTTAAATAACCTGCAAAGGGTTGATAAGCCGTAGAAAACGAATCAATCAATCAATCTACTGATTAAGCAGAAGAAATTAAAAGAAGAAATTAGTAAGACTTGTAAACCATTATTATCGCCAAAATATATTCTTAGAATCTAAAAATATATTCTGGCTTTAAATAACCTGCAAAGGGTTGATAAGCCGTAGAAAACGAATCAATCAATCAATCTACTGATTAAGCAGAAGAAATTAAAAGAAGAAATTAGTAAGACTTGTAAACCATTATTATCGCCAAAATATATTCTTAGAATCTAAAAATATATTCTGGCTTTAAATAACCTGCAAAGGGTTGATAAGCCGTAGAAAACGAATCAATCAATCAATCTACTGATTAAGCAGAAGAAATTAAAAGAAGAAATTAGTAAGACTTGTAAACCATTATTATCGCCAAAATATATTCTTAGAATCTAAAAATATATTCTGGCTTTAAATAACCTGCAAAGGGTTGATAAGCCGTAGAAAACGAATCAATCAATCAATCTACTGATTAAGCAGAAGAAATTAAAAGAAGAAATTAGTAAGACTTGTAAACCATTATTATCGCCAAAATATATTCTTAGAATCTAAAAATATATTCTGGCTTTAAATAACCTGCAAAGGGTTGATAAGCCGTAGAAAACGAATCAATCAATCAATCTACTGATTAAGCAGAAGAAATTAAAAGAAGAAATTAGTAAGACTTGTAAACCATTATTATCGCCAAAATATATTCTTAGAATCTAAAAATATATTCTGGCTTTAAATAACCTGCAAAGGGTTGATAAGCCGTAGAAAACGAATCAATCAATCAATCTACTGATTAAGCAGAAGAAATTAAAAGAAGAAATTAGTAAGACTTGTAAACCTTATTATCGCCAAAATATATTCTTAGAATCTAAAAATATATTCTGGCTTTAAATAACCTGCAAAGGGTTGATAAGCCGTAGAAAACGAATCAATCAATCAATCTACTGATTAAGCAGAAGAAATTAAAGAAGAAATTAGTAAGACTTGTAAACCATTATCATCGCCAAAATATATTCTTAGAATCTAAAAATATATTCTGGCTTTAAATAACCTGCAAAGGGTTGATAAGCCGTAGAAAACGAATCAATCAATCAATCTACTGATTAAGCAGAAGAAATTAAAAGAAGAAATTAGTAAGACTTGTAAACCATTATTATCGCCAAAATATATTCTTAGAATCTAAAAATATATTCTGGCTTTAAATAACCTGCAAAGGGTTGATAAGCCGTAGAAAACGAATCAATCAATCAATCTACTGATTAAGCAGAAGAAATTAAAAGAAGAAATTAGTAAGACTTGTAAACCATTATCATCGCCAAAATATATTCTTAGAATCTAAAAATATATTCTGGCTTTAAATAACCAGCAAAGGGTTGATAAGCCGTAGAAAACGAATCAATCAATCAATCTACTGATTAAGCAGAAGAAATTAAAAGAAGAAATTAGTAAGACTTGTAAACCATTATTATCGCCAAAATATATTCTTAGAATCTAAAAATATATTCTGGCTTTAAATAACCAGCAAAGGGTTGATAAGCCGTAGAAAACGAATCAATCAATCAATCTACTGATTAAGCAGAAGAAATTAAAAGAAGAAATTAGTAAGACTTGTAAACCATTATCATCGCCAAAATATATTCTTAGAATCTAAAAATATATTCTGGCTTTAAATAACCTGCAAAGGGTTGATTAGCCGTAGAAAACGAATCAATCAATCAATCTACTGATTAAGCAGAAGAAATTAAAAGAAGAAATTAGTAAGACTTGTAAACCATTATCATCGCCAAAATATATTCTTAGAATCTAAAAATATATTCTGGCTTTAAATAACCTGCAAAGGGTTGATAAGCCGTAGAAAACGAATCAATCAATCAATCTACTGATTAAGCAGAAGAAATTAAAAGAAGAAATTAGTAAGACTTGTAAACCATTATTATCGCCAAAATATATTCTTAGAATCTAAAAATATATTCTGGCTTTAAATAACCAGCAAAGGGTTGATAAGCCGTAGAAAACGAATCAATCAATCAATCTACTGATTAAGCAGAAGAAATTAAAAGAAGAAATTAGTAAGACTTGTAAACCATTATTATCGCCAAAATATATTCTTAGAATCTAAAAATATATTCTGGCTTTAAATAACCAGCAAAGGGTTGATAAGCCGTAGAAAACGAATCAATCAATCAATCTACTGATTAAGCAGAAGAAATTAAAAGAAGAAATTAGTAAGACTTGTAAACCATTATTATCGCCAAAATATATTCTTAGAATCTAAAAATATATTCTGGCTTTAAATAACCTGCAAAGGGTTGATAAGCCGTAGAAAACGAATCAATCAATCAATCTACTGATTAAGCAGAAGAAATTAAAAGAAGAAATTAGTAAGACTTGTAAACCATTATCATCGCCAAAATATATTCTTAGAATCTAAAAATATATTCTGGCTTTAAATAACCTGCAAAGGGTTGATAAGCCGTAGAAAACGAATCAATCAATCAATCTACTGATTAAGCAGAAGAAATTAAAAGAAGAAATTAGTAAGACTTGTAAACCATTATTATCGCCAAAATATATTCTTAGAATCTAAAAATATATTCTGGCTTTAAATAACCAGCAAAGGGTTGATAAGCCGTAGAAAACGAATCAATCAATCAATCTACTGATTAAGCAGAAGAAATTAAAAGAAGAAATTAGTAAGACTTGTAAAACTATTATTATCGCCAAAATATATTCTTAGAATCTAAAAATATATTCTGGCTTTAAATAACCTGCAAAGGGTTGATAAGCCGTAAAAAACGAATCAATCAATCAATCTACTGATTAAACAGAAGAAATTAAAAGATGAAATTAGTAAGACTTGTAAACCTATTATTATCGCCAAAATATATTCTTAGAATCTAAAAATATATTCTGGCTTTAAATAACCAGCAAAGGGTTGATAAGCCGTAGAAAACGAATCAATCAATCAATCTACTGATTAAGCAGAAGAAATTAAAAGAAGAAATTAGTAAGACTTGTAAAACTATTATTATCGCCAAAATATATTCTTAGAATCTAAAAATATATTCTGGCTTTAAATAACCAGCAAAGGGTTGATAAGCCGTAGAAAACGAATCAATCAATCAATCTACTGATTAAGCAGAAGAAATTAAAAGAAGAAATTAGTAAGACTTGTAAACCATTATTATCGCCAAAATATATTCTTAGAATCTAAAAATATATTCTGGCTTTAAATAACCAGCAAAGGGTTGATAAGCCGTAGAAAACGAATCAATCAATCAATCTACTGATTAAGCAGAAGAAATTAAAAGAAGAAATTAGTAAGACTTGTAAACCATTATTATCGCCAAAATATATTCTTAGAATCTAAAAATATATTCTGGCTTTAAATAACCTGCAAAGGGTTGATAAGCCGTGACGAATCAATCAATCAATCTACTGATTAAGCAGAAGAAATTAAAAGAAGAAATTAGTAAGACTTGTAAACCATTGTCATCGCCAAAATATATTCTTAGAATCTAAAAATATATTCTGGCTTTAAATAACCAGCAAAGGGTTGATAAGCCGTAGAAAACGAATCAATCAATCAATCTACTGATTAAGCAGAAGAAATTAAAAGAAGAAATTAGTAAGACTTGTAAACCATTATTATCGCCAAAATATATTCTTAGAATCTAAAAATATATTCTGGCTTTAAATAACCTGCAAAGGGTTGATAAGCCGTAGAAAACGAATCAATCAATCAATCTACTGATTAAGCAGAAGAAATTAAAAGAAGAAATTAGTAAGACTTGTAAACCATTATTATCGCCAAAATATATTCTTAGAATCTAAAAATATATTCTGGCTTTAAATAACCAGCAAAAGGTTGATAAGCCGTAGAAAACGAATCAATCAATCAATCTACTGATTAAGCAGAAGAAATTAAAGAAGAAATTAGTAAGACTTGTAAACCATTATTATCGCCAAAATATATTCTTAGAATCTAAAAATATATTCTGGCTTTAAATAACCAGCAAAGAGGTTGATAAGCGTAGAAAACGAATCAATCAATCAATCTACTGATTAAGCAGAAGAAATTAAAAGAAGAAATTAGTAAGACTTGTAAACCATTATTATCGCCAAAATATATTCTTAGAATCTAAAAATATATTCTGGCTTTAAATAACCTGCAAAGGGTTGATAAACGTAGAAAACGAATCAATCAATCAATCTACTGATTAAGCAGAAGAAATTAAAGAAGAAATTAGTAAGACTTGTAAACCATTATTGTAGCCAAAATATATTCTTAGAATCTAAAAATACATATTCTGGCTTTAAATAACTCAACAAAGGGTTGATAAGCCGTAGAAAACGAATCAATCAATCAATCTACTGATTAAGCAGAAGAAATTAAAAGAAGAAATTAGTAAGACTTGTAAACCATTATTATCGCCAAAATATATTCTTAGAATCTAAAAATATATTCTGGCTTTAAATAACCAGCAAAGGGTTGATAAGCCGTAGAAAACGAATCAATCAATCAATCTACTGATTAAGCAGAAGAAATTAAAAGAAGAAATTAGTAAGACTTATGAGAAAGCCATTATTATCGCCAAAATATATTCTTAGAATCTATAAAAATATATTCTGGCTTTAAATAACCTGCAAAGGGTTGATAAGCCGTAGAAAACGAATCAATCAATCAATCTACTGATTAAGCAGAAGAAATTAAAGAAGAAATTAGTAAGACTTGTAAACCATTATTATCGCCAAAATATATTCTTAGAATCTAAAAATATATTCTGGCTTTAAATACCTGCAAAGGGTTGATAAGCCGTAGAAAACGAATCAATCAATCAATCTACTGATTAAGCAGAAGAAATTAAAAGAAGAAATTAGTAAGACTTGTAAACCATTATTATCGCCAAAATATATTCTTAGAATCTAAAAATATATTCTGGCTTTAAAAATAACCAGCAAAGGGTTGATAAGCCGTAGAAAACGAATCAATCAATCAATCTACTGATTAAGCAGAAGAAATTAAAGAAGAAATTAGTAAGACTTGTAAACCATTATTATCGCCAAAATATATTCTTAGAATCTAAAAATATATTCTGGCTTTAAATAACCTGCAAAGGGTTGATAAGCCGTAGAAAACGAATCAATCAATCAATCTACTGATTAAGCAGAAGAAATTAAAGAAGAAATTAGTAAGACTTGTAAACCATTATTATCGCCAAAATATATTCTTAGAAATCTAAAAAATATAATTTCTGGCTTTAAATAACCTGCAAAGGGTTGATAAGCCGTAGAAAACGAATCAATCAATCAATCTACTGATTAAGCAGAAGAAATTAAAAGAAGAAATTAGTAAGACTTGTAAACCATTATTATCGCCAAAATATATTCTTAGAATCTAAAAATATATTCTGGCTTTAAATAACCAGCAAAGGGTTGATAAGCCGTAGAAAACGAATCAATCAATCAATCTACTGATTAAGCAGAAGAAATTAAAAGAAGAAATTAGTAAGACTTGTAAACCTATTATTATCGCCAAAATATATTCTTAGAATCTAAAAATATATTCTGGCTTTAAATAACCTGCAAAGGGTTGATAAGCCGTAGAAAACGAATCAATCAATCAATCTACTGATTAAGCAGAAGAAATTAAAAGAAGAAATTAGTAAGACTTGTAAACTATTATTATCGCCAAAATATATTCTTAGAATCTAAAAATATATTCTGGCTTTAAATAACCTGCAAAGGGTTGATAAACCGTAAAGCACAAATCAATCAATCTATCTACTGATTAAGAGGAAATTATAAGAAAAAATTAGTAAGACTTGTAAACCATTATTATTGCTAAAATATATTTTTACAATCTTAAAAGATTTTCTTGTTTTAATAACCTACAAAGGATTGATAAGCCGTAGAAAACGAATTAATCATTAAGAAGTATCTTTACAGTATCTAACGCGTAGTAGCGCCTTGCATCTAAGTGGCTTTATTACCTTGCTTTGTGTGAAATAATAAAAATGTTTTTGCATTATTTTTGCTTTTTCTAAGGAATTTTCTATCTGTGTTGGTCTTGCATGTTTTAAATAAATTTATTTTTTTATTAAAAAAATGTATGTTCAAAATAATCGTTACACCTTCCTCTGATAAATTAACAAAACAAATAATTAGAACATATTAATCACTCTAATCGCAGTATTAATGTCAATATCTGAAAAAAAGAGGGTCCATATGTTTGGGGGAAATAATCCTCCTTTATCTAGGATAAGGCATCTTCAAATATTGGACTAGATAGACTAAATTATCGCCCGGTTCACACTCCACCCACATCTATTGAACAGGTGAAGAGGCTCATCCCTTGTTTCCTGTTTAGGATGTGGTTTCTGGTTTTCTCTTTTCCAATCTTTGCACTCTTTCCTTTTTTTATTTTTTTTCAATTGGAGTAGATAGACTAAACTATCGCCCGGTTCACACTCCACCCACATCTATTGAACAGGTGAAGAGTCACATCCCTTGTTCCCTGTTTAGGATGCGGTTTCCGGTTTTCTCTTTTCCAATCTTTGCACTCTTTTCTTTTTTCTTTTTTTTCAATCGGAGTAGATAGACTAAACTATCGCCCGGTTCACACTCCACCCACATCTATTGAACAGGTGAAGAGTCACATCCCTTGTTCCCTGTTTAGGATGTGGTTTCTGGCTTTCTATTTTTCATCCTTTTTACCCTTACGTAGCCCCCTGCGCATCAGTGGCGTTACCGCCTTGCTTGGGGTGACATGATTAAAAAGAATATATATATTTATTTATGTTTATATACAACCAAAAATAAATTCGTTTCGTTGAGGATTTGCTTGTCACATCAAATCTGTAATGATGAGTTTTAAAATTTTTCAGCATTGCTAATCGTTGTCAGTAGGAATAAAAGCCGAAGAAGATGAATTAGAGATGCCAAGATGAAATAAGCTCAAAATTTTATTTATATGGGGAAAGGATTTAACAGTGGAAAGATCATGCAATAGAGAAATTCGACTGAGCAGCGACATTTGAAAAAAATATTTTGCAAAAGCAAATTAGAATAATCTAGAACATATACAAAAATAAAAAGGTATGTAAGACAAAGGGGTGTCTTCTCACCGGATCTATCCAAACTGTACAGCGAATTAATACTGAGATAATTAGAAGCCCTAACAAGATTCGTCATTGGCGGCCACAGCCTCAACAATATACGAAAAGCATATATATATATATATATAGTTTTCTCCTTTTTTTTTTTTTTGTTTATGTAAAAACAGACAAGCCTTACAATGGTGGGCACATATGCAGACTGTGCCAAGAAGAAAAATGAGAAATTATGACATACCCAAATAAAACGAACTGTTAAATGAAAGAACAGAAATTATGACAAAATGCATCCACACTAAGAAATACCTCTAAGGTTCATACAAACATGGATGAAAACGTCATAATTCGTTCGAATTTAAATAATGCGCGTTCATAAATTCCCTGCCACGTGAACGTTCAAATAAAATTAAAAAGAAAAACGGTAAAAGGTAAAATCATTCATTAAAAGTCGCCTAAAGAAACCACGCATGGTAGAAACCAAGGTAGCGACATAACTCATTTAAAAAATGAAATATATATATATATATTTTTCTAAACCTATACTGTTAAATATAAGAGACAATGAATGTCTATTATGTTTAATCATAAGCCGTTCTAAACGTCGTATTTTGGCTTTAATTTCAGTTGAAAATAAAGACAAAAATTCTCCAACATTTAGAACAAACTCAATAAAAATTTATCTAAATATTGGAGAATTTTGTCTTCATTTTCAACTGAAATTAAAGCCAAAATACGACGTTTAGAACGGCTTATGATTAAACATAATAGACATTCATTGTCTCTTATATTTAACAGTACATGGTTAGAAAATTATTTGCTGCCTCGGTACACTAAACATATATATATATATATATATATATATATATATATATATATATATATAACGAACAGACTGAGATAGATAGATAGATAGATAGATAGATAGATAGATAGATAGATAGATAGATAGATAGATGCAAACAGAAGAACAGATAGCGGTAGAGATAGATAGAAACAGATAGATTGGATAAACTAGTATATATACATTGTGTTTCAAATTATTAATGATGTGACACTTTTTCATCCTATCCAAGAAATAACTATTGTGAATGCGGATAACATGTATATACAACCACCCTGTAAAAATTGTAAGGTTCTAGAAAAAGGTACAGAAATGACGGTCATTTACCTAATTTACTAAAATCATTGACCTTGAACGGGATCTACACTCTGTAGTGATGTGGTGAACTGGGGCAAGAAGTGGCTTGTCAACTTCAATTCGTCTAAGACCAAGCTGTTGTCTGTCAACCATTACAGGCAACCTCTCCTGTCTCCCATAAGCATGGACCAAGCGATTCTCCCGCAGAGCAATATACTACGCCTCCTCGGCCTTACACTGTCCTCAGACCTCAAATGGAACCACTATATTGAATCCATAGCAAAATCTACTGCTAAGAAGGTTGGGTCACTATGTCGATCCAGGATGTTTTTTCCGCCTGAATCCATCCTGCATATATACAAGTCCACCATCCATCCGTGCATGGAGTACTGCTGCCATTTATGGTCAGGCGCCCCTGCCGTTCTCCTCATTGTTCTTGACAGGCTCCAAAGGAGAGTCTGTAATGTGATAGGTACTGATCTGGCGGCTCGACTGCAGCCACTTCCCCACCGTCGAAATGTGGCCTCCCTTTGTCTGTTCTATAAATACTTTCATGGCTTCTGCTCGGACGAACTTAAGTCACTGGTGCCTCCTCAACAGGTGTTTACTCGTGCAACCAGACTGGCAACTGGGTCCCACCCATTCACAGTCAGGTTAGCCAAATGCAGACGACAATTCTACTCCTGCAGCTTCTTCTCTCGCACTTCCCGCCTGTGGAACTCGCTTCCATATTCTTGCTTTCCTGACGGCTACAACCTCCAGAAATTTAAATGCAAAGTCAATACTCATCTACTAACCACTGGACTCTAGCTCTCTCCCCACCTCTGTATAACCTTCCCTTTCTCTCCACCTATGTATCTGTCATCGCACCTGATTTCTCAGCTTTCTATTGCTCCTTTCTAACTAGTTTGTACTCCTCACTCTTTTCTAATTAATCTTTTTACAGTTATGTAGCCCACCGCACATCAGTGGCATTTCTGCCTTGCTCGGGGTGAAATGATTAAAAAAAAATTAGTGTTCATTTATTAGCGATGAGTGAGTAACAAATACCCCTATAAAAATGAAAATAACTCTTTAATTATTTCATTTACAGACTTTTTATGGATCCATACAATAACTGAGACGAAATTAAATCGAAATACATAAGTAAACAGAGATTAAAAAGAATAGTGGATTTGGTTAGTATGAGATATGGGATCCTTTTTTTTAAATGACTTGGAAAAGGAGCTGGTCAATTGAACATGACAATTTCGAGATCTCCTCTGACTCAGCCTATCTTCCAACCTCAGGTAGAATCATTACATTCAGTCTACGCATCGTTCATTCAGCAATGAATGAGAACCCTCGCATAATGTATACAGACTACTGTATAATTATGACCGGTAGTATATATATATATATATATATATATATATATATATCATCATTTATCCATCACACCTGATGGTGCATAGGGCAGCAACTTTTTGTTGCTGTTTCTGTAACAAACTGTTTTTTATGGCGCAGGGTTATTAGCCCTGCATCCAACTCCCAAACTTGGAGGACCGGTGGACCATTCTTGGTCCTTACATTTACAGCACCTGGTATTCCCAAATGGTCATCCATTTAAATACTGACCAAATTCGATGTTGCCTAACTTCGGTGATCGGAGGGGAATCGGTGCATTCAACACGATATAGCCGTGTATATATATATATATATATATATTTTCTAGACATATGCTATTAAATATAAGAGACAATGAATGTCTATTATGTTTAATCATGAGCCGTTCTAAACGTCGTATTTTTGCTTTAATTTCAGTTGAAAATAAAGACAAAAATTCTCCAACATTTGGATAATTATTTATTGGTTTTCTTCTAAGCTTTCGGCTCACATGAGCCATCTTCAGAGAGGTAGTTTAAACTGAAATATTATAAAATCCACCATCACCGACGATTTTATTTTGTGTTGACATAAAACTCCGCTTGGCAACGGCAATAGTTACCAAAAATAATAAACGCAGTTCTTAAGTTTGCGATGCGGTTTTATGACGTCACACCGCGGGATAGCGCGAAATGACAACAAAACCATCTAGTCAAATGCAATGTAATATGTTATTTCCTGTTTTAAAGTTGATTTTATTGAGTGTTGGTTGTTTTGATTTGATGTACATGGCCTCCAATATCTGCAGGTTCCTCTTACTGTGTGTATGAGTAAGGATCACCGTATTGTTGACCAAAATCTGTCTGATAATGCCTACATGTTTATGTTTTTCAGAGAAATGTTGTTTAATAGTACTCTGATTAGAAAGATGACATGTAAGTCTACGGGAGAGCGTGGTTGTGGTAAAACCAATATATGTACTAGGTTTTTGAGTAGTATCAGAGATGCAATCTCTGAATGGGCATGTAAATTGGTACACTACATTGGTTTTTTGTAAAGAATTTAGTTTAGTGCCTGTTGGGTTATTATAAACTATGAGGTCAATTGTTTTAAACTTTTTATAATATATAATGAGTTTAATTTGATTATTACTTTCCACTGGTTTAACATTTCTACGTATTATGTTTTTGAGAGTTTTTTCATCTTGTTTATAATTATTATGTATTTGGTTGCAATAATATAAGTTAATAGTTTTATGTTTATTTTGATGTAAACCATTATTATTAATATTATCATTATTGTTAGAGCTATTGTTAAGTTTGTTGAGATACATTTTAATTTGTTGATCAATAACGGAGTTAGGAAATCCATTATTGACTAGTGTTTGCTTAATGTTGTGTAATTCTTTATAAAATATAGATTTGGAAGAAGATATCATTTGTGTGCGTTGAAGTAAGTTTTTTATAACAGCTAACTTATATCGTTGGGAACATTCACTATTATAATTAAGAAGACACGAATTTATGCTAGTTGGTTTCCTATATAGAGAAGTAGTAAATTTATGTGTGCTAGAATCAATGAATACATCAAGGAATGGGAGTTTGTTATTAATATTAAGTTCTAATGTAAATTTGAGGACGGAGTGACTTTCAAATTTGTTTTTAAGATATTTAATTTGATCGATATTCTTAGCTAAAACAAAGATGTCATCTATATATCTTACATATATAGAGGGTTTATTGTTGTCATTAATTATTTTATTTTCTAGATTTGCCATATAATAATTAGAAAAGAGGGGACCTAAAGGAGATCCCATCGCAATACCATCTATTTGTGTATAAATATTGCCTAAGGGATCGTGAAAGGGTACTTGTGTGGTGCATGCTAATAATAGTTTTTTTAATATATTGGGTTTAATATTGATTGATGGGAGAGTAGCATGGTTGTATACGTCACGGATAATGATGTCAATTGTTTCATGGACGGGAACATTTGTGAATAAGTTTTGGACATCCAAAGATGCAATTATTTGATTCTTAGGTTTTACGGAATGGAGAATCTGTAAAAATTCGTCCGTGGAGTTAATGCTATATTTACCAGGAAGATAGGGAGTAATTAGTTTGTTAAGTGTTTTGGAAAGGTTATATATTGGTGTGGGTATTTGAGAAATGATAGGTCGGAGGGGATGATCTTTTTTATGGATTTTTACATTTCCATAAAGGTAGCCGGGCTGATAATCACCTATAATCTTTTGAAGTTTATAGGATCCTATTTCAGCATTGTTTGCAGTAATAAGTTTATTAATATGTTTTTTAAGTTGGGTTTTGGTATTACAAGTTAATTTTTTAAATTTGTTGTGATCGTCGAGAATATATATATATATATATATAACATAGTGATGATCCACGTATACTGTCTTAATATGTTTAGGAAAGAATATTAATAAAAAAAGTTTTGAATTTAAAAATATACTTTTTTTGGACAGTATTTGTTTATTTTTATTATTATTATTATTATTATTATTATTATTATTATTATTATTATTAAATAATAATAAAAATAAACAAATAATGTCCAAAAAAAGTACATTTTTAAATTCAAAACTTTTTTTTTTATTAATATTCTTTCCTATATATATATATATATATATATATATATATATATATATTACGGAAATTAACGAATATTAACGAAACTTGGTTATAAACAACCGACAATTTGAAATGATTTGTTTGAACATTATTTTTTATCGATACTCGTAAGTAGATATTCTGTTTTTAATTTAAACGCTATTATATATTTATATCTACCGGCCTGATTATTTACGATAAATTTTTATTACGAAAATGGATAGGGGTCGCAGGTTCGAATCCTGCCGAATAATACACATTTTCTTAATAAAGATTTATCGTAAATAATCAGACCGGTAAATATAACTATATAATATTGTTAAATTAAAAAACAGAATATCTACTTAAATACGAGTATCGATAAAAAATAATTTTCAAACAAATCATTTATATATATATATATATATATATATAAATGCACATAGATACACACACAGAGAAAGTCATCTGCCTGCTTGGTAAGCATTATCATCTCTGAGTTGGCTCTCTGTGCGTCTCAGTTGTGTGTCTGTCCGAAGACGGATACGCAGCTGAGACAAATGAAAAAATTAAATACTAAGAGGCGCCCGGTCCCGAGGAGACATATACCTGAGACTGCACCATCTCATTGCACTAGAGATGTGGATCGGTGGTCGCCACAGAGGCCAGCACAACCGACGATTGCGGGAGGTGGGTAACTTTTTTTCCCCCCTGGTCCGTGCGTACACGCTCGGGTTCCCAACACTAAACACGACCTTGTGTCACATGACGTCACAGTGGGGAAGCGACGTAAATATCATACGTAAAAAGAGAATTGTTTTATAAACAGGAGATAATGGAACTTTGAAAAATTTGACGGGGGGGTGGAAACAAAAAGAATTCGTGAAGGACAAAAGCAGCGAAATAGAGAGAAAGAACGAAAGACTAACAAACAGACGGAATGAAAGTAACAGTGAAAATGTCGATTGTTTTTATCTAAGACCAACTCAGCTGACCGTATCGATTTTATCTTCCTGTAAATATATTTATATCCAATGTGACTAATCTCTCACCAAATATGACTAAGAAAGGCTTGTATCAGTCACATGACGCGAGCAGTTATGATACTCGTCTAATGAACGCAAAACTAGGTGACCTTTTCATCTACTGCATATGTCAATTCTATCGCCTTAAACTATTGAACGGTACTATTTACGGCTTGCTTCTTATGTTCGCCGTTGCTATACACAAAAGTGCCTACCGGCCACTTGATTACTCCGAAACAGAAGAATGGTCTTTCCAACCGAAACAAGTTGTTCGGAACTCTCTGAGAAATACTAAGGTTAAGACGAAACTCGAAAATAACAGCGGTTGCTTCATGTCTCTTTGCATGCGTAGCCATCTCGTTACTTTGTTAACAGCAGTGTTAACAATAAAGTAAGCAGTCAGACAGACTAGTGGCTAGATCGATAGACAGACTGAAATTAAAGTCAGTGATAATTAGCAGGGGAAAACACAACAAGCATATTTGAAGTTAACCATAAAAATACACCTTACCAATCACTGGTAATTTTGGGCAATGGTTCATAGTAACCTATAATTAACATAAAAATCCTTAATAAACTTATAATTAATATAGCATTTTTTGCCTAGAAAAGCATAGCATGATGTTAAAAGGGCTCAAACTTAATAAAAACAAATCATTATCATCAACATGTTTATGTCATTATTAACAGGAAAGATCAAAATTTGTTGTCAGTATTTAAAAAAAAATAATCCTTTCTAACTCGTTCAAAATTTTGGTTTCTACGTCTATGGCAAGCGTAATATTATGCAAGTCGCTTTCTCGCGTTGAAAGACACTAATTTGGAAATTCTTGCAAAAATCAAATAATTGTTTGATTTTCATGAAACTTTCAGGACTTATTCAAAAATAAATGAAGTTTTTATGCAATTATTATTATTATTATTATTTAAAAAAACCTTGGTAAAAACATACTTTTTTTACATCTGTTAAGCACCATCTAAGTAATTTCATGAAATCTCTAGAAATTCAATACAGATCCCAAGTTTTGTTTTATTAGTTAAATGCAGGATTTCTTGGGGAATATAAAGCGTGTCATTATTTTCCTGTGGAGCCACTTTTCCAAAAATATGCCGCGAAGAGTAAAAAAAAATGTATTAAAACTACGTCATTTGATTTTATAAATGATTTTATAAATAATATATATTAAGGATGTCATATTTTAAAGAAAAAAAAATTTCGATGAATAATGAATTTTTATAAGAATTGTTTCCATTTTTTTATTAACTAATTATGATTAATTTAAAGTTTTATTAACTAATTATGATTAATATAAAGTTTCAAGCATATTTTAAATTTCTTCACTTTTATAAGCTTTTTCAGAGATATTTGTAAAGATTAGTGATTTAAAAAATATTTTAAAATCTTTTCAAAATCCAAAGAGACAGTTGAGGTTTGATTTCATTGGTCAGATACGAGTCACGTGTAACAAAGCAATGGATAAACATTTTTAAATGCAGAAAAAAACTTTTGCCCGCTTATGTGTGTGAGCCTCTTGTATAAACGGGCATAAGTAAAAGGACAATATGAATGAAGTCAAAAGAAAAATTATTTTAACCGACGCGTTTCGTCTTCTGAGTTATATATGCCTTGATAATGTCCATCAGTACACGAAACACATCAGGTAAGCTCAGGTTCACTAAGTTTTGTCTATATCCAAGTACATCTAAATCTAAATTTATTTATAAATGGAACTTTGTGTTTGTGTGTGTGTCGGAGTGTGTATGTCCGTTACCTATAGACTCCGAAACGGCTGAACCGATTTTCTTGAAAATTTACACAGTTGTACTATAAGCGTCTGCGAGTGTTCTTAGCTAGGTTTTGTGTCAAGGTACCCCCGTTAACTATCGAAAATCGATAATCAAAAAAATCGAGTTATAGAAGGAGTTGTCCGATTTTAATCAACTTTGATATACTCATCGACAAAGACATAAGAAACGATATTCAGAAGTTTCAAGGTTGCAGTTCTTACAATAGTGCAGAAAATCGATAATACATATATCTATCTAATCTAAACTTATTTATACCATTTCTTCCGGCTCTATCGAAGCTGCTCGTCGAACCAAAACAGGCGGCTTTTCACCTCACCACGTAATAAGTGTAAAAAAGTACTGAACGAAGCTAAGAGGGCGTTTGCTACCAGAATGAGGCAACGCATAGCATCCTCTAAGTTTGGCTCCAAAGATTCTGCAAAAGCGTGCTCAACAAGAGCAAGACATCAATACCCCCACAAATAAATGAATTTGAAGTTCTCACCTCCACAGCGGACAAGGCTGAATGCTTTACCCGTAGATTCTCCACCAATTCGACACTGGACTCGTTAGGAATACCTACACCCGACTTCCCGCCCAGAACTAAGGCTCACTAAATAACGTTCACATTACACCCTCGCTGGTCTCCAAGATGATTGCACAACTTGACCCACACACAGCGAGCGGCGGGGACGGAATCCCAATCATAGTACTGAAGAAATGTGCCCCAAAACTCTCCTCTGTCCTCTCTAAACTCTATAACCTCTGCCTATCTACTTCCTGTTTTCCTGCCTGTTGGAAGTCTTCCTGTGTAGTTCCTATATTTAAGAATTCTGACGAACCCTCAGACCCCGCCAATTATTGTCCTATCTTCCGATCTTCGCAAAGTTTTCGAAGCCATTATCAACGCCGAGGTGATTCAGCATCTCACGGCCCATAGGCTTCTCTCTGAAAAACAGTACGGGTTTCGCTTCACCAGGTCTACTGCTGATATGGTAACGACCATTACCGAGTACATGTACCGGGCACTTGACAAGAATGGCGAAGCCCGAATCGTTGCCTTGGATATCTCCAAAGCGTTCGACAGGGTCTGCCACGCTGGCCTCTTATGCAAACTGCGGAGCTACGGGATAACTGGACACCTGTTTGACCTCATCCAGTCATTCCTCTCTAACCGCACATTGAAGGTAGTATTAAATGGGCATGCCTCCCAAAACTACCATACGAACGCGGGCGTCCCTCAAGGTTCTATTCTAGGTCCCACGCGCTTTCTGATGTACATTAATGATCTCCCCGACGTCATTAGATCCCAAGTAGGCATGTACGCCGATGACACAACAATCTACTCTCGCCTCGATCAAAAACCAGGTGTGGGCGACAAAGTGAACCTCGCTGCCGAGCTTGAAAAGGACCTCCAATCCGTAGTGGCCTGGGGTAGGAAATGGTTAGTAAATTTCAATGCTTCTAAAACGAAGCTGTTATCAACTAACCACCATAGACAATCGCATCTACCTCCCATTAGCATGGGACAGGCTACCTCCCAGAGAGTAAAACACTACGCTTCCTTGGCCTTACACTTTCGGCGGACCTCAAATGGAATGACTATATCAAATCCGTTGCCAAATCTGCCGCTATGAAAGTCGGCTCTCTGTGCAGGGCCCGGAAGTTTTTCCCACCTGAATCTATTCTGCACATATACAAATCTACCATCCGCCTGTGTATTGAAAACTGCTGGCATATCTGGTCGGGGGCCCCTGCTGCTCTCCTTGGGCATCTTGACAAAATACAAAGGAGGATCTGTAACGTGGTTGATACTGACTTGGCAGACCGGCTGCAACCACTCTCTCACCGGGGTGATGTGGCTTCCCTGTGCCTCTTCTACAAGTACTTTCATGGCTTCTGCTCCGATGAACTTAGATCACTGGTGCCGCATAAGCACGAATTTTCACGAGATATTAGATTAGCAACTAGGTCCCACCCTTTTACAGTTAAACAGATAAGATGTAACCGTAAATTCTGCTCCAACAGCTTATTTTCTCGGGCTTCCCGCCTGTGGAACTCCCTTCCACAAGTCTGCTTTCCCGACAGCTACAATCTCCAGGTGTTTAAATGTAGGGTCAATGGATACCTTCTATTACACTAACTTCCAATTATTCTCACAACACTCTCATCTACCCAACCCTCATTCTCGGTATCCTTACCCGCCTATCACCCACCCTCTGACATTTCCTATATTTAACCATTCTCGGTATCCTTACCCGCCTATCACCCACCCTCTGACATTTCCTGCATTTAACCATCATTTCTCCACTCTATGTAGCCCCCTGCGCAGTAGTGGCAGTGACATGCCTTGCTCGGGGTGAAACGCTTATTAAAAAAAAAATGAAACTTTGTCTGTGTGTATCTGTGTGTGTGTGTGTGTGTGTGTGTGTGTCCGTTACCTATAGACTCCGAAACGGCTGAACTGATTTTCTTGAAAATTTACACAGTTTTACTATAAGCATCTGCGAGTGTTTTTAACTAGGTTTTGTGTCGAGGTACACTCATAGACAAAAACATAAGAAACGGTATTCAGAAGTTTCATGGTTGCAGTTCTTACAGTAGTGCAGAAAATCGATAATACATATATCTATCTAATCTAAACTTATTTATAAATGGAACTTTGTGTGTGTGTGTGTGTGTCTGTGTGTGTTTGTGCGTGTGTGTGTGTGTATCCGTTACATATAGACTTTCTTGAAAATTTACACAGTTGTACTATAAACGTCTGCGAGTGTTCTTAGCTAGGTTTTGTGCCGAGGTATCCCGATAAATATCGAAAATCAATAATCGAAAAAATCGGGGTACAGAATGAGTGGTCCGATTTTAATCAAATTTGATACACTCATAGACAAAGACATAAGAAACGAGATTCAGAAGTTTCAAGGTTACAGTTATTACAATAGTGCAGAAAATCCATTATATATATATATATATATATATATATATATATATATATATAAGGCAAGATTTTTGTGTGTGTGTCTGTTTATCTGTCTGTCCTTTATACAAATCCACAATTTTTATCCGATTCTCACCAAACTTCACACAAACATTCTTTTGGCAGAGTCTGAGCTTCAGAATCATGGATTAGTTTTAAAGCTTTCATTTCACCCGAGCAACGCCGGCCTATACTGCTCGTATATATAAAAGGCAAGATGTTTGTGCGTGTGTCTGTTTATCTGCCTGTATATCTGTATTTTTTTCAGCCCTTTTATTTTAGTTTTTGCTTCGGGTTTGGCTCTAAGTAGATATAATTGTAGTTCTTAGTCTCAGCCATGATAGCTGATGGTAGAAAAATGTAAGGGCTGCGTGCCGGCAGCAACTTCACCACCTGTCATAAAGAAGCCATGGCCAAAAATGGACAAACCTTAGTCGAGAGTCCATGCGAACTGCGCCTGACCCATTGACGGTTACTACTACTTAATAACGGTAGACCGTTTTAGTAAATAACCTGAAGTTTTCAGGTACAAAATTCCAACAACAAAAAATACCATAAACTGTTTACACGAACTATTCGCTAAATTTGGCGTGGTATATTGCTTAGTAACGGAAAAATGCTACGCAATTTACCTGAAGTGATTTCCAAGAACTTTGCGAGACGTACCAAATAAAACACATAAAAATAGCGCCTTACCATCCACGGTCAAACGGCCAAGCCGAAAGATTCGTGGACACTCTAAAGAGAGCATTAAAAAAGCTGGGTATATACCAACGGAAAGAGCGTTACAACAGTTTTTACAAATATACCGAATTACACCGAACAGAAACACACCATCGGGACTTTCACCAGCTAAGGTGATGTTTGCGCACATGATACGGTCTATTTTCAATGAATTGATACCATGCAAAAAGAAAACCCTGAATACACCCATAGTTACGAAAAGATCGTTCAAACCAGATGAACAAGTTTACTTCAGAATGCATAAAAACTAATATGGCGTATTGGGAACCGGGAACAATAAGTAAACAGACTAGGAAATGTTATGTACACAATACAGGGAAAAAAATTTACCCACAGAAGACACATAAACCAAATACAGAAAAGGAGTGAGGAGCCAAGCTCGTCACCCTCAGAAAACGATGACTCGATGAAAAAAATCTTTGAATCCTTTGAGATTCAGAGATCTCAAGTAAATACAGAAATTAGAAGACTTAGCAGAAAACGGAAATTTACGGAGCCATTAATCATAGATCCCAATCGGAAAAATATTAGCTACCCCTAAAAAAGAGGTTAGGGAGGGAGGTGTTGTAGGATCTCCCCTTTGCATATGATAATGGGCTCGACTGAGTATACATATACTCCTACCATAGAGAGAACAGCAGTTGAGAGTTATAGTAGAGATCCGTTAGATTTATCGAAGAGTACCGGAACTGATACGCAAATTACCGAGAGATACCGAAGTTACCTAGAGATTACCGCATCAGAAGTCAGACTAGCTCTGAGCACCACTCAGCTAGAATAATATATACGGATATACTATTTCCAACGACTTCAAGTCAAAACTTATATATATTTATTTCTTACTAATAGTATTCCTGGATTTACTAACTTGCGTTCAAATTTGTATATTACGTTTAATATAACCTACTTTTATATCTCCATATCTGTTTTTTGTTGTTCATTATTTTGTTCGGTTCCTCATCCGGAATCCACAACAGTTTGCGATAGAACCCAAACTGTTCTGTTATTTAATCCATAGCTGGAAGGAGAATCTGGGTGTAAGTGAATAAAACCAATTCAACTAGAATTCAAACTTGCATTTTCGATTTCTCGTTCTGAGCAATATTTCTCTATCTTTACCTGGAGTTGTAGCACCTGTTCGAGTCCCAGCTATGGGCAAATAGTTAACCCCAAAATGGGGTCAAAACACTATGAATGTATAAAAATAGACTTTTATAGAAATACATAAAAATAGACTTTTATAGAAAAATATACATTTGAGCAGAAAAAAGTTATCAACAATATATTTTTGAACAGAAAATATTGCAATAATACGTTTTTGAAAGAAAATAATATTACCAGTAATACATTTTTTAATAGAAATTTAAAAGACATCTTCAGTTCTCAAAAATAAAAAAAAGTCATCAAAATCTGACTAAATCAACCTTCTCACTATAGTCAGTTAAGTGCTTTAACGTGATACACGCTTTGGGCGATCATGTCTCAAAAGCGACATGACTGACTGGGCATTATCCCGTAGTAGGTTGCCATTGCTTTCTGAGGTAGACTTGTTGTCAACCAAGATTATAGAAACAAATATGTCCTGTTATTTGACTCATAGCTGAAGGGAAAACAGATAGATTATATTACATTATTGTATTAAGTATAATTAGTGGGGGATCAGTTTATTAATTCATAACAATAGAAAACCGATCCCCTACTTCATGCCCAGTAGAAGTTTTTATTAGGTTTCCAACTATTATATTTATTCAGTCAGTTAAGTGCCATATGTGATATACGTGTGGGTGATCATGTCAAAGAGACATGACTGACTGGACAGAAGATTATCCTGCAGTAGGTTGCCATAACTTTCTGCGGTAGACTAGTTGCCAGCCAAAGCTATAGAATCCAACCTGTTCTGTTATTTAACCCATAACTGGCGGGAAGAGACGGATTAATACCTTGTTCAAGGGGGTTTTGTGCGTAAGTGAATGCAACGAATTCATCTGGAATTCGAACTCGGAACCCCGATTTGTTGATCCGAGTCGATATCCACTGCACCACAATGCACATTCTTCTCACTCGAAGATTTAAAAAATACATTAAAACCGAACATTTTTGGCATCAAATAACCCACAGAGGTGTTGATATGCCGTTAAACAAAACTCAAACTCAAACAGAAAATTGAAATGAATACTAGCTAAATCCCAAAAGGGAGCCATCCACCGAGAACTACCTCAACATCGAGAGGAGGTATGTTTTATTACCCGACGCCTGAGGTAACACCAGGAGCGAAATTGCTGGGATGGATTTGAAGAATTTTTTAACGGCTTCCCGCATTAATCATTGCATATCTGTAAAAGGCGTGCAGATAAATGCCTGACCGTTAATTTCTATTACTGTAGATTCGATGACAATCAGGAATGAACAGCTGAAAGTATGGCAGCAAGTAAAAGAAATAAGATACAAAAAAATCTAGTAAAAGGTTTCGAATGATTAGCACGGATTACATAAGGATCTAAAATGACCAGTGAATCAGAGAAAATGCTTCAATAAAAAATGAACAAAGTAGATAAAGCAGATGTCTTACAATGCTTCATCTAATAAAAATCGATGTAAGTAAAGACTAGTAAACAATTTATATAACAGTGGCTGACAATGCTTCATCTAATAAAAATCGATGTAAGTAAAGACTAGTAAACAATTTATATAACCATGGCTGACAATGCTTCATCTAATAAATATCGATGTAAGTAAAGACTAGTAAACAATTTATATAACAGTGGCTGACTATGCTTCATCTAATAAAAATCGATGTAAGTAAAGTCTAGTAAACAATTTATATAACAGTGGCTGACAATGCTTCATCTAATAAAAATCGATGTAAGTAAAGTCTAGTAAACAATTTATATAACAGTGGCTGACAATGCTTCATCTAATAAAAATCGATGTAAGTAAAGACTAGTAAACAATTTATATAACAATGGCTGACAATGCTTCATCTAATAAAAATCGATGTAAGTAAAGTCTAGTAAACAATTTATATAACAGTGGCTGACAATGCTTCATGTAATAAAAATCGATGTAAGTAAAGACTAGTAAACAATTTATATAACAATGGCTGACAATGCTTCATCTAATAAAAATCGATGTAAGTAAAGACTAGTAAACAATTTATATAACAATGGCTGACAATGCTTCATCTAATAAAAATCGATGTAAGTAAAGACTAGTAAACACTTTATATAACAATGGTTGACAATGCTTCATCTAATAAAAATCGATGTAAGTAAAGACTAGTAAACAATTTATATAACAGTGGCTGACAATGCTTCATCTAATAAAAATCGATGTAAGTAAAGACTAGTAAACAATTTATATAACAGTGGCTGACAATGCTTCATCTAATAAAAATCGATGTAAGTAAAGTCTAGTAAACAATTTATATAACAGTGGCTGACAATGCTTCATCTAATAAAAATCGATGTAAGTAAAGACTAGTAAACACTTTATATAACAATGGTTGACAATGCTTCATCTAATAAAAATCGGTGTAAGTAAAGACTAGTAAACAATTTATATAACAGTGGCTGACAATGCTTCATCTAATAAAAATCGATGTAAGTAAAGACTAGTAAACAATTTATATAACAGTGGCTGACAATGCTTCATCAAACAAAAATCGATGTAAGTAAAGTCTAGTAAAAAATGTATATAACAGTGGCTGACAATGCTTCATGTAATAAAAATCGATGTAAGTAAAGACTAGTAAACACTTTAAATAACAATGGTTGACAATGCTTCATCTAATAAAAATCGATGTAAGTAAAGACTAGTAAACAATTTATATAACAGTGGCTGACAATGCTTCATCTAATAAAAATCGATGTAAGTAAAGACTAGTAAACAATTTATATAACAGTGGCTGAGAATGCTTCATCTAATAAAAATCGATGTAAGTAAAGTCTAGTAAACAATTTATATAACAATGGCTGACAATGCTTCATCCAATAAAAATCGATGTAAGTAAAGTCTAGTAAACAATTTATATGACAGTGGCTGACAATGCTTCATGTAATAAAAATCGATGTAAGTAAAGACTAGTAAACAATTTATATAACAATGGCTGACAATGCTTCATCTAATAAATATCGATGTAAGTAAAGACTAGTAAACAATTTATATAACAGTGGCTGACAATGCTTCATCTAATAAAAATCGATGTAAGTAAAGTCTAGTAAACAATTTATATAACAGTGGCTGACAATGCTTCATCTAATAAAAATCGATGTAAGTAAAGTCTAGTAAACAATTTATATAACAGTGGCTGACAATGATTCATCTAATAAAAATCGATGTAAGTAAAGACTAGTAAACAATTTATATAACAATGGCTGACAATGCTTCATCTAATAAATATCGATGTAAGTAAAGACTAGTAAACAATTTATATAACAATGGCTGACAATGCTTCATCTAATAAAAATCGATGTAAGTAAAGTCTAGTAAACAATTTATATAACAATGGCTGACAATGCTTCATGTAATAAAAATCGATGTAAGTAAAGACTAGTAAACAATTTATATAACAGTGGCTGACAATGCTTCATCTAATAAAAATCGATGTAAGTAAAGTCTAGTAAACAATTTATATAACAGTGGCTGACAATGCTTCATCTAATAAAAATCGATGTAAGTAAAGTCTAGTAAACAATTTATATAACAGTGGCTGACAATGCTTCATCTAATAAAAATCGATGTAAGTAAAGACTAGTAAACAATTTATATAACAATGGCTGACAATGCTTCATCTAATAAATATCGATGTAAGTAAAGACTAGTAAACAATTTATATAACAATGGCTGACAATGCTTCATCTAATAAAAATCGATGTAAGTAAAGTCTAGTAAACAATTTATATAACAATGGCTGACAATGCTTCATGTAATAAAAATCGATGTAAGTAAAGACTAGTAAACAATTTATATAACAGTGGCTGACAATGCTTCATCTAATAAAAATCGATGTAAGTAAAGACTAGTAAGCAATTTATATAACAGTGGCTGACAATGCTTCATCTAATAAAAATCGATGTAAGTAAAGACTAGTAAACAATTTATATAACAGTGGCTGACAATGCTTCATCTAATAAAAATCGATGTAAGTAAAGACTAGTAAACACTTTATATAACAATGGTTGACAATGCTTCATGTAATAAAAATCGATGTAAGTAAAGACTAGTAAACAATTTATATAACAATGGCTGACAATGCTTCATCTAATAAAAATCGATGTAAGTAAAGACTAGTAAACAATTTATATAACAGTGGTTGACAATGCTTCATCTAATAAAAATCGATGTAAGTAAAGACTAGTAAACAATTTATATAACAGTGGCTGACAATGCTTCATGTAATAAAAATCGATGTAAGTAAAGACTAGTAAACAATTTATATAACAATGGCTGACAACGCTTCATCTAAAGAAAATTGAAGATGAAAGTAAATACTAGTTAAAGATATCTGTCTATAGTTCTGAGATGTGGTTGTAATTACAGTATTTCCAATTATACAACGTTTCGGCCGTTGTACGTCCGGTCTTTTTCAGGCTAAGAATTTCGAACCAAACAATCGCAAGTAGTTATCTCTCTCTCTCTCTCTAACCGTTTAAGTTACTTGGTCAACACTGCTGGTATTGAACTCACTAACCAAGGTCTTTACCCACTAGGCCATGTGTCTATAAGGACAAGAGCAACTGAATTTTGGGGAATTCATTTTTTTACCAGAGTTCATATTGCACCTTTTTTCAGTTAATGGTTTTCTCTAGTATTTATGATGTTAATGGTATTTCTCTTGTAAAAGATGTTTTAGAATGTGTTTGTGGTGAGTGGATATCGGCTTGGAACAAGAAATCGGGGAGACGTGTTTAAATTCCAGTTAAATTCCCTGTATTCATTTATGTGCAAATACCCTTGGAAAAGGTTATAATCTGTCTATTCCCTCCAGATACGGGTTAAAGAGCAGAACAGATTAGATTATATAGCCTTGGCTGGCAACCAGTCTAACGCAGAATGCAATGGCAACCTACTGCAAGATAATCTTCTGCCCAGTCAGTCCTGTCTCTCTTTCGACGTGTATCACGTATGGTACTTTACTGACTGGATGACTATTAATAACATAAATCACGAAATAAATATGCATCTTCATTTAGTAATTGCTGGTATTATTTCATCCAATACATAGTAAAAATGACGCTAAATTAAGAGAAGGATGAGAATACTGAAGAGAGTGGAGTGGACGGAGAAAGGTGCATGAGAGAGATCGTCCCAAGCAAGGCTTTTTACTGCCATTGTAGAGCAGGGGGTTGCATAGGAGGAATGTTATGAGAAAGAGCGACAGGCTGCAGGGGATGTCAGGAAGTGGGTAAGAGGAGGATGAGAATACTGATGAGAGTGGAGTGGACGGAGAAAGGAGCATGAGAGAGATCGCCCCAAGCAAGGCTTTTTACTGCCATTGTTGAGCAGGGGGGTCATATGAGGAAAGACATGAGAAAGAGTGACAGGTTACAGGGGGTGTCAGGAAGTGGGTAAGAGAAAGGATGAGAATACTGATGGGAGTGGAGTGGACGGAGAAGGGAGCATGAGAGTGAGGATGCAGGTTAGTAATATAGATGACAATTTGCATTTAAATTCTTTAAGATTGTAGCTGTCGGGGAAGCAAGTATATGAAAGGGAATTTCACAGGCGGGAAGTGTGAGTAAAGAAGTTTCTGGAGTACAATTAGAGTTTACATTTTCTTGGTTTCACAGTAAAAGGGTGGGACCTAGTTGCTAATCTTGTGGCTCGAGTAAATTTATATATGGGGGGCACCAGTGACCTAAGTTCATCGGAACAGAAACCGTGAAAATATTTGTAGAAGAGATACATTGTGCCGGTGAGAAAGTGACAGTCCCTGAGCTGGCAAGTCGTGATTGACCAGATATGGCAGCAGTATTCAATGCACGGACGGATACCAAGTCGGGATCGATCACATTACAGATTCTTCGTTGGATTTTGTCAAGGACCCCTAGGCGGATAGCAGGAGCACCCTACCAGATATGGCAGCAGTATTCAATGCATTGGCGGATGCCAAGTCGGGATCGATCACATTACAGATTCTTTGTTGGATTTTGTCAAGGACCCCTAGGCGGATAGCAGGAGCACCCTACCAGATATGGCAGCAGTATTCAATGCACGAACGGATGCCAAGTCGGGATCGATCACATTACTGATTCTTCGTTGGATTTTGTCAAGGACCCCTAGACGGATAGCAGGAGCACCCTACCAGATATGGCAGCAGTATTCAATGCACGAACGGATGCCAAGTCGGGATCGATCACATTACAGATTCTTTGTTGGATTTTGTCAAGGACCCCTAGGTAGATAGCAGGAGCACCTGATCAGATATGGCAGTAGAATTTAATTCAAACCTAACAATTTCTTTTTTCTTTTTCGCTTTCTGAAGAAAAGAGAAAAAACAAAATAAAATGAAATAAAAAATTTAAAAAACGCTCTTTTAGCTGAAATATACGAGAATATTTGAAAGCGGATATTATTTTCAATATTCGCCATGAAAAAAACCGATCCATGATGGCAAAAAAACTGACAAACGATTTCGAAGCAAAACGTTTTCAAACGCAAATCGACATATTTGATAAGCATTTAATTGACATAATTATTAATTGTCCAATTAACTCAGTCTATCGAGTCGCATTTGTAAGCGTTAAAAGGCTGATTTGTTTGAACGGGTTCCATTATCTTTTGTGAAGAATAATTGTTTCTGCATAACTGTTGTCGCTAATGTGACAATTAATTCACTTCCGCAGAAACTCAACGTTGAAATAATTACTCTGCTTTGATCAAGCAAATTATATTTTCTCTTCGCCGCTAATTAGATTTAAAGTTATTGTCTTTAAATTAGCAAATTTATTAGTAAAATTATCTTAATTAGTTTGTTCTGTGCCTGCCTCCTAATATATACGATTGTGTATTGCTATAATGGCCGGCGGATATCTAAACTTATTTAGAAATGGATTTTTGTCTGTGTGTGTGTGTGTGTGTGTGTGTGTGTGTGTGTGTGTGTGTGTGTGTGTCCGTTACCTATAGATTCCGAAACGGCTGAACCGATTTTTTTGAAAATTTACACAGTTGTACTATAACCGTCTGCGAGTGTTCATAGCTAGGTTTTGTGTCGAGGTACCCCAGATAAATATCGAAAATGTATAATCGAAAAAATCGGGTTATAGAAGGAGTGGTTCGATTTTAATCAAATTTGATACACTCATAGACAAAGACAGAAGAAACGATATTCAGAAGTTTCAAGGTTGCAGTTCTTACAATAGTGCAGAAAATCGATAATTGGCTACTTTTGTCGCTTATAGTAAATTTTCAAGAAAATCGGTTCGGCCGTTTCGGAGTCTATAGGTAACGGACACACGCAGACAAAGTTCCATTTATAAATAAGTTTAGATTATAACCACGGACCTGTATAGTTTGAAAAGTTATTATAAATGTTTGTTTTATATTCTTTAGTTTACTGTAAAAAATCTGTTTTGTGGATGAATTAGTTTTTGCACGATATATTAGGTTTTTTATAATTGCTATTTCGTAGTAATATGGGCATTCGCTCTTGTAGTTAAGTGTACATGAATTTATGCTGATAGGTTTTTTTGTATGGCGAAATAGTAAATTTTTATTATTAGTATTTATGAATATGTCAAGGAAGGAAATATTTTTTTAATAGCATTGAGTTCATGCGTGAATTTAATAAAATATGCATTAATGAAAAATACTGCCAAAATACACACACAATATATATATATATATATATATATAAGATAAAATAAATTTTCAATATTCAAAAATGTTGAATGAACATTTCAACATGAAATCGCACTCCACCCACGTCTATTGTACAGGTGTAGATGCTCATCCCTTGTTCCCTGTTTAGGATGTGGTTTCCGGCTTTCTCTTTTCCAATCTTTTCACTCTTACGTAGCCCCCTGCACATCAGTGGCGTTACCGCCTTGATCGGGGTGATATGATCAAAAATAAAAAATAAAAAAAAGAGAGAGATTTCACATATCCTCAGCAACAGTAACATATTTTAATAATTTAACTTACAACTCTATCTAAAACTTAAAATCTAAATATAGACATAAATTGCTTCCAAAATCTTCTTAAATCTTAACCGTCATTTTTTTCTCTTTTTTATTTTTTTATTCTTTTTTTTATTCTTATTTTAATTTCCATTTTGAAATATGTACCGTTGCTGATGATATGTGAAATCTCTCTTAGGGATTTCATGTTGAAATGTTCATTCAACTTTTTTGAATATTGAAAATTTATTTTATTTTATATTGGCTCTGTAATTTTAATTACATTGAGCTTTTCACCTGTATCATTTTTTAATATTAAAATTGTTTTTGGGATTTACCTTCCTATTTTTCTGTTTGGATTAAATTATTTTAATAATATATATCATCATATCGCCCCAAAAAAGGCAGTTTAATGCCACTGTTTTGCAGGGGGTTACATTGGAGGAAAGTTATGAGAAAGAGTGACAGGATATAGGGGGTGTTAGGAAGTGGGTAAGAGAAGGATGAGAATACTGATGAGAGTGGTGTGGACGGTGAAAGGAGAATGAGAGAAAGTTATGAGAAAGAGTGACTGGTCATAGGGGGTGTCAGGAAGTGGGTAAGAGAAGGATGAGAATACTGACGAGAGCGGAGTGGACGAAGAAAGGAGCATGAGAGAGAGAATGCAGGTTTGTGAGATAGGAGATGACTGTTGACTTTACATTTTAATTTTTGGAGTTGTAGCTGTAATATTTACATTAAGGAAAGTTCTGGAACTTTATGTAATATATATATATCAATTCCATTTCGAAATGGAATGAATAACTGTCATATTTTATTTATTTGTTTGAACATTATCTTTAATCGATACTCGTATTTGAATAGATATTCTGTTTTTTATTAAGTGTATATATATATATATATATATATATATATATATATATATATATATATATATATATATATATGTAAGTAAATTAATTTACGGAGCCAACAAACCTACCAAAGTTTCACCTAAACGGATCTTCAGGGAAGATTGGCTCACTAGGGAGCCAATCTTTCCTGAAGATCCGTTTAGGTGAAACCTTGGCTGGTTTGTTGCCTCACTAGGTTAATTTACTTATTCTGCTCTGCTTAAGTATTGAGCGCTTTTTTGTTATTGATTACTCGTCTCGGGTTTTTTCTTTGGGCTACGTACTGGCTCGGTCCAAATCGCTTTAGCTGATGTTCATGTGCTTAGCTCTTTCTTTTTTTTTTTACAACCATTTTTTTCTTCCGCGTATATACGCAGAGTATTTTTCGAAACGAGTATAGTGATAAGATTGCATTTATACACACAGACATTTATTCAACAGGATTCTATCTTGTGACCTCTGACAACATAGGTGTAGCCACCGATTGATCTGTTGCGTCTTATAACTGTGTGCCATGTGCAATAAAAGTAACAGATGCTTGTTTTAAATGTAAGTGTATGTATGCGAAAATAATGCAATTGTCAAGAATATTTAGGCTACAGACGAATTAAGTATATTTTTATGTCGGTAATGTTAGCATATGTGCGAATGACAAAAGAAAATACATTTCTGTTCAAAACTGTAGCGAAAATGAGTGTTAAATAAAAATTCGATTTTTAAAATAATTAAAACATTTTAATTAAGTGAGTATGATTACCCATATTTTCTTTATACGGGTGGCCATACGTGATATAATTCATTAAAAGTTTACATGTTTTAAAGGTAGAGCTCCTTACAGGAAAAAAGAACTATATAAACATTAACAGCAGAGTATACTACTTTCATCTCTCTACCGTGTTTCCTATGCCCAAGATTCAACATTCAACGGGCTTTGCAAATCATCCCTTCAAAATTTAAAACAAGATTTATATTTTAATATCCAGTTTTTAATTTTGCTAAAAAAGAAAAAAAATAGTTACTCTGAAATTAACAATTTGTGGAGGTACCTAAAAACAACATGAAAAATAGATATTAAAAATAAGAATTAATAAATATCATAACATTTCAAAAATTATTGAGTTACCACTGTCGTTATATAATTTCATTCTGTTATTAAACTGTAAAATTATTTTAAAATAAACATTTATACTATTTTAACTTTTATTTTTATAGAATATCTTCAAGCGTAAAGCTATAAAACTTAATTAACTAAAATTATATAAAATATTGGACAATTGCTGAAAATATTGTATTAAATTTTTCATTTTACTATATAGTTAAAACAAAAAAAAAACATACGATTAAGCGTACTATATATATATATATATATATATATATATATATCCGAGTGAATAAGGAAGGAAGAAAAATTTACAACGTCCAAAACATTAATTCAAAAAAGTGCTAGATATATAATATAGAGCTGTAAATATTTATTACTAGCAGTATAGACCGGAGCTGCTCGAGTGTAATGAAAACTTTAAAACTAATCCATAGTCCTGGAGCTCAGACTCTTTGAACGTTGGCACGAAAGACTAAAACCATTTGCTGTTTCCAGTTAAAGCGAAACCGTAGACTGAAAGAAAAATGAATGGTTGTAAGTCAAATTTTCATTTCCTAATATCGATATCAAATATAGTTTTTTTCGTCAGTAGACTGAATTTTGAAGGCTAAATAAGTCCTCTGAATAAATGGTATCATGGCTGAGACTAAAAAATACAATTATACCTACTTAGAGCCAAACCCGAAGCAAAAACTAAAAAAAAAAGTGCTGAAAAAAATACAGACATACAGGCAGATAAACAGACACACACACACAAACAACTTGCCTTATATATATATATATATATATATATATATATATATATATATATATATATATATATATTATCGATTTTCTGCACTATTGTAAAAACTGCAATCTTGAAATTTCTGAATATCGTTTCTTATGTTTTTGTCTATGAGGGTATCAAATTTGATCGAACCACTCCTTCTATAACCCGATTTTTTCGATTATCGATTTTTGATATTTATCGGGGATACATCGACACAAAACCTAGCTAAGAACACTCGCAGATGCTTATATAGTACAACTGTGTAAATTTTCAAGAAAATCGCTTCAACCGTTTCGGAGTCTATAGGTAACGGACACACAGACACACACACACACACACACACACATACACAGAGACAAAGTTCCATTTATAAATAAGTCTAAATAAATTATATTTTAGAACATATACAAATCTTTTTTATCCACTACAAAGCGGATAGAAATTTGTACATGTTCTGAAATATAATTTATAACACACACACACACACACACACACACACACACACACATATATATATATATATATATATATATTATTACGGTTTTTTTACTCCCCTTTCTAGTGTTGGTATGGTTTTTCCCATTCTTTGTGAAAGTCTATTTATTTGCTTTTTATCTTTAGTACTTCAGCCTTTTTCCTGACGATCCGTAGTGTGAAATCGCGGTAGGTTTTGGCTCACTTTAGATTTTAATATTAATTAGGATCAGGTTTTTGGGATTTACCTTCCTACTTTTCCGTTTGGATTAAAGTATTTTAATATATATATATATATATATATATATATATATATATATATATATATATATATAGTCATCCGCAGACAGATCTGTCTCGTTGAATCTCAGCTCATCAGTACGGTTAGATATCTGATTGCTTTTAACCCAGGATTGAAACCCCGCCAAATTGGCGTCAGTCGGTGATTCAACCTTTGAGCTATTGGAGCTCGGTAGAAGGAGGCAGACTTTTAGCTTATGATGTCTCATACACCAGTAGTTTGGGTGCTCTAATTCATTATTAAATGAGCAATGCGTAGATGCTAGAGTGGCTACTGTTTTTTCAAAGTCTACCATTCTTCCAGAGTGCTCAATCAGGGTGTGAGAGCGTAATATATATATATATATATATTAATCATATCACCTCGAGCAAGGCGTTAAGGCCACTCGTGTGCAGAGGGCTACGTAAGAGTGAATAGATTGTCGATGCGGAGGTGGGCGGTTAATCGTGGTTGATATTGCCATGAACAGTGGCTCGTTTCGGATCTTTGCGATTTATATGCCAAACCACTGGACGGGGTGTCTCTTTTTTTCCTTTGGTTTGGGCCGTTCCTGGTGGAGTAATCGCACTTAGTCTTAATAGTTTAGGTTTAGTCCAGGATGATATTCCAGTCCCCTATTAAGACTAAGTGCTACACCTGTTCAATAGACGTGGGTGGAGTGTGAACCGGGCGATAGTTCAGTCTATCTACTCCAATTGAAAAAAAAATAAACAAAAAAGAAAGTGAAAAGATTGGAAAAGAGAAAGCCGGAAACCACGTCCTAAACAGGGAACAAGAGATGAGCCTCTACACCTGTTCAATAGACGTGGGTGGCGTGTGAACCGGGCGATAGTTGAGTCTATCTACTCCAATTGAAATATATATATATATATATATATATATATTCTAAAGGATACAAAATTTATTATATTTTTAAAGTACATATTTATATAATTTTCTAATGGGAGAAAGTTTTATTTCCCAAATATTTCCCATATATGGGCATTATTATTCCCAGAGTATAATAACACGATATTTCACAGAGGGAACGGAATGGCCGAATGAACAAGGAATTTCAAACATTATTTGTTCTTAACAATAATTTTATAATTCTGTATCATCCACAAAATTAGATATTCATGAATATACGTGTCCCACATAGACAGGATATATATGGGTTACCGTAAAATTACGGACTATTTTCCCCTCTTTTGTGAAAGATAGACTGTCATATCTATGCAGAAATTCGGTTATATATAATTTTAAATGCCGTGTACATAGGATTGACGACTCTTCGTTTGGAAACGCGTGTATCACCATATGTCCCCGCACATATTCGTTTCAATAATCCTGGACTTAATACAAGACCTTCTCAGGTCGGTCCAGGAGTCAGCCATTGGTCAGCATTTGTTGAATAATCAGGATTGTGCCTCCATATATGAGGACACTTGGTTTTCTCTCCTGCATTGTGTTCAAACCGATTTTTATTTGCTAGTTCTTGAGGCTGTTTATCTAAAATTACATCGTCCTGTGCAGGCAAGAGGACCATTTCATAAGATCCCTAAGACGCTTGGAAGGAATGTGAGCTATTTTTTTCTAATTTTATTAACTCTTTTAGAGCTGTGGTATATACCCACCTCACGTTTTAATTAATTTAATAAATTTAATTTTAAACGAGCTTCAACTTTGCTTCTATTGTCGTTTACATTTAATTTTTGTGTCCCATTAATTAAAAAAGCCAACAAATAGCCAATGAATAAGTGTTGGTTGAAAGATATCTAAGGTCAAAAAGTAAAAGGAAAATAAAAAGAAATATGACGTCCTGTTTGTTTAAAGCAATATATATATATATATATATATATATATATATATATATATATATATATATATATATATATATATATATATATATATATATATATAGTGTATCGAGGCACCAGATAATTTTCTAAACATATACTGTTAAATATAAGAGACAATGAATGTCTATCATGTTTAATCATGAGCCGTTCCAAACATCGTATTTTGGCTTTAATTTCAGTTGAAAATAAAGACAAAAATTCTCCAACATTTGGATAATTGTTTATTAAGTTGGTTCATTGTCTTTTATATTTAACAGTATATGTTTAGAAAATATATATATATATTGTCATCCGCAGACAGATCTGTTTCGCTGTATCACAGCTCATCAGTACGGTTAGACTCCGATTGCTTTTTAACCCAGGATTGAAACCCGATCGAATTGGCGTAAGTCGGCGATTCTACCCCCTCTCTCTATCTGTCTCTCTCTCTCTCTCTCTCTCTATATATATATATATATATATATATATATATATATATGTATGTATCGCAAGCAAAGTGAAAGGTGAACGAAAAGATAAGGTTTTACACATAATAAGGAGATTCTTCTGCGTTTCTAGGGTAGCTATCTTTAGAACACCAGATTCAAGCCGGTCTGGTTCGTCTAAGTTTCAGAAGAGGACACGCCCCTCGAAACGGAAACGGTGAGGTTTGGAATTTTGCTAAAATAAGAAATGTCGAGCCGGAGTTTTAATCGATAGTCAGGAAATAAATATTCCTAAAGAGAAATAACGCCATGAATTTGTAAGCTGCTGGTGAGGCAGATTTAGCCATTCATTCAACTTTAACTGGAAACAACTATTGCTTTTTAGTCTTTCGTGCCAACGTCCAAAGAGTCTGAGCTCCAGGATCATGGATTAGCTTTAAAGGTTTCATTACACCCGAGCAACGCCGGGCTATATTGCTAGTATACTAATATATGATGAAAGCAAAAGGGGAGCGAAAGGAAATAAATATGAAAATATTACTCACCTGAATGTGCTTGAAACTATATATATTAAGTCTAAGCAACCTTCCCGCTGTAAACAAAATAAATTTTTAGCAGTGCTAAATTTACTATATGATTTATATTGCTAACTGTGTTACAAAGTTTTTCTTCCAACTTTTGTTGGATTTATGTATTTTTGTCTTCGATATAATCTAAAGAAGTGGTAGCGATATATATATATATATATATATATATATATATACTACCGGTCATAATTAGGCCACCCCAGTTTTTTTTTTTTTTGAATATTACTTTTAGTATTTATTGCCAAATGAAAATAGAATGGTTCTTTTGTTATTATTACTTTGCAAAATTTAACAAAGCAAAGGAGCAAATATGAACTCGTCCGAATCACCCTAAATTTTCTTCATACTTTCATTGATAAAACTGCAATATAGGTAATTATTAAATATTTATAAAATTATTTGATTCACATGTTATTGTGCGATAATAACAAAATAACCATTCTATTTTCATTTACAATTATTCACTTGGCAATAAACACTAAAAAATAGTATGAAATACATAATTTTTTTTAAACACTGGCGTGGCCTAATAATTTTTCCCGGTAGTATATATATATATATATATATATATATATATATATATATATATATATATATATACGCTAAATTGCCGCTGTTTGCCTTGTAATCATTTTGGCCGGTAGTATATATATATATATATATATATATATATAATCTACAGGGTGCGATGAGTAAATTCTTTTTACACTGGGGCGGCCTAATAATTAACTGATATCATAAGATACGAAACAACTGTAATACAGATATAGAAAAAACAAACAAAATAAATCATTCCGTTAAGTGCCATAGTTGATACAAACTTGGGTGATCATGTCTCTTTCAATACATGAATAACTAGGGAGAAAATTTTCTCACATTAAGTTAGCATTTATTACTGCGGTAGACGAGTTGCCAACCAACGCTATCAAAACTAATCTGTCCTGATATTAACCCAGAGCTGATGGGAAGAAGAGACGGATTAATACATTTCACAAGAGCATTTACGCGTAAGTGAATGCATCGAATTTAACTGGAACTCGAACTCGGCTCCCAGATTTCTCATTCCTAGGCTCAGAATGAATAAAATATGTATTTTACACACAAAATACTTCTTGTTCTATATAATCTCCTCACCTGTTCTGGCACTTAATTCGCTGGTGAACATGAAACACTTTGTTGCAATTTTCTACAGAAAAAAAAGGTCATAACCAAATTTAGCTGATAAGTACATATTAGGCGATGGAATTAGTTGCCCATCCTCAAACATAACCACAAAATGAATTAACAATATTTTATGAATACACAACTTTTCTTTTGAATATAACACCTGCTACACATTTTTCTCCTGCGTGCAATGATAGTCGCAATTTATATCCGGCAATAATTATTAGGCCACCCCAGTTTTTTTTAAGAAATGATGTATTTCATATTATTTTTAGTATTTATTGCCAAGAGTATAATTCTAAATGAAAATAGAATGGTTCTTTTGTTAATTACTACATTGCAAAATTTTACAAGGCAAATAGTGACAATTTTCTCATCTCACACTGTAGATTTGCTATATATATCTGTATATTAAACTACCGACCATAATTATTAGGCCATCCCAGTTTTTAAAAGAAATGATGTATTTCATACTATTTTTAGTATTTATTGCGAAAGTGGATAATTCTAAATGAAAATTGAATGGTTCTTTTGTTAATACTGCACAATAACATGTGCATCAAATGAACTGTTCTGGTGTCCAGTTTTTGTGCTCTCTTCCCTATGCTAGTCTCTTCTTATTGGCTGGCCAAAGTAAAGGCTTCCAGGCTGCCTAGTAAAATTTTGCAAGTAATTATAAAAAAAAAGTTAGTCAAATATATATAATTCCTTAAGATACTGAAAGGTCAATCAGGGTAGTGTTATCGGCTCACTTTCATATATATATATATATATATATATATATATATATTGTCATCCGCAGACAGATCTGTTTCGCCGTATCACAGCTCATCAGTACGGTTAGTCTCCGATTGCATTTTTGCCCAGGATTGAAACCCGACCGAAATGGCGTCAGTCGGCGACTCTACCCCTGGGCTATGGGAGTTCGGTGGAGGTAGGCAGACTTTTTAGCGCATATCATTATACGCACCCAATAGCTAGACCGCTCTAATTCATTTAACTGAATGAGCGATGCTTACACGCCAGAGTAGCTACTGTTTATCAAAGTCTACTATTTTTCCAGAGTGCTCAATCAGGGTGTGAGAGCGTAAATATATATATAAGTATGATTCTAACCTAGAGCCAACGGACCTATCTAGGTTTAACCTAACGGATCGTCAGAGCAAGTTATATATACTACTAGCCATAATTATTAGGCGACCCCAGTTTTTTCTTAAAGTTATGTATTTTATACTATTTTTAGTATTTATTGCCAAGTGGATAATTCTGAATGAAAATAGAATGGTTCTTTCCTTATTATTATTTGCCAAATTTTACAAGGCAAATAGCGACAATTTACCCATCTCACCCAATAAGTTTGCTATATATATATATATATATATATATATATATATATACATACATTACCGGCCATAATTATTAGGCGACCTCAGTGTTTTAATAAATGATATACTTCATACTATTTTTTTTAGTATTTATTGCTAAGTGGATAATTCTAAATGAAAATAGAATGGTTCTTTTGTTAATACTTCACAATAACATGTGCATCAAATGAACTGTTCTGGTGTCCAGTTTTTGTGCTCTCTTCCCCATGCTAGTCTCTTCTTCTTATTGACTGGCTTCCAGGCTGCCAAGTAAAATTTTGCAAGTAATAATAAAAAAGGTTAGTCGAATATATATAATTCCTTAAGATACTGAAAGTTTAATCAAGGTAGAGTTATCGGCTCACTTTCATGTGTATATATATCTATATATATATATACAATAACATGTGCATCAGACATCGTCTTGCTTTTGCGTGGTAATACTTTACACTTTCTTGTACTTGTGAGGGAATCTCTTTCCGCTGTAAGGGAAAATAAAATAATTTTAGATGGGTCAAATATCGGGCAGAGGATGGTTTTGTTTTTAATTACTGTTTATTTAGACTGGCTAAAGAAAGATGGCCCAACGACAAATATGTCGAAGTAAATAGAATGAGCACAACAAATAATGGAGAAATACACAAAAAAATTATAGAAACTAACAGGGCAAATAACATGCTCCGCAACAGGATGTAAAAAACCAAAGGATAGCACAGTAATATTAGAAAAAGAAAAAATACTTCAGAGATGGGACGAGTACGTCGAAGATCTCTTCCACGACAAGAGAGAGCAACTAGTAATGCGAAAAACTACGAATGGAGCAGAAATACTGAAAACCAAAGTGGAATCTTCAATGGCCAATTGAAGAGAAACAAAGCAGCGGAACCAGACGGGATTGTAATAAAGATGTTGATGTTCCTAAAAGACTTTGGCGTCGACAGACTAACAGAAATACTTAGCGAAATCTACAGCAACAGCAATATACCGGAGGACCTCAGTAGATCAATCTTCAAAACACTACCTAAGAAGCCCGGCACAAAGGAATGTGAGCTCCATTGAACAATCAGTTTAATGAGCCATATAACAAAACTCATCATCCGGATTCTGATGAACAGAGCAAGCAACAGAATTGGCCCAGAGATAGGACACGAACAATGTGGATTCGTTAAAGATACTGGGACGAGGAATGCGATAGTTATGCACAGAATGCTATCTGAACGAGCAATACAAATGCAGAAGGACCTTTATCTGTGCTTTATAGACTTCGCACAAGCGTTTGACAAAGTACAACTCAGGGACTTGATAGAGATGCTCGACAAGCTCAACATTTTCGGAAAAAGACGTTAGGATAATCAAGAATTTATATTGGCAGCAAACCGCTTGTGTACGGATAGGAGATGAACTCAGCAGGTATGCAAAAATAGAAAGGGGTATAAGATGTGTTTTTTCACCGGATCTTTTCAACCTGTACGGCAAAGCAATTATGAGAGAAATAAAAGCCTTGCCAGGATTCGTCATTGGCGGTCATAATCTCAACAATATCCGATACGCGGATGACACAGTGTTGATAGCAAACACGAAAAGGAAAATGCAGGAACCTCTACAGAAATTAGCAAAAGAAAGTGAAAAGAAAGGGTTGAGCATAAACCTCAAGAAAACTGAATGTATGGTCATCAGGAAAAAGAGGAGACCAATATGCTAACTGCAACTTGGATAATCTAAAATAAAACAAGTAAAGAAATTCAACTACTTGGGAAGTGTTTTGACAGAGGATGGAAAATGCGACACGGAGATCCAAAGAGGCATTGACATGGCCAAAGACGCATTTCAGAAGCTAGCCAGAGAACTGAAAGACCGGAAAATTTCATTAGAAACAAAGAAAAGAGTGCTGGATTTCTATGCGATATTTGTCCTTCTGTATGGAAGTGAATGATGGACGATCTCATCAAAGATGAAGGAGAGGCTTCAGGCAGCGGAAATGTGGTTTTACAGATAGATAGATAGATAGATAGATAGATAGATAGATAGATAGTGAAGAGTGCTGGATTGCTATGTGATACCTGTCCTTCTGTATGGAAGTGAATGATGGACGATCTCATCAAAGATGAAGGAGAGGCTTGAGGCAGCGGAAATGTGGTTTTACAGATAGATAGATAGATAGATAGATAGATAGATAGATAGATAGATAGATAGTGAAGAGTGCTGGATTGCTATGTGATATCTGTCCTTCTGTATGGAAGTGAATGATGGACGATCTCATCAAAGATGAAGGAGAGGCTTGAGGTAGCAGAAATGTGGTTTTACGGATAGATAGATAGATAGATAGATAGATAGATAGATAGATAGATAGTGAAGAGTGCTGGATTGCTATGTGATATCTGTCCTTCTGTATGGAAGTGAATGATGGACGATCTCATCAAAGATGAAGGAGAGGCTTGAGGTAGCATGAAATGGTTTTGGTTTTACGGATAGATAGATAGATAGATAGATAGATAGATAGATAGATAGATAGATAGATAGATAGATAGATAGTGAAGAGTGCTGGATTGCTATGTGATATCTGTCCTTCTGTATGGAAGTGAATGATGGACGATCTCATCAAAGATGAAGGAGAGGCTTGAGGTAGCAGAAATGTGGTTTTACGGATAGATAGATAGATAGATAGATAGATAGATAGATAGTGAAGAGTGCTGGATTGCTATGTGATATCTGTCCTTCTGTATGGAAGTGAATGATGGACGATCTCATCAAAGATGAAGGAGAGGCTTGAGGTAGCAGAAATGTGGTTTTACGGATAGATAGATAGATAGATAGATAGATAGATAGATAGATAGTGAAGAGTGCTGGATTGCTATGTGATATCTGTCCTTCTGTATGGAAGTGAATGATGGACGATCTCATCAAATATGAAGGAGAGGCTTGAGGTAGCAGAAATGTGGTTTTACGGATAGATAGATAGATAGATAGATAGATAGATAGATAGTGAAGAGTGCTGGATTGCTATGTGATACCTGTCCTTCTGTATGGAAGTGAATGATGGACGATCTCATCAAAGATGAAGGAGAGGCTTGAGGCAGCGGAAATGTGGTTTTACAGATAGATAGATAGATAGATAGATAGATAGATAGATAGATAGATAGATAGTGAAGAGTGCTGGATTGCTATGTGATATCTGTCCTTCTGTATGGAAGTGAATGATGGACGATCTCATCAAAGATGAAGGAGAGGCTTGAGGTAGCAGAAATGTGGTTTTACAGATAGATAGATAGATAGATAGATAGATAGATAGATAGATAGATAGATGGATAGATAGTGAAGAGTGCTGGATTGTTACGTGATATCTGTCCTTCTGTATGGAAGTGAATGATGGACGATCTCATCAAAGATGAAGGAGAGACTTGAGGCAGCGGAAATGTGGTTTTACAGATAGATAGATAGATAGATAGATAGATAGATAGATAGATAGATAGTGAAGAGTGCTGGATTGCTATGTGATATCTGTCCTTCTGTATGGAAGTGAATGATGGACGATCTCATCAAAGATGAAGGAGAGGCTTGAGGTAGCAGAAATGTGGTTTTACGGATAGATAGATAGATAGATAGATAGATAGATAGATAGATAGATAGTGAAGAGTGCTGGATTGGTACGTGATATCTGTCCTTCTGTATGGAAGTGAATGATGGACGATCTCATCAAAGATGAAGGAGAGGCTTGAGGTAGCAGAAATGTGGTTTTACGGATAGATAGATAGATAGATAGATAGATAGATAGATAGATAGTGAAGAGTGCTGGATGGCTATGTGATACCTGTCCTTCTGTATGGAAGTGAATGATGGACGATCTCATCAAAGATGAAGGAGAGGCTTGAGGTAGCAGAAATGTGGTTTTACGGATAGATAGATAGATAGATAGATAGATAGATAGATAGATAGTGAAGAGTGCTGGATTGTTACGTGATATCTGTCCTTCTGTATGGAAGTGAATGATGGACGATCTCATCAAAGATGAAGGAGAGGCTTGAGGTAGCAGAAATGTGGTTTTACGGATAGATAGATAGATAGATAGATAGATAGATAGATAGATAGTGAAAGAGTGCTGGATTGCTATGTGATATCTGTCCTTCTGTATGGAAGTGAATGATGGACGATCTCATCAAAGATGAAGGAGAGGCTTGAGGCAGCGGAAATGTGGTTTTACAGATAGATAGATAGATAGATAGATAGATAGATAGAAGATAGATAGATAGATAGTGAAGAGTGCTGGATTGCTATGTGATATCTGTCCTTCTGTATGGAAGTGAATGATGGACGATCTCATCAAAGATGAAGGAGAAGGGTAGCAGAAATGTGGTTTTACGGATAGATAGATAGATAGATAGATAGATAGATAGATAGATAGATAGATAGTGAAGAGTGCTGGATTGCTATGTGATATCTGTCCTTCTGTATGGAAGTGAATGATGGACGATCTCATCAAAGATGAAGGAGAGGCTTGAGGTAGCAGAAATGTGGTTTTACGGATAGATAGATAGATAGATAGATAGATAGATAGATAGATAGATAGATAGTGAAGAGTGCTGGATGGCTATGTGATACCTGTCCTTCTGTATGGAAGTGAATGATGGACGATCTCATCAAAGATGAAGGAGAGGCTTGAGGCAGCGGAAATGTGGTTTTACAGATAGATAGATAGATAGATAGATAGATCGATAGATAGATAGATAGATAGATAGATAGATAGATAGTGAAGAGTGCTGGATTGCTATGTGATATCTGTCCTTCTGTATGGAAGTGAATGATGGACGATCTCATCAAAGATGAAGGAGAGGCTTGAGGTAGCAGAAATGTGGTTTTACGGATAGATAGATATATAGATAGATAGATAGATAGATAGATAGATAGATAGTGAAGAGTGCTGGATTGTTACGTGATATCTGTCCTTCTGTATGGAAGTGAATGATGGACGATCTCATCAAAGATGAAGGAGAGGCTTGAGGTAGCAGAAATGTGGTTTTACGGATAGATAGATAGATAGATAGATAGATAGATAGATAGATAGATAGATAGTGAAGAGTGCTGGATTGTTACGTGATATCTGTCCTTCTGTATGGAAGTGAATGATGGACGATCTCATCAAAGATGAAGGAGAGGCTTGAGGTAGCAGAAATGTGGTTTTACGGATAGATAGATAGATAGATAGATAGATAGATAGATAGATAGATAGTGAAGAGTGCTGGATTGCTATGTGATATCTGTCCTTCTGTATGGAAGTGAATGATGGACGATCTCATCAAAGATGAAGGAGAGGCTTGAGGCAGCGGAAATGTGGTTTTACAGATAGATAGATAGATAGATAGATAGATAGATAGATAGATAGTGAAGAGTGCTGGATTGCTATGTGATATCTGTCCTTCTGTATGGAAGTGAATGATGGACGATCTCATCAAAGATGAAGGAGAGGCTTGAGGTAGCAGAAATGTGGTTTTACGGATAGATAGATAGATAGATAGATAGATAGATAGATAGATAGATAGATAGATAGATAGAAGAGTGCTGGATTGCTATGTGATATCTGTCCTTCTGTATGGAAGTGAATGATGGACGATCTCATCAAAGATGAAGGAGAGGCTTGAGGTAGCAGAAATGTAGTTTTACGGATAGATAGATAGATAGATAGATAGATAGATAGATAGATAGATAGATAGTGAAGAGTGCTGGATTGTTACGTGATATCTGTCCTTCTGTATGGAAGTGAATGATGGACGATCTCATCAAAGATGAAGGAGAGGCTTGAGGTAGCAGAAATGTGGTTTTACGGATAGATAGATAGATAGATAGATAGATAGATAGATAGATAGATAGTGAAGAGTGCTGGATTGCTATGTGATATCTGTCCTTCTGTATGGAAGTGAATGATGGACGATCTCATCAAAGATGAAGGAGAGGCTTGAGGCAGCGGAAATGTGGTTTTACAGATAGATAGATAGATAGATAGATAGATAGATAGATAGATAGATAGTGAAGAGTGCTGGATTGCTATGTGATATCTGTCCTTCTGTATGGAAGTGAATGATGGACGATCTCATCAAAGATGAAGGAGAGGCTTGAGGTAGCAGAAATGTGGTTTTACGGATAGATAGATAGATAGATAGATAGATAGATAGATAGATAGATAGATAGATAGATAGATAGTGGAAGAGTGCTGGATTGCTATGTGATATCTGTCCTTCTGTATGGAAGTGAATGATGGACGATCTCATCAAAGATGAAGGAGAGGCTTGAGGTAGCAGAAATGTGGTTTTACGGATAGATAGATAGATAGATAGATAGATAGATAGATAGATAGATAGATAGATAGTGAAGAGTGCTGGATGGCTATGTGATACCTGTCCTTCTGTATGGAAGTGTATGATGGACGATCTCATCAAAGATGAAGGAGAGGCTTGAGGCAGCGGAAATGTGGTTTTACAGATAGATAGATAGATAGATAGATAGATCGATAGATAGATAGATAGATAGATAGATAGTGAAGAGTGCTGGATTGTTACGTGATATCTGTCCTTCTGTATGGAAGTGAATGATGGACGATCTCATCAAAGATGAAGGAGAGGCTTGAGGTAGCAGAAATGTGGTTTTACGGATAGATAGATAGATAGATAGATAGATAGATAGATAGATAGATAGTGAAGAGTGCTGGATTGCTATGTGATATCTGTCCTTCTGTATGGAAGTGAATGATGGACGATCTCATCAAAGATGAAGGAGAGGCTTGAGGCAGCGGAAATGTGGTTTTACAGATAGATAGATAGATAGATAGATAGATAGATAGATAGATAGTGAAGAGTGCTGGATTGCTATGTGATATCTGTCCTTCTGTATGGAAGTGAATGATGGACGATCTCATCAAAGATGAAGGAGAGGCTTGAGGTAGCAGAAATGTGGTTTTACGGATAGATAGATAGATAGATAGATAGATAGATAGATAGATAGATAGATAGATAGATAGTGAAGAGTGCTGGATTGCTATGTGATATCTGTCCTTCTGTATGGAAGTGAATGATGGACGATCTCATCAAAGATGAAGGAGAGGCTTGAGGTAGCAGAAATGTAGTTTTACGGATAGATAGATAGATAGATAGATAGATAGATAGATAGATAGATAGTGAAGAGTGCTGGATTGTTACGTGATATCTGTCCTTCTGTATGGAAGTGAATGATGGATGATCTCATCAAAGATGAAGGAGAGGCTTGAGGTAGCAGAAATGTGGTTTTACGGATAGATAGATAGATAGATAGATAGATAGATAGATAGATAGATAGATAGATAGATAGATAGAAGAGTGCTGGATTGCTATGTGATATCTGTCCTTCTGTATGGAAGTGAATGATGGACGATCTCATCAAAGATGAAGGAGAGGCTTGAGGCAGCGGAAATGTGGTTTCACAGATAGATAGATAGATAGATAGATAGATAGATAGATAGATAGATAGATAGTGAAGAGTGCTGGATTGCTATGTGATATCTGTCCTTCTGTATGGAAGTGAACAGGGGACGATCTCATCAAAGATGAAGGAGAGGCTTGAGGTAGTAGAAATGTGGTTTTACGGATAGATAGATAGATAGATAGATAGATAGATAGATAGATAGATAGTGAAGAGTGCTGATTGCTATGTGATATCTGTCCTTCTGTATGGAAGTGAATGATGGACGATCTCATCAAAGATGAAGGAGAGGCTTGAGGTAGCAGAAATGGTTTTACGGATAGATAGATAGATAGATAGATAGATAGATAGATAGATAGATAGATAGATAGTGAAGAGTGTTGGATTGTTACGTGATATCTGTCCTTCTGTATGGGAAGTGATGGACGATCTCATCAAAGATGAAGGAGAGGCTTGAGGTAGCAGAAATGTGGTTTTACGGATAGATAGATAGATAGATAGATAGATAGATAGATAGATAGATAGATAGTGAAGAGTGCTGGATTGCTATGTGGATACCTGTCCTTCTGTATGGAAGTGAATGATGGACGATCTCATCAAAGATGAAGGAGAGGCTTGAGGCAGCGGAAATGTGGTTTTACAGATAGATAGATAGATAGATAGATAGATAGATAGATAGATAGATAGATAGTGAAGAGTGCTGGATTGCTATGTGATATCTGTCCTTCTGTATGGAAGTGAATGATGGACGATCTCATCAAAGATGAAGGAGAGGCTTGAGGTAGCAGAAATGTGGTTTTACGGATAGATAGATAGATAGATAGATAGATAGATAGATAGATAGATAGATAGATAGATAGTGAAGAGTGCTGATTGCTATGTGATACCTGTCCTTCTGTATGGAAGTGAATGATGGACGATCTCATCAAAGATGAAGGAGAGGCTTGAGGCAGCGGAAATGTGGTTTTACAGATAGATAGATAGATAGATAGATAGATAGATAGATAGATAGATAGATAGATAGATAGTGAAGAGTGCTGGATTGCTATGTGATATCTGTCCTTCTGTATGGAAGTGAATGATGGACGATCTCATCAAAGATGAAGGAGAGGCTTGAGGTAGCAGAAATGTGGTTTTATTTAGATAGATAGATAGATAGATAGATAGATAGATAGATAGATAGATAGTGAAGAGTGCTGGATTGCTATGTGATACCTGTCCTTCTGTATGGAAGTGAATGATGGACGATCTCATCAAAGATGAAGGAGAGGCTTGAGGCAGCGGAAATGTGGTTTTACAGATAGATAGATAGATAGATAGATAGATAGATAGATAGATAGATAGATAGATAGATAGATAGTGAAGAGTGCTGGATTGCTATGTGATATCTGTCCTTCTGTATGGAAGTGAATGATGCTGACGATCTCATCAAAGATGAAGGAGAGGCTTGAGGTAGCAGAAATGTGGTTTTACGGATAGATAGATAGATAGATAGATAGATAGATAGATAGATAGATAGATAGTGAAGAGTGCTGGATTGCTATGTGATACCTGTCCTTCTGTATGGAAGTGAATGATGGACGACTTTACCAAAGATGAAGGAGAGGCTTGAGGCAGCGGAAATGTGGTTTTACAGATAGATAGATAGATAGATAGATAGATAGATAGATAGATAGATAGATAGTGAAGAGTGCTGGATTGCTATGTGATACTCGTCCTTCTGTGCGGAAGTGAATGATGGACGATCTCATCAAAGATGAAGGAGAGGCTTGAGGTAGCAGAAATGTGGTTTTACGGATAGATAGATAGATAGATAGATAGATAGATAGATAGATAGATAGATAGTGAAGAGTGCTGGATTGCTATGTGATACCTGTCCTTCTGTATGGAAGTGAATGATGGACGATCTCATCAAAGATGAAGGAGAGGCTTGAGGCAGCGGAAATGTGGTTTTACAGATAGATAGATAGATAGATAGATAGATAGATAGATAGATAGATAGATAGTGAAGAGTGCTGGATTGCTATGTGATATCTGTCCTTCTGTATGGAAGTGAATGATGGACGATCTCATCAAAGATGAAGGAGAGGCTTGAGGTAGCAGAAATGTGGTTTTACGGATAGATAGATAGATAGATAGATAGATAGATAGATAGATAGATAGTGAAGAGTGCTGGATTGCTATGTGATATCTGTCCTTCTGTATGGAAGTGAATGATGGACGATCTCATCAAAGATGAAGGAGAGGCTTGAGGTAGCAGAAATGTGGTTTTACGGATAGATAGATAGATAGATAGATAGATAGATAGATAGATATAGATAGATAGATAGTGAAGAGTGCTGGATTGCTATGTGATACCTGTCCTTCTGTATGGAAGTGGGAATGATGGACGATCTCATCAAAGATGAAGGAGAGGCTTGAGGCAGCGGAAATGTGGTTTTACAGATAGATAGATAGATAGATAGATAGATAGATAGATAGATAGATAGATAGTGAAGAGTGCTGGATTGCTATGTGATATCTGTCCTTCTGTATGGAAGTGAATGATGGACGATCTCATCAAAGATGAAGGAGAGGCTTGAGGTAGCAGAAATGTGGTTTTACGGATAGATAGATAGATAGATAGATAGATAGATAGATAGATAGATAGATAGTGAAGAGTGCTGGATTGCTATGTGATATCTGTCCTTCTGTATGGAAGTGAATGATGGACGATCTCATCAAAGATGAAGGAGAGGCTTGAGGTAGCAGAAATGGTTTACAGAAATAATTCTGAGGATACCATGGACAGAACACGTGTGCAACGATGAGGTGTTGGAAAGAATGAAAACGAGAAGAAAGCTGATACTAAATATCAGGAAGAGACAAATGATTCCTGGGACACGTAATGCGGAAGGAGGGCCTGGGGAACTTGATAATCACAGATCGGATAAATGGAAGAGTAACAGGGTAAAGCAGCGCGAGGCGTACTTGTTACGTCTGAACAAATGGTTGACGGAGCGCAGCTTAGAAGAGATACCAAGGGAAAAATTATTGAGAACGACAAGAGACAGAGTCAAGTGGAAGTCCATGATCGCCTACGTTATGAAGGGACAAGACACATCAGGAAGAAGATACATAGACACACACAGACATTTATATACATACATATATATATATATATATATATATATATATATATGTGTGTGTGTGTGTGTGTGTGTGTGTATGCGTGTGTATGTATAAACAGTTTACAAGATATTTCTTCAATCTGCATTTTGCAAGGTTTCTTTCTTCATTATTTTCTTACTTCTGTATTTTATAAGGTAGAAGTCTATGCCTGACGAAGCGATCAGTATATATATCATCTGCCTTGTTTCATTTGTTGCTAGTCATCGTTTTTGCGTGTCATCTGTTTTGTGTCATATGTGGCGTATATATGATTGTGTAGGAATATGTGTGTGTCTTCGCCAAACGGATGTATTGCTCTTAATTTTCTCTTTTAAGGGAGCGACTTTTATTTTTTATTTTTTTATTTTTTTATTTTTTTATTCGTTTCCTTAGATTTTTTGTGAATCTCATTCGTGTAGAATCCTTCGTTAAATAAAGACTAAGCTGATGATGGTTCGCCTGAAATAGGCCATACTTCCGATTCACCATGAAATAATGCCTCTGTCTTAATTTTTCTTATATTTGCTCTCTATGTATTTATATGCATATATGTTTAGAGCTCTCTTAGAGAGTTATCCTACCACTATATGTAAAGGATACGCCTTTGAATTCTTCTATGCCCATGCATGCAGATATATATATATAAGGAAAATAAGGTGGATTCTTTTATAGATCCATTGGTAACAGCTTATTTTACGGAGCTCCTACAGACCGCTCTTCAGACCAAATTTCTCGACAACAATGAATGGGTTAGATTTATTCAGACAAAAAGTATCATGAAGGACAGAAAAAAAAACTGGGCGGTGGGGGGTAGGATTTATGGTGTTAGTTATTACGGGAGGTTTTATTTTAATTCCAAGCGAAAAGATGACCTTGACCTAACCTTTTAGTTGGCTATTCTCAAATACATTACAGTAATTTACGGACCGTATTTATATATATATATATATATATATATATATATATAAATAGTATTTACGCTCTCACACCCTGATTGAGCACTCTGGAAGGGTGTTAGACTTTGTAAACAGTAGCTACTCCGGCATTTACGCACCGGTCATTCGATAGTGAATTGGAGCACTCTAGCTATTGGGCGTGTTTATACGCGCTAAAAAGCCTGCATTCTTCTACTGGACGCTCGTGGCCTAGGGGTAGAATCGCCAATGCGGTCGGGTTTCAATCCTGGGTTATGAAGTGACCGGAATCTAAGCCGTACTGATGAGCTGTAATACGGCGAAACAGATCTGTCTGCGGATGACAATAGTATATATATATATATATATATATATATATATATATATATATGAAGAAAAAAATCATTTTTACAATCAATAAATACTTTTTAACATTTTTGGTCATCAACTTTCCTAACTCGCCGAAAGAAAATGCTACAGTTTTGTGCAGTTTATATTATGACGTAGTTCATGACTCTCCATGACTTTTTGTCTTTGTTACTCGGTGTAATTTGCAAAGCTTTCAGTTTTTGTCCTTTTCTGTCATTCATTTACACAAAATTCGTGAAGTTGTTGACTCGTTGGTTCACTCAGCTTCTTTTGTGTTCAGTTTGTAATGTGTGTATTAGATTCGCTAGGCCTTTTTTCCTCATTAGATCTCTTTTTGATTGTCCTTGTTCTTTTAGGTTCTCTCTACAAGAAAATGAATTAATGGATGTGGTGAAATGGATTTGGAATTAGAAATCGAAGATTCGGATTCCAGTAAAATTCCTACCTTGGGAATGGTATTAATCCACGTCTTCTCCCTTCAGCTATGGGTTAAATTGCAGGGAAAATTAAGTTCTATAACAGAAAGTAAAGAAAACCTAGTTCGGAAAAATCTTCTCCCTAGTCAGTCATTTCTCGTAAGAGACATGATCATCCAACCGTGTATCCCGTATGGCACTTAAATAAATGTATATCTTTATTGAAAACCAGTTGCTATTTTCCTTGCTCATATTTTCTGTTCAGTTATTCTCAGACTATTTTGAGAGAACATTCCAGAGGCTGTAATAAATCGTTTTTTTTCATTTCGATTGCTAAAGTTCAGATAGAATGTCCGCTTTCTTGATTGTCTGTTATGTTCAATGTCATTTACGACACAGAGATCCGAAGGTGAATTGGTATGGCGAAGAAAGCATTCCAGAAGTTGAGTAAAGTATTAAGAAACGGGACAATTTCGCTAGAAACTAGGAAGAGAGTACTGAATTGCTATGTGATGTCCGTCCTTCAATATGGCAGTGAATGTTGGACAATATCATCAAAGATGAAGGAAAAACTTGAAGCAATTGAAATGTGGTTAAACAGAAGGATGCTGGGAATCTCATGGATCAAGCATGTGAGCAATGATGAGATCTTGGAAATAATGGAAACAGAAAGGAAATTAATACTGAGCCTCAGGAAGAGACAACTGAAGTTCCTGGGACGTGCAATGAGGAAAGAGGGCTTGGAGAACCTGATACTAACAGGCCAGATAGAGGGAAAAAGAGACAGGGGAAAGCAACGGATAACATATTTGAAGGACCTAATCAGATGGATGACGGAACGAGGGTTGCATGGTGTAACAGGAAAAGGCGTGCTCAGAGCCACCAGGGATAGAGAAACGTGGAAAGCCATGATCGCCTACGTCCTGAAAGGACAGGGCACATAGAAGAAGAAGAAGAAGAAGAAGAAGAAGAAGAAGAAGAAGATATATGCCAACTGTTCAAAAGAAATTATAATGTGAATATAAAGTGGGGGATCAAATCTATATTATAATCATTATATAAACTGATCCCTCATTTTGTGGACATACTAATTTCTATGCAATTATATTCTAGATTTATGGACTTGAGCTAGTGGATAACAGAACGTGAGTTGCATAGTGTAACAGCAGAAGGCGTGCTAAGAGCCACCAGGGATAGGTAAACGTGGAAGGCCATGATCACCTACGTCCTGAAGGAACAGGGCACATAGAAGAAGAAAGTTCAGATTTTTTATTAACATGATTATGTTTTAAGTGATAGTTTTTAAACTGAGATATTTATCTTGAGGTCACTAACCGATCATTGTTTTTTTTTTATCTTAACAAGATGTTGCCTTATGTAAAATAACTGTATATACATATATATACTGTGTTCATTTAGGCAGCATCTTTTCATTAATGCATGTTTCATTAAATAATATCGACAAGTGTCTATTTTATTTAAATTTTTTTTATATTATCTGATAAGCTTAATAGCATTATCATTAAATGAAGAAAGAAAATTACAATATTGATGCATAATAATCCGATCTAAGCTTTCGGTTGACATAAGCCATTTTCAAAGATGTCAAATTACATTATATATTATAAACACGGACAAAGGATAATGACAAACTGTTTTTGTTTACATGGAAGATTTCCAAGCAACAACAAACTCGTGCATTTAAGACGCTGACAGCGAATGTCATATCACTGCTTGTGACGTCACACATGACCAAGCAAGAGTGAAAGCAAAAAATATTAAGTATAGGAAGCCATTGGAATATTACAATGGCTTCCTATACTTAATATTTCTTGTTTTCACTCTCGCTTAGGCATTTAAGGATATTTGTGGAGATTTCATAGTTATATCTTGTTCAGGTTAGGTTTCAATTGTTTTATGTATATAGCTTGGAGAATTTTTAGTTTTTATTTATTATTTTTATGTATATGTATAGTTGTGTTTTCAACTAGGGTTTTTTGGAATTGTGTATGTGGCCAGGCAAATTGTTTTAAATGCATAAAAATGTTAGAATTATTGTTGAAATGTAGTGTCAAAAGTCGTGAAGACGAGTTTGTGGTGCGACAAATATATTTTATATATATTTGTCGCACCACAAACATAATATATATGTAAAAATAAAATATATACATATGCAACAACGCACATCCTCTGGATGTGCGTTGTGGTACAGTGGATATCGGCTCGGAACGAAAAACCGGGGATCCATTGTATTCACTTATGCGCAAATACCCTTGGGAAAGGTATTAATCCGTCTCTTCCTTCCAGTTATGGGTTAAATAGCAGGACAGATTGGGTTCTATAGCCTTGGTCGGCAACCAGTCTACCGCATAAAGCAATGGCAACCTACTGCGGGATAATCTTCTGCCCAGTCAGTCATGTCTCTTTCGAGACATGATCGCCCAAGCGTGTATCACGCATGGCACTTGACTGACTGACATACACAACGTCAAGGTTTTTATATATATATATATATATATATATATATATATATATAAAACCTTGACGTTCATACGAGAAAATATCCAGACGTCATTGGTTAGTGAAGGCCAATCCTCTGCTTTCGTCTACTACCGCTCCTCATTCTTCTGGGCACAAAATCTAATTTGTTCGAAGGCCAAGTTGTCATTATGCCTTCACGAGTTTCGGTGTCAATGGCATTGGTGACGTCAATAAATTCCTCTCCTTGTCCCTGGGTAATGGCTGAGGGTGATCTGTCCTCTCTTTGACATCCACTTGAACTAAAAATAAAGAAAAGGAAAACAATTGACGATTTATGTCACACTAAGAAATTTTAAATTCATATTCAATATAATTTATAGCTTGACCTGCTAATTTATGCTGAAAAACCAAGATATGTTATAGTGAATGAAATCGCCAATAATAGCAAGCTGTTGTTAGCAATTTCATTCATTCACTGGTATTCAATGAATGCTGTTATTTTTATTAACTTTGACTAAATGGAAAGAAATAACTTATAGATAGTTAATCTAAACTTATTTATAAATAAAGCTTTGTGTGTGTGTATGTATCTGTGTGTGTGTCCGTTACCTATAGACTCCTAAACGGCTGAAGCGATTTTCTTGAAAATTTACACAGTTGTACTATAAGCGTCGACGAGTGTTCTTAGCTAGGTTTTGTGTCGAGGTACCCCCGATAAATATCGATAATCTAAAAACTCGGGTTATAGAAGGAGTGGTGTCTCCAGGCGATTTGCAATAATTACAAATTGCCTGAAGAAACCACATGGTAGAAACCAAGGTTGCGTAATAACCCGTTTACAAATGAAGAATATTCAAAAGTTCTACAATATAATTGTATTGAACACTTTTTAATGCAAATGTGCACTGGTCTAATTTTATTATAACCAAAAGCTAAGCAATTAAATAATCAATATATATATATATTTTGAAACAAAAGAAATATTTTAAAAAAAAAAGAAATTTTTTCAAACAAAAGAAATAAGCAAAAAAAAAAAGTACCAATGTTTAATTTATTTGGTATCTCCTACGACTAAAATGTTCTGAGTTGCACAGGCAACGCCGGCTATGATGCTAGTATATATATATATATATATATATATATATATATAGGTAACACCTAATGAGCCAGACAAACATATCTAAGTATATATATATATATATATATATATATATATATATACCTAGGTAGGTTCATCTGGTTCATTAGGTGTTATCTATTTATATATATATATAGCGTCTGATGGGTAAATAGTCGCCATCATTTTAGATTTAAAATTTTGCTTAAGTGCGTTGTCTATGAGTTTGTCGACTGTACTGTGTTGTAGGGTCAGTTGGACACTGTCCGTGAGAAAAAGTGTACCATGACGCAATTCACTCCGCCAGAAATTTGCAAACAATATTCTACACGGCTTGGCATTTACCTCGGAACCTCCAATATGGCCATTTTAAGTTGTTTGGGTGCATTTCTGTGCAAAGGACTCGGAAAGAGTTCGATGAGTTTAATGGCGATTACGAAGGTTTTTGAACTGATTACTAGTGAAAGTGACCTTATACCTCAATTCATATTCTCACAGGGCTTCAGAATTAGCGCGGTGACTTAGATCAAGTGTCTTGAAAAGCTAGGGCTGCCATGACTCAAGGGGGTGCCTGCTGGAAAACGCTATGTCTAGCAACAGGATCTTGCTCCACGTCACAAAAGTAGATGTCATGGCTGTCAAACAATTTCTGCGACCACATTACGCCTTACATCTGGTCACCTAGTTTCTCAGACTGCAACGACCTTGATTATTATGGGGGGGGACGACTCAGGTGAACGAGAAACAAACAAAACACTTTTCAACGCTAAAGATAAACTAAAGGCAAGAATTATAGCAGACGTCACCAATTTGAGACCGTCTAGAAGTGTTGCAGGGGATTCCGAAGTCGTCTCCAGGCAATGGTTTAAGCCAATCGAGATCTTATTGAATAGATTTATTCTTTAGTATTTCAAAATATTTTGGTGTAATTTCGGTAAATATACTTGTTAAAATGAGATGTCAATCTTGTTTTTATTTTAGCGTAATTTATACGACAATTTATTCATCGCACACGTCCTCTTCATCTTATTATATATATATATATATATATATATATATATAAGCATGTTTCGTTGTATCATAGCTCATCAGTGTGGCTGGACTCATCCACTTGCTTCTGACCGGAATCGAAACTCAACCGATTTGGTGTCAGTCAGAGTCGCTACCTCGTAAGCCATAGGCGCATGGAATCGGAGAACGGAAAAAATTAACGTGTTGTATATAAGCAGTGTGTACACAAACCAGTCACTAAAAGAACTCAATTCATTTCTGGAGAGCAACGCATATAGCGCAGTGGAAAATGTTTTTAATTTTTTTTTCTCTATAGAGCTCAATGTGCGTTGTGGTGCAGTGGATATCGCTCAGAACGAGAAATCGAGGAGCCGAGTTCGAATTCCAGTTGAATTCCTTGCTTTCACTTACGCGCAAATACCCTTGGGAAAATTATTAATCCGTCTCTTCCTTCCAGTTATGGGTTAAATAACAGGACAGATTGGGTTCTATAGCCTTGGCAGGCAACCAGTCTACCGCAGAAAGCAATGGCAACCTACTGCGGGATAATCTTCTGCCCAGTCAGCCATGTCTCTTTCGAGACATGATCGCCCAAGAGTGTTTTACGTATGGCACATAACTGACAATAGAGCAGAATCGTAATTAGAGTATATATATATATATATATATATATATATATATATATATATATATAAAACCAGGAAGAAGCGTTAGATCCGTGTTTTGCCATCGATTTATAAATGTTTTCTCTTAGTTTCCTTTGATGCATTTTGCTTTCAATATGTCCGGTCAGTCTTAAATTCTCCAAGATTCTTGTTTCATTTTTGGTTCCTAGGAATTTTCAAATGTCTTTCTCTGATTCTAAGGCTTGTCGTTTGTGCTCCTATTTTCCGTAAAACGTCCTCATTACTAACAAGTTTCTTCGATGTTCTCAGTTATCGTATGTCAAATGGTATCACCGTTTCTGCAGGTTGTTTTATAGATTCTAAAATTAAGCTATTTACTTCTAATATTTATTGGCATTAAGGAGATTTAACAAATTTAATTAAACTTTAACAGGGACTGAACCCACTTCTGCTATCTTACCTCTGAGTATTCTTTCTGTTGGGGAGGCACCCCTATTTACAGACTCTAAGGACTCTTCCATAGTATACAAATAATCCTGCCTACAGAGAACGGGGATTGTCTGTTGTCTGTTGGGTGGGCAGTATAGTGACTTGAGTTGGATTGAGACGTTAGTCAGAGCACTTGAACCACCGTTCGTTGGTCAGCAAGAAATATAGACTTATTACCGGACTTACTTCTTTGTCTATATTTAACTCCTACTAACAAGTATTCCTGAATCTACTAACCGTGTACAGGTTGCATATATTATTGGGTGTGCGTTACAGTGCAATAGATATCGACTCGGAACGAGAAATCGGGAAGCTACGTTCGAATTCCAGTTGAGTTCTTAGCATTCACTTACGCACAAATACCCTTGGGAAAGGTATTAATCCGTCTTTTCCCTCCAGTTATGGGTTAAATAATAGGACAGATTCGGTTCTCTAGCCTTGGCTGGCAACCAATCTACCGCAGAAAGCAATGGCAACCTTCTGTGGAATAATCTTCTGCCCAATTAATCATGTCTCTTTTGAGATTTGATCGGCCAAAGCATGTATCGCGTATGGCAATGAACTGACTGATTAAATATAATACTTGGAAACATAATTAAAACTTTTTACTGGCCATAAAGTGGGGGATCGGTTTTCTATTGTTCTAAAGTAATAAACTGATCCTCCACTAATTACTACTTAATGATATAATACATATCGTCCCTCTCCAGCCATGAGTCAAATTACAGGACAGATTGGGTTCTATAGCTGGCAACCAGTTTACCGCAACAATCAATCGCAATCTACTGCGGGATCATCTTTTGCCCAGTCATTCATGTCTCTTTCGAGACATGATCGCTCAAAGCTTGTATCACGTATGGCACTTAACTGATTGACTGGTTGTATATAGTCTAAACTACTTCGTTACTAAGCTGTAGCATTTCACTGACGATAACAATGCGATCGCTGATATTAGAAATGCGAGGATTCAGAAAAAAAAAAGCAAATAATGAATAATGTCTATTTGCTTAATTTTGTGAATTTCATTTTGTTTTTTTATTATTTATTTCATTTTTGGTCAACATCTGGGTCGGAATGTAACGGCACTCCTTTATTCTGATGAGATTTAGCAATGGTCATAGACGACTGGCAGCGCCCCCGAAACTGATGTGCCAAAATTGAAAATCGCAGAAGGATTGGCAGCGAAAGCCAGAAATTCTGTACACAATGCACACACCAATATATACATATATATATATATATACCGGTCTGAATATTTTTGAGAAATTTTGTTAAGAAAATGTATAAACACACACACACACACACAGATATATATATATATATATATATATATATATATATATATATACAGAAATGAAATTCTGTACACAATGCACACACCAATATATATTTATACCGGTCTGAATATTTTTGAGAAATATTAACAAAATGTATAAACACACACACACACACACACACACATATATATATATATATATATATATATGTGTGTGTGTGTGTGTGTGTGTGTGTTTATACATTTTCTTAACAAAATTTCTCAAAAATATTCAGACCGGTATAAATATATATTGGTGTGTGCATTGTGTACAGAATTTCATTTCTGTATATATATATATATATATATATATATATATATATATATATACCGGTCTGAATATTTTTGAGAAATTTTGTTAAGAAAATGTATAAACACACACACACACACACACACACACACACACACACACACACACACACACACACATATATATATATATATATATATATATATATATACCGGTCTGAATGTTTTTGAGAAATTTTGTTAAAAAAATGTATAAAAAATACACACACACTCACACACACACACACACACACATATATATATATATATATATATATATGTGTGTGTGTGTGTGTGTGTGTGTGTGTGTGTGTGTGTGTGTGTGTGTGTGTGTTTATACATTTTCTTAACAAAATTTCTCAAAAATATTCAGATCGGTATAAATATATATTGGTGTGTGCATTGTGTACAGAATGTAATTTCTGTATATATATATATATATATATATATATATATATATATATATACTGGTCTGCATATTTTTGAGAAATTTTGTTAAAATGTGTAAACACACACACACACACACACACACACACACACACATATATATATATATATATATATATATATATATATATATATAAACATAAACGGTGTTCCAAAATGTAAGTGGACAGTAAATGATACCATTTATTTTGCTATTACATATACAATTATATTTATTAATACAAATATTACGTTGACAATTCAGTTTTATTCAGTACAATAATACGAAAGCAGTTAAGTGATATCATTTCAGGTGCTCAGGTTGATGTCGATCACAATTTGCACAGCTTTGAAGTCTACCCTTCACGTTTTCCACAAATATTTTTTGCACAAGTCTCTTTGTGTATTAATTTCTTGAAATGAATCTCTTATGTAATTCTTTTCAAATCACCAACACTTCTTGGTTTCTGACTATAGACTTTGTTCTTTTCCATTAGGACTATTTCAAGTGAACGTGCTGACCAATGAATCGGACCTCTTCGGCCAATTCATTTCTCAAGAAATGTTTCATCGAAATACTCATGGGCTGATTAACACCATATAGGATAGCTTTGAAGATCAGTGATTTTACCAACGCGGCTGCTCAAACTGTTGTCCTTCACAATTTAATCGGCTTTAAAATCTATACCTCAAGTTTCGATTTTTGCCTAAGCCTCTTTGTGTGTTGATTTCTTTAAATGTTTCGCTGATGTCAATTATAAAATCACTAACTCTTCTTGCTTTTCGACTATAAATATTTCACTTGAGTAATTCCTAAATGAAGAAATCCATTGGGGTCACGACAGGGGAACGTGATGGGCAATCAATTGTACCTCTTCGGCCAATCCATTTCTCAGGAAATGTTTCATTAAGATACTCATGGACTGCTCCTCAATAATGTATAGAAACCCCATCTTGTTGGAAACAATGAACACCATATCGGATAGCTTTGAAAATCAGTCATTTTATCAGACTGTTGTCCTTCACAATTTAATCGGCTTTAAAAACTATGTTTGCCTAAGTTTCTTTGTGGATTAATTTCTTGAAATGCATATCATATGTAACTTTTCAAATCACGCTTCTTGCTTTTCGAGTATAAAGATTTTACTTGAGTACTACCCAAAACAAGAAATTGATTGCAGTCAAGTAACGTGGACGTTACGACCAATAACTTGGACTTCATCAGTCAATACATCTCTAGGTATATGTTTCATCGAGATATTCACGGATCGCTCTTGAATAATTTGGAGGCCCCATCTTGTTAAAAACAATGCGGACCATTGTAACAGTATATACGATACACAAACCTATTTCCCTTATTCTCCATCTACTTTTAAACAACCGTATATATATATATATATATATATATATAAAACCGGGGAGCCGAGTTCGAATTCCAGTTGAATCCATTGCATTCACTTACGCGCAAATAACCTTGGGAAAGGTATTAATCCGTCTCTTCCTTCCAGTTATGGGTTAAATAGCAGGACAGATTGGGTTCTATAGCCTTGGTCGGCAACCAGTCTACCGCATAAAGCAATGGCAACCTACTGCGGGATAATGTTCTGCCCAGTCAGTCATGTCTCTTTCGAGACATGATCGCCCAAGCGTGTATCGCGCATGGCACTTAACTGACTGACTGACATACTTTTTTATATATCCACTACAAATCGTACATTTGTTTCGACATTGAAACTTCAATGTCTCATCAGGCGGTGTGGATAGGAATGGAAAGCCTCTTTTCTTATATTTGGTCAGTTGTGTGTGGGATGTTAGTGGGGGTTAGTGATAAGGGAACAAGTCGTGTGTATTGACTGTTGGAATTTTGAAGAGAGTGGTGTGGGTAGTGAATATGGTTGATTAATGAGAGTCTTTGATTTCTAGACAGATTTAACATTAGCAGCTAGAATGTAAGTTTTTATTATCTTGTGACTAGACTATATCCTTTAGGATTTCTCAGAAGAGCCGGTAAGGGGTGGGATGCTCATTTTGTACAGAATATTTTTGTATTTAAGCAGAGTCTAAATATACAAATTTACATTAATTATATAATCTTAATTTTGGATTTAGGAAATAGATTTTTCCTATTAAATTTTAAATTTTAATTAGATCCCAGTTTGGAAACCGATTTTTTCTATTAAATTTTTAATTTTTAATTTTTAATTTCTTTTCTTATACTTGGTCAGTTGTGTGTGGGATGTTGGCGAGGGGTTAGTGATAAGGGAACAAGTCTCCTGGATTGACCGTTAGAATTTTGAAGAGAGTGTTGTGGATAGTGAATATTGATGATTAATGAGTGTCTTTGATTTCTAGACAGATTTAACATTAGCAGTTAGAATGTAAGTTTTTATTATCTTGTGACTAGACTATATCCTTTAGGATTTCTTAGAGGAACAGGTTAGGGGTAGGGTGCTTATTCACTATAGAATATTTTTGTATTTAAGCAGAGTTTTTATAATTAATCTAAATCTGTATATTTAATCTTAATTTTGAATTTAGGAAATCGATTTTTTCAATTAAATTTTAAATTTTAATTAGATCACCGTTTGTGGTAAGATTTAATGTAAGAGGTAAATTTTAATGTTACAAATTGAAGGTAATAGGTAAGCAGGTAATAAGTGCCTATTCAGTATAATTTTATGTAGGATGAAAGATTGAATGTTTGTATTTAAGGTAATAGGTGAATAGGTAATAGGTAATTTTTCAAGAGTATATATATATGTATATATATATATAGAGAGAGAGACTCTTGAAAAATTTTTGGGATATTCTACAAATCCATGGGTAACAAATATTTCACAGCTAAGCAGCCGAACCTCAGACCCAAATCATACAACAGTTAATTTTAAAAGGAAAAAGAGAAAAATATTTTCTATTAAAAAGTAAAATTTACCATGTATTTTTATGCAGTAGATACCATCAAAATATTAAATTACATCTAATTCCATATAAATAAGAAAAAAATCGGGACACAACGGCAATATGAAATTAAGCCCTGATGAGTGAAATACATCATAACAGTGCTTTACGAAACTTTGAAGACGGCATGACGCTGCTAAGTGACAAACTTCCCCACATTGATCCTCTCTCTCTGTCTCTGTCTGTCTGTCTGTCTGTCACTCTCTCTCTCTCGTTATATATATATATATATATATATATATATATAGGCGTAGCATCTCCGACTGGCACCAAATTGGTCGAGTTTCGATCCCGGCCAGAAGCAAGTGGTTGTGTCTAGCCACACTGATGAGCTGGGGTACAGCGAAACAGGCTTGTATGTGGATGACTAATATATTATGCTCTCATTACGATTGACCTCTCTGAAGAAGAAAATTTTTAAAACAGTTTCTACTTCTGCGATATATGCGTTGCTCTCCAGAAATGAATTGAGTTCTTTTAGTTAATGGTGTTTGTATACACTGCTTATATACAACACGTTAAAATTTCCGTTATCTGATTCCATGCGTCTATGGCTTAGGGGGTAGCGACTCCGACAGACGCAAAATTGGTCGAGTTTCGATCTCAGCCAGAAGCAAGTGAATGTGTCTAGCCACACTGATGAGCTGCGAAACAGGCTTGTATATCGATGACTAATATATACATATATTATATTAGTCATCCACATACAAGCCTGTTTCGCTGCATCACAGCTCATCAGTGTGGCTAGACGCATCCACTTGCTTCTGGTCGGTATATATATATATATATATATATATATATATATATATATATATATATGTATAAATTTCTATTAATGGCCCATAACGATGAAAGTAAGTACGAGGAAAAAATTCTCGAGAAAATAAGTGTTCAGAGATATATTCTCTTGCTAAAAGATAAAAATGAACATTTCCTTTCATTCTAAGCAAAAGGCGTTTTGGTGGGAGGTATTTCGAAAGTGACAGCTTTTATTTATTTATTCTTCTTTTGGATGACGGGTTTTACAATTATTTAAAGATATCAAATCGCTTCTTTAAATAGCCAGACAGTTAATGTGTTTTGTGATATCGCAATATGGTTTCTATTCGCCTACACAGATAGATGCCGATAGAGGAATCTGTGTTTCTGTGTCCTAGCCCAGGAGTGCCTTTGTTCTGTTCGCCCGACTATTATGGGAAATTTTTCAGAGTAATAATTTTTGCTTACGTTAGATCCTTCCCTTTTGCTCAGAATATTGTAGAACTTACAAAATATAAGCAGAGGGAATGGCTGGATTGATTCATTCCTTATACAGGACTAGCAGTATAGCTCGGCGTTGCTCGGGTGTAATGAAAGCTTTAAAACTAATCCATGGTCCTGGCGCTCAGACTCTTTGGACGTTGGCCCGAAAGATTAAAAAGCAATAGTTGTTCCCAGTTAAAGCGAAACCATAGATTGAAAGAAAAATGAATGGATGTAAGTCAAATTTTGATTTCCGGTATCGATGTTAAATAAGTTTTCCGTCGCAAACTGAATTTTGAAGGCTAAATAAGTCCTCTGAGTTAATGGTATCATGTCTGAGACTAAGAACTACAATTATACTTAGCGCAAAAACCGAAGAAAAACCAAAATGAAAGTTCTGAAAACCTGACTTTGATCAAACCCGATAGGATATTGGAGTATCGATATCCAATATCAGAGTCAAATATGTCATCCAAGGATAAACTAACCTAAGTAAATCCATGAAAACTTATCATAACCATCAGGAGAAAAATTGAAGAAAATGAGACATATTCATGGCTGAATATCCGTTTTTGGTCAGATTCGATACAATATCGGGGGTATCAATTTTCTATACTGGGGAAAATGAGTCGTCTGAGAAGATATAATAATGTTTCAGGCTAAAAACTTTAATTTTACCAAGTTAGAACAAATTCTGCATCAAAAACCACCATAAAAAGGCTGAAATCTGATCTTGCTCAGACCTGTCGGATATAGGGATATCGATTTCCAATATGGGGGAAAAATGGAAAAATACTAACCTAAAGCCTAAATACGTAGCCTGACCGGAAGCCTAAAGAATATTTGTGTGAAGTTTAGTGAGAATTGGATAAAAATTGTGGATTTGTATAAAGAACATACAGACAGACAGACAGATAGACAGACAGACACACAAACATCTTGCCTTTTATTTCTAAATTTATTTATAAATGGAACTTTGTGTGTGTGTGTGTGTGTGTGTGTGTGTGTGTGTGTGCGTGTGTGCGTGTGTGTGTGTGTGTGTGTGTGTGTCTGTTTCTCTGTGTGTGTGTGTATGTCGGTTATCTATAGACTCCGAAACGCCTGAACCGATTTTTAAAAAATTTACACAGTTGTACTATAAGAGTCTGCGAGTGTTCTTAGCTAGGTTTTGTGTCAAGGTACCCACGATAAATATCGAAAATCGATAATCGAAAATATCGAGTTATAGAAGAAGTGGTCCGATTTTAATCAAATTTCATACACTCATAGACAAAGACATAAGAAACGATATTCAGAAGTTTCAAGGTTGCAGTTCGTACAATAGTGCAGAAAATCAATCAGATCTGTCATCTGCGGATGACAATATTTACGCTCTCACACCCTAATTGAGCACTCTGGAGGAGGGGTAGACTTTGAAAAACAGTAGCCACTCTTGCGTGAACGCATCGCTCATTCATTAAAAATGAATTGGAGCACGTTGACTGCTGGGCGCGTAATATGATATGCGCTAAAAAAGACTGCTTTCTTCCACCGAACGCCCTGTGGCCCAGGGGTAGAGTCGCCGACTGACACCAGTTCGGTCGAGTTTCGAGCTCTGGGTTAGGGAGCAGTCGGAGTCTAACCGTACTGATGATCTGTGGTACAGCAAAACCGATCTGTCTGCGGATGACAGTGTATATATATATATATATATATATATATATATAAAAAGGCATGATATTTGTGTGTTTATCTGCCTGTATTGTTTTCAGCCCTTTTATTTTAGTTTTTGCTTCGGGTTTGGCTCTAAGTAGTTATAATTGTATTTTTTAGTCTCAGCCATGATACCATTTACTCAGAGGACTTATTTAGCCTTCCAAAATTCAGTTTACGACGAAAAAAACCTTATTTGATATCGATACCAGAAAATCAAAATTTGACTTACATCCATTCATTTTTCTTTCAGTCTACGGTTTCGCTTTAACTGGAAACAACTATTGCTTTTTAGTCTTTCGTGCCAACGTCCAAAGAGTCTGAGCTCCAGGACCATGGATTAGTTTTAAAGCTTTCATTACAACCGAGCAATGCCTGGCTATACTGCTAGTATATATATATATATATATATATATATATATATATATATGTGTGTGTGTGTGTGTGTGTGTGTGTGTGTGTGTGTGTGTGTATGTGTGTGTGTGCGATTGGTAAATTGTCGCAATCATTTTATTAGGTGCGATTGGTAAATTGTCGCATTATTTTATATCAAATATTCTTTAGGCTGAGTCTGAACTCCAGGACCATGGATTAGTTTTAAAGCTTTCATTGCACCCGAGCAACGCCGGGCTATACTGCTAGTATATAGATGTTCTTGGCAACATGATTTCATGTATAACGATTTGGTTAAAGACAAAAGTTTTTTTTAGCATGACTACTTTCAGGTGAAAATTCTGCTATAAATTGTTTGATATTTGAGTTTCTTTAAAGTTTTGTAAAACATTATAAAAATGATTTTGCCGATAATGTTGTAAAAATATATTTTGATAATATTTTATAAAAATTGAAACGTATTGTTACAACCAAAAGTTTATATTCAGATGTTCATTCGTAATAGAGTACATAATTAGCAGAAATCTCTTAACACTCTATATATTACATTCTATATTTTTAATTTAGTTGTTTTAACATTTTTGTTAATCGACACTAGCAATTAGTCATTAAACAGTATATTTATACATAAAATTCTACCAGTCTGAGTAGTTGAGAAATTTCATTTAGAAAATTTGTGTCATTCGGTAGGTTTCAAATCTGAGTCCCCAACAACATAAGAGAAACCATCAATTGATCAATTGTGTCTTGTTTGACCACGAATGATTTCTGTTCGGACGCCCGCGCCTATTCGTCTATAATGGACTATTCCATTACTATGTAAAGTAATGGTGGCATCTACGTAGGGGAGTGTGTCGAGCAGTCGATCGACAAGTCAGTCGTAGACTTCCGGTGACGACCCGGAAGTACCCATGGCTCATACTACGTCTTACGACGGTTGAGACGATTAACCTTTATTCTTGTATTGGATACTAATAACCTTTGTAAATACTATTTTCACGGAATACAACAATTAACCTATTCCTGTTGTTGAGTTATTTATTCTTACTCACGACATAACAATTTCATAGTTTTGATGAAGACAAATGAAGCCTTATAAACTGTTGTGGAGGAATATCCTGTCCTACCCAGGAATGGGTATGGCCCTGGTCATAAAAGACCTAGACGAGAACGAACTACAGAGAGCACTCGAGAGAGATCGAGTGTGTTCGTGACTATACGAGAGTTTTCGTCATTACACGGGAGAGATCAAGATTATTCGTTATTATACCAGAGTCGAAAGCCATCGGCCTTAGACGAGAGTTAGACGTCACTAGACGGAAGCCTACTTCTCAAGACGGACGCATATGTCCTATACAGAGATATTGTCTTCTTACTTGTTAGTCGTGTTAACTATTCGTTGGTGTACTTGTATTTGGTTTATTGTACTAACGTATAATAAATCTGTATTTATATATTCTCAGTGTTAAGAATTATTTCTTGCACTGTTCTTTCTTTGTTTATCCCCTCCCCCCGGGATATAACAGAAACACACGATTTTTCTGAGTTCTCGTAAATAATCATCTCTGCTCTGAAAATGTATAGTAATGTAAAAAAGAAAAAAAAAACAGAAATGTTACGGAAAGTTACGGAGATTAACAAAAAGGAATTTACAACCGACATATTTAATTTATTTGAACATTATTTTTAATCGATACTCGTATGTGAGTAAATATTTTGTTTTTAATTAATTTCTTTGAACTCAATTAGCTCATTTCATCAGACTTTACTATAGTCATTCCATTCGGCACAAATATTTTCCCATAATAGACATTTCTTTTAAAATGAACTTGAAATCAATTAACATGATCCAGAACAGAGATTTTGGCCTTATCTCGATTAAGAATCATTATTACCAGGCGAAGAAAAGTCTGGTCTTAAGAATTTATAAATTGTAACCACTGTAAATGATGTGTTGAATTTTCCTTTGTAAATATGATATTGCTCTGGATAACATCCATTGAGCTCTCTACTAAGACCTAACACGTAATATTTTATATTAAGTTAATCTCGTTGGATTACCCTCGCCATTTACGGAATTGATGTGACAATATTTCCCGCGGGTATAGTTTCTTTTGTTTGGTTTAATACGACAGAGAGAGAGAAATTAATATTAATAATATTATTAGTTATGCTTTATTGTAATACGCGATGTGAGCTAATGTAAAAACAAAAACTATTTTAATACTATCACGTACTTGTAAAATCCGGGGAATAGAAAAATTAACTATTTTAATACTATCATATACTTGTAAAATCCGGGGAATAGAAAAATTAACTATTTTAATATTATCATCTACTTGTAAAATCTGGGGAATAGAAAAAACTATGTTAATGCTATCATATACTTGTAAAATCCGGAGAATAGAAAAACTAACTATTTTAATACAATCATGTATTTCTAAAATCCGAGGAATATAACAGTTAACTATTTTGGGAAAGAAAAGGTAAAAATATAATTTTTCTTCTTTCGTATTCGAAGCGGATATTTTTTTGGTAAAGCTAAAATTTTAGTAGCCACAACAAAGTGTCAGAATTGATTTGATGGGGTCAGGCGGGGTTAACGTCCCTGAGCAGATATTTCCTGAGAACAGAAATTCATGGGGAATTGGAAAATCGGAATATGATGTGAGTTGGCGATATCTCATTCGTCGAGCTAACCCCTTCCGCAGATCAGGTGGATGGAAAATGATTTCATTGGCCGAAGGCTTCGAGTCTGCTAGATCCCCCGAGAAGATTGAAGAGGGTTATAAAAATAGAGACTCGACGAGAAAAAAAGTTAAGCCAGGAGCGAGCTTCCAGACGACAAGTAAACCAACCCCACACCGCCGCCGCCACATTAGCCGCCATCGCCGCCATTGACCACCTCTGATTCGGCAAATCCCGTCAAGTTACGACAAGAACCCGAAAGAATTTTGTTATTTTTTTTAACATCACCTAGAAAACGGACAGCTCCAATTTTAGAGAATACGGAAAAGACTTCAGTGAAAATTTGAAGGGCTCTGTCTACTTTAACGAAACTTAGAAAAGACATTTTTATTTAAGGATTGAAAGCTCTGAGATTTTTAAACTCTCTCTCTCTATCTCTCTCTCTCTCTCTCTGTTGAAAACCGGCATTCCGACAATAGTATTGCCATACTGACAACTGTATTATCTGTGAAAAAAAAGAAAAAAAGAAACATTGTTTTTTTGGGGTTTTTTTTGTTATATAAAGACATTCTTTGTAACTCTCCAGGCGTGTTCGACCTTGTTCATTTATTTTGTTAATTTTTTTTTTTTTTTTTTTTTTGCCGTATTTATTTTTTTAACCACAAGTGTGCACAAGTGTCCGGGCTGGATCTAAAGCGACTACTAAAATTGCACGACGCGACCTCTGGAATCAATTCACAACGTGGGACAGTGGCGCTTTGTTGCAAAAGATGTCTTGTAAACCAGCTTTTGTGACGACATCATCGGACGAGGTCGTCACGACCAGCAACAGCGACCGAACCAACCGGCCAGCCGGGTGGCAGTGTCACAACTCGGATCGTCACGACCGTCGAAGAGAATGATCATCACAATTAGACGAGCAGCCCTGGGCATAAAGCGTCACATTGACATCATTACCTATATATATATATATATATATATATATATATATATATATATATATGTGTGTGTGTGTCCGATTAAATAAATTGAAAACAATATGTTTGCTTATTTTTAATAAAATCCCTTCATACTCACGGATAATCTTTCGCGTATTAGAATCTAAAGATGTCAGCAATGATTTATACGTTGACAGATGTTATTTTCATTCATTTCTTAAGGTACCCAAGTACTTTCAACCTCTTTCCGAGGTCATCTTCAGGAGTGTCAATTATGGTAACCAACGTAACCGGAAAACTGTGTTGCTAAAAAATGAATATGAAGAATTTTTGAGATAAATATAAAAATAAATCCGTTTTTAATAAAGACAAATATAGAGACAGGGTCCATTTTACACTAGAGACAGAAATGTAGATATAAATCTTTTTTTTTTCTATTTTCTATTTTTTTAGTAAATTAAGATTATAGACATGGTTCCAGTTTTACAAAATAAACACAAATGTAAAAATAGGTGGTTTTTGTAAAAGTCCAAATATAAAGACAGGGTCTATTTTTACACTAGAGACAGATTTGAAGATATAGGTATTTTTTTAAATAGATAAAATTATAGATATGGTTCCAGTTCCGCAAAAAAGATCCATATGTACAAAAAAAGGTTGGTTTTACGCTAGGTCAAAAATACAAACATGTCTCTCAATTTTACACTTGAGACACAAGTCTTGACATGCGTCTGTTTTTCAAAAAAGTCAACAATATAGACATGGCGCCAATTTTTCACACTTGACATAAATATATATATATATATATATATATATACACATGTCGGGTTAATAATAAGGAAAAATTATAGACACAGATCGAGTTTAAATATGACAGTTATATAGAAGCGAATGTGCGTTGTGTTGTAATGGATATTGGTTCAGAATGGAAAATTGCTAGAACCACGATCGAATTTTAGTTAAATACGTTGGGCGCAACATCCTCTTTGTTGGGATGCCCGCGCCTATTCGGCTATAATGGACTATTCCATTACTATGTAAAGTAATGGTGGCATCTACGTAAGAGAGTGTGCCGAGCCGCCGATCTACAAGTCATTCGTAGACTTCCGGTGACGACCCGGAAGTACCCATTGCTCATACTACGTCTTACGACGGTTGAGACGATTAACCTTTATTCTTGTATTGGATACTAATAACCTTTGTAAATACTATTTTCACGGAATACAACAATTAACCTATTCCTGTTGAGTTGTTTATTCTTACTCACGATATAACACTCTTCGAGAGGTATGAGTCTATCTCTTCTTCCTCCGGCTATTGGTTAAATAGTAGGACTGATTTGGTAGTGGATATAAACTTTGGTTAAGACAGTTTCTCTTTCATCTGGTGGTCTGGAATTCAATCCTTGGATCAGTTTGTAAAATAACTACCATCTAGACGAACAGTTTATATAATCAAAATGAGAAATACAATAGAATAATAAGAATTCTATTAAAAATAATAATTCTGTTAAAAAACACTAAAATAATAAGAATTCTATCATACCGGACAGTTTCTCCCTAAGAATTACTGCTTTGTGGAAAAGAGCCCTGAGAGGATGCTCTCCAATCACTACACTCTTTGTTATGGTACTCTCCTACGAGGAATAGACTTTTCCTCTTACTATATAATTATCAGCAAGAGGGCAGTTGACGGCAGCTAGTAAGCAGTTAAAGCCAGTTAGGATTCAGGCAATAAGCAGCGTAACTGTAGCGTTCGGACTTACTTATTTCTAGTTACTTATTACTAACATTTTACATTTGTATATGTTGTTCTTGTTATACTAATGCACTGTTTTGAACTTACCTCCTGTGTTACGTGTCTTACTTCCGGACAAACCGGTTACTAGAAGTTTTGCCACAACAAATTGGTGACGAAGATCCACAACAGTCTTAATCTCTTCATGCCTAAGTTTAACCGTTACTGTTCCTACATAATCTCATAAGCTTACATTGTTGTCTTTGCCTACTCTCATACAACACCTACTCTCTTGATTGGCTCTTGGGCCTTGTACTGGGTAAGCACTAGTTTTAAAAATATATCGCATACATGCAAAAAATAGTGGAAACCTGTAGATTACAAGAGAATTAATTGTATCTTATCCGGAACTTTGTATCTGTAAAAACATCAACAAAATAACAACAAGGACAATTGTTCGAATTAATCAAATTGTCCATATTTGAAAATTTTGCTATATTTTTTACTCACTTTTTCAGGGTTGGTTTCGAAGTGTAATAATGATCCGTGTTCTCATTTCCCTTTTTAAGTGTCCTCTGCGTAATTATTTCCATGAAATTTCGGCTGCAATATTTTATATGTTAGAAAATGGCGTGATTCACCGCTGCCAATTTTCTTGCCTTGTTACGTTCCTCACCGTTGCCTTGTTGAGTAATCTTATTCTTGATGAAGACATTGTTGTTGCGACTTTTCCCTCCCTACTTCCCGCTGTTCTTAAAAAGAAGAGAAATTGAAAAGTTGATGCCAGTGGTATTACGGGCTGTCGCGATTGGCACTGATGCGTGACGCGCATTCATGGATGACTGAAAGAAGCTCTTAGCAAAAAATCAGAATCAATTCTCAATGGTCATTTCGAAAAAAAAACAAAAAAAACTAAAAACACAATCCAAATCGATTCGCCTGTAATTTGTAAGCTTATATCCCATTTAAACTCGTGAATCGAATGCGGTTCTCTTATTTTCTTTTTTCTACTTGTATTTTTTATTTCATGAAATATTTCTCCTTCCCCGAATTCTTTTTTCAATTCTGTGCAAAGGCTGGACATCTCTACTTTTGTAGGCACTGAATATTTTGATACTGCACCTAAAACGTCGAACATGAAAAGGCAATAAATTTTTCTACCGTTTCTCTGTTTCTTAAGTTTATCTGTAAAGTTATTTTCTCACAAATAAAGTGATGGTCAACAAGCTCTCCTTTCAAGCAAATTAGCTGGTCGAGTTAGTCTGATTCTCATAGTACGGGACGTCAGCTTTTAGCGGGCTAAATTTAGCGGGCAAATTTTAGCGGGCTAAATTTAGCGGGCTAAATTTTAGCGGGCTAAATTTAGCGGGCTAAATTTTAGCGGGCTAAATTTCATTAATTATAATAATTACATTGTTTGGACGGCAATAAAAATGTGGAAATTCGTTTGTTGAGTTTATGACGTTTTCGGCTATCGAACGCCCTGATTTCTTCAAGTGAAATATGTTGAATTTCTGACCAAGTCATTTATTTATTCTACGTAAATAGTGTAAATAGTTACAACAGCTCATTTCAGAAATGTTAACAGATGTTAAACTGTATCGAAAGAGAAAATCACATACACCACCGGCCATAATTATTAGGCTACCCGAGTGTTTAAAAGAATGATCTATTTCATACTCTTTTTTAGTATTTATTGTCAAATGAATAATTGTAAATGAAAATAAATAGTTCTTTTGTGATTATTACTTTGCAAAATTTTACAAGGCAAATAGCGTTAATTTACCCATCGCACCCTGTAAATTTGGTATATATATATATATATATATATATATATATATATATATTACCAGCCATAATTATTAGGCCACCCAAGTGTTTTAAAAAATGATGTATTTCATACTATTTTTTAGTATTTATTGCCAAGTAAATGAAAATAGAATAGTTCTTTTGTTAATATTACACAATAACATGTGCATCAAATGAATTTATAAATATTTAATAATTACCTATATTGCAGTTTCATCAAGGAAAGAATGAATAAAATGTATGGTGATTTGGACGAGTAAATCTTTGCTTCATTGCCTTGTAAAATTTTGCAAAGTAATAATAACAAAAAAAACATTCTATTTTCATTTAGAATTAGAATAGATAGATAGATAGATAGATAGATAGATAGATAGATAGATAGATACGAACAGACTGAGATAGATAGATAGATAGATAGATAGATAGATAGATAGATAGATAATGAACTGAGATAGATAGATAGATAGATAGATAGATAGATAGATAGATAGATAGATAGATAGATAGATAGATAATGAACAGACTGAGATAGATAGATAGATAGATAGATAGATAGATAGATAGATAGATAGATAGATAGATGAGAAGAGAAGAGAATTTATTGTCAACAATATTGATTTCAGAATATATCCTCTATTCGTTATATACATGTACTACCGGCCATAATTATTAGGCCGCCCCAGTGTTTAAAAAAATGATGTATTTCATACGATTTTTTAGTATTTATTGCCAAGTGAATAATTGTAAATGAAAATAGAATGTTTTTTTTATGTTAATACTGCAAAATAACATGTGCATCAAATGAATTTATAAATATTTAATAATGCCCAAAAAATCATTTTTCAGAAAATTGTATTCACTGGTATATAAAAGAATATAACAGGTCAGTTTCATCTAAAGTTCATTTTTGCAATGTTTGAAATATAGATATAGATCATTCTATATTCATAAAAAAAAAATTAATTCAAAACTGCTAACCTGGTGCCAACGACATAAAACGTGAAATGGTAAACATCGATGGGCTAGTCATGTCTTCAGAGTCAACAGTTGGACTATTAGATTTAGAGTGGACACACAGGCAGTGGAAAAGAACTATTCTGTCAGTTCAGTGCCACACGTGATACACTCTTTGGGCGATCATGTCTCTTTCGAGACATGACTGACCGAGCAAAGGATTATACAGCAGTAGGTTACCATTGCATTCTGCGGTAGACTGGTTGACAGCCAAGGCTATAGAACCCAGTCTGTCCTGTTATTTAATTCATAGCTGGAGGGAGAAGAGATAAATTATATTACATTATTATATCAAGTACAGTTAGTGGGGATGATTTTATTACTTCATAGCAATAGAAAAATGACCACCCACTATATGCTCAGTAGAAGTTTTAACTATGTTTCCAACTATTATATTCAGTTAGTCAGTTAAGTGCCATACGTGATAAACGTTTTGGGTGATCATGTCTCGAAAGAGACATGACTGATTGGGCAGATTATACCGCAGTAGTTTGCCATTGCTTTCTGATGTAGACTGGTTGCCAGCCAAGGCTATAGAACCGAATCTGTCCTGTTATTTAACCCATAACTGGATGGAAGAGACGGATTAATACCTTTCTCAAAGGGTATTTGTGCGTAAGTGAATGCAAGGAATTCAACTGGAATTCGAACTCAGCACCCGATATCCACTGCAGCACAACGCACATGAACAGGACTAGAGAGCAGGCTAAAGCAAGACAGTACGATGATCTGAGCCGAGACCTTATATCACAAAACCCAATAAACTTTAAATATATACAAGGTATCGCCTGTCATCATCAATTTCATCAAACAATGCATGTCGATAAGGAAAACAACCCTTTACCTCAATCATATAACTGGAACCTATAAGTCTGGTAAAATAAATATCAAAAGAGGTATATTTCAAGGTGATTCTTTGTCTCCATTGCTATTCTGCATATCATTAATAGCACTAACCAGTCAACTTAATAAGACAGAATGTGGTTATAAAATAGGCCAAAAGAAAATAAGCCATCTATTTTACATGGATGACTTAAAGATATATGCTAAGAATGATAATGAGCTGGAAGGTCTTCTGCAAACTGTAAAATGCTTCAGCGAAGACATTGGAATGAAATCCAATTTGAATAAATGTGCTAAAGCTACAGTTTTACGTGGATCAATACAAGAAACATCCTCAATTAGCCTAGACCCTGCTGTAACAATAAAAGAATTGAAACCAGAAGAAGCTTATAAATACCTAGGTGTAAATGAGAGTGAAAATATTCACAATAAAAGAAATGAAAGAAATAGTGTGTAAAGAGTACTATAGAAGGCTACGACTGATATTAAAACTGAATTGGATTCTCAGAAGAGAATTATGGCCATTAATAGCCTTGCAATCCCAGTTGTCCAATATAGTTTCAACATCTTAAACTGGACTCTGAAGGACATCAGGCGAATAGATTCTAAAACAAGAAAGCTTCTTTCTAAGCATAAGATGCATCATCCAACGGCTGATGTAGACCGTCTATACATACCCCGTAAAGAAGGTGAAAGAGGTCTTATTCAGCTAGAATTGTCCTACAAGACAACAACTATTGGCTTACATACATCGAAACAACAAAAGACTGGATGATACAATTAGAAAGGCAACATGAAGAAAGAAAGAAAAAATATTCAATAATAAAAGAAGGCAGTAAATACAAACAAAATTTACAGTTAGTAGATTCTGTAGAAAAGCAAAACAGAAGCCAAGAACCAACTATTGCAGCAAAAAATATTAAAAAGAAAGCCAAGGATAAAGCTCTTGAACAGATGAAACAACGCTGGCAAGACAAACCTCTGCATGGTCAATATCCAGAAATTGCCAATAAATCTAATGTTGATAAAGTTAATACTCAATGATTGTTACGTGCATCTGGATTAAAGTCTGAGACTGAAGGCTTTATACTTGTAGACCAAGACCAAAGTCTTTTCATTAGAAACTTTCAGGCAAATATTATACATAACAATGTGGATCCAAAATGCAGGTTTTGTGATAAACACCAAGAAACAATAGACATCTAATCTCAGGCTGTTCTGTACTTGCCGCAAATGAATATAAAAATCGTCACGATAGAGTTGGGCAATATTTACATTGGACAATGTGCAAAAATTATGGAAAATCTGTAGACAAACACTGGTATAACATCCAGCACCGGTTACAGAAATAGAAGATGTCACCATTCTATGGGATTACACCATCTACACAGACAGAAAAATTGAAGCAAATAGGCCGGACATTATTGTTAAAAACCAGAAAAATAAACTTTTCTATTAATTGATATGGCTTGTCCAGCGGATTGTAACATAGCAACCAAGAACTTCGAAAAAATGTCAAAATATAAAGACCTGGAAATTGAAATAGAAAAAATGTGGAAATTGAAAACAAGAGTCGTGCCAGTGATAGTAGGTGCACTTGGAATGATAAAGTATGGAACAAAACAACACATTAAAAGAATCCCTAGAAACCCCAGCTTAAGAGATATATCCAAAAATTGCCTTGTTAAATTCAGCCCAAACACTAAGGAGAACTTTGTCTATGTAACGCTCGGGATGTTATGGAAGATAGAAAAAAACATGAAATGGAGCCATAACACCACGCCATGACCTGCCTTTGGTCTTCCCGCAGACTTGGTTGGTGGTGCGACCATACCAGAAATAGAAATATGATGAAAAGCGACATAATAATAATAATAATAATAATAATAATAATAATAATAATAATAATGGTTACCAGCATCTGGATTAAAATCTGAAACTGAAGGCTTTATTCTTACAGCGCAAGACCAAAGTCTTTCAGGCAAATACTATGCATAATTATGTGAATCCAAAATACAGGTTCTGTGATAAATACCAAGAAACAATAGACTAGCTAATCTCAGGATGTTCTGTACTTACCCCAAATGAATATAAAAATCGCCACGATAGAGTGGGGCAATATATATATATATATATATATATATATATATATATATATATATATACTCCGATTTGTTTCTTTTTTAATTTAAAAGAAACAAAAAACGGTTTCTTTCTTTTTTTAATTTAAAAAGAAACAAAACGGTTTTGTTTCTTTTTTTAAATTAAAAAGTAAACAAAAGAGAATTGTTCCATTTTTTTTTAATAAAAAAAAGAAACAAACCGGTTTTGGTTTTTTGCTCTTGATTTCAAAAACTACCGTAGATTTATATGGCCAGCTATTCTTTTTACTGTACTGAAGCTTCAAATTATAGGAAGTTGTGGAGAGTCATGTTAATCTAGCTAACGAGTTTGTGCAAATGGATGGTAGAACATAGGAAAAGGATAGTAAAGCAACAATCTTTACGAAAAGCCACAAAGGACAAGAAGTTGTGGAGAGCCATGATTAGCAGCCTATCGACCTTGTGTAAATGAATGACAAAACAGAGGCTGGTGTGAAAAGTAAAGCAATAATCATTGCGTAGGAAGGGTAGGAAGTTGTGGAGAGCGTCTTATGAAAAACGATCAATTTACGTTCTTGGTTGATAGCAGCAGTTACTTAAAAAAAAGGTCGTAGAAACCATCAATTTTCAGACAGGCCCACCAATTTATGTCTGCTACCTGAAATAAACTACATTTATAAGAAAAAAAGGTGTTTTTGAGTCAAAACTTTTAAAACAAAAGTACCGAATTTTTTCAGTTTATCGCCAAAATTCAAATTAACTGATAAATTTTATCAGTAACGCAAAACGATGAGTGTTTAAGTTCACTTATTAGGTAGTCATCTGGTTAAATTTTCAGTTAATTGCAGCAAGGAGAACGATTCGATCAGGATACCAAAACAAAAGACAAACGCTACCAGAGACGGTGGGACAAATGAATTATGACTGACTACTTCTTCTTCTATGTGCCCTGTCCTTTCAGGACGTAGGTGATCATAGCTTTCCACGTTTCCCTATCCCTGGTGGCTCTGAGCACGCTTCTCCTGTTACACCATGCAATCCTCGTTCCGTCATACGACTGATTAGGTCCTTCAAATATGTTATCCGTTGCTTTCCCCTGTCTCTTTTTCCCTCTATCTGGCCTGTTAGTATCAGGTTCTCCAAGCCCTCTTTCCTCATTGCACGTCCCAGGAACTTCAGCTGTCTCTTCCTGAGGCTCAGTATTAATTTCCTTTCTGTTTCCATTATTTCCAAGATCTCATCATTGCTCACATGCTTGATCCATGAGATTCGCAGCATCCTTCTGTTTAACCACATTTCAATTGCTTCAAGTTTTTCCTTCATCTTTGATGATATTGTCCAACATTCACTGCCATATTGAAGGACGGACATCACATAGCAATTCAGTACTCTCTTCCTAGTTTCTAGCGAAATTGTCCCGTTTCTTAATACTTTACTCAACTTCTGGAATGCTTTCTTCGCCATACCAATTCACCTTCGGATCTCTGTGTCGTAAATGACATTGAACATAACAGACAATCAAGAAAGCGGACATTCTTATCATGGTTCTCATGCTTACAATAGTTTCATTTCTACTGTTAATTTGTTAAATGATTTGATGAAAATACTTTTTGATTTTGGTATATTCAATCGTGTTATTTTTCAAGACCTAGGGTCTTAAACAAGAATTATAAAAAATAGTATTTTCCAATAAGCAGTTTAATATTTGTTGGTTTAAATACGCACTCAGCGGTTTATACGATTGTGCTTTGAAAAATATTGCCACCGTTTAATATCATTTATGCAGAAGACATAAAAAATGCTTGTTTGCAAAAACTGGGCATTTCTGTACAGCGACATCGGTAGATAACCAAGAAAAAGTAATGTCATTTTTAGATTCAGCGTCCTCAAATTTGCTAAAAAAGATGTTTGGGGTTGCGCCACGATGTTTTTGCTTTGTTTTTTTTTTTTTGACACGTGTGAACTGACTCTCTCGTCATGTAATTGTAAAATATTTATTTATCTACTGAAGAATAAAGTTGAGAAACAAAAACGGACATTTTTAGGACAAACTGTTTTTCCACAATAGAAAAACATGGTATTGTTGAAATAAAAATATGCGCCCTGCCACTGAAGGCAAAATCTCAACTGAGGTAAAATAAAAGCTGCTCTTTGTTTTTGGCTTAGACAGCCATGATAGCCTACATAAGGATCTTGTGTAAATAGATGGCCGAAAACACAAGAGCGAGCATTGTAAGGCAACAATCATTACGTGCCAGAAAAGATAGGAAGATGTGGAGAGCCATGATGACCTGCTTAAGAAGTTTGTATAAATGGATGGCAGAACAGTGGAGAGAGGAGAGTAAAGCAACAATCATGACATAGTCCTAGAAATGATAGGAAGTCGTGGAGAGCCATGATGATCTAATTAAGAAGTTTGTATAAATGGATGACAGAACAGTGGAGAGAGGAGAGTAAAGCCACAATCATTACATAGTCCTAGAAATGATAGGAAGTCGTGGAGAGCCATGATGATCTAATTAAGAAGTTTGTATACATGGATGACAGAACAGTGGAGAGAGGAGAGTAAGGCAACAATCATTACATAGTCCTAGTGTAATATAACAATCTGGCCCCACCCGAGGAAGGCTGATGCAAGCGGGGGCGTTTCCGATCGTTGAAAGGAACGGATGTTTGTTTGACCTTATTTCCGGCAGTAGCGGAAATGGCTACAGAGGCAAACAGAACAGGTGTCTCTGAGAATTACGTGGGCGTGCGTGGGCGAGGCAAAACCGGAAGAAAAAGTCCCGGTTTGGAGATTATAAAAAGACCTCGGCGCACGGATTCACCAGACAGACCAGAGTAGCAGTAGAGAGAGAGAGACACAACAGATACGACGACACTCCCGTCAACCCTTAGAAGCGCGCTCTCTCACTCTCTGTTCCCTAGGCTACACGGTTCATCGTCATTAATAAAAATATAACTTATATTTTTATATATATGCGTGTTTGTTGTTTGTCGATATACAACAGACTAGAAATGATAGGAAGTTGTGGAGAGCCATGATGAACTGCTTAAGAAGTTTGTATAAATGCATGGCAGAACACGGGAGAGAGGATATTAAGCCAATAATCATTACATAGTTCTAAAAAAGATAGGAAGTTGTGGAGAGCCATGCTAACCTACTTAAGAAGTTTGTATAAATGGATGGCAGAACAGGGGAGAGAGGAGAGTATGGCAATAAGCATTATGTAGTGTTAGAAAGGAAAGGAAGTTGTGGAGAGTCATGATATCCTACCGAATGAGTTGGCGTAAAAGGCGGGCAGAACTGACATTTGGAGAGTCAATAAAAAGGCATAAATTTCTACGAACTACAAAAGATAAGATGTTGTGGAGAGTCATGATCACCCTTGTTTTCAGCGGGAACGGCACAGAGAAGAAGCAAAATATCTGATAGACTTTAAAGAGTAATTTCATATAAACATTTAAGTATGTGTTTCGCATAGGCGTGAATTTTCCAAAGAAAACTGATGGTGGGAAGTTAAGAACGCACTGTTGTTTTTAAGCCGTATGGAGATTAACAGATTGTCTAGACAGATTATAGACGCGCTCGGCATTGTAATTGCATTTCCCCAGACACGATTTGGCTTCGGATTAAAGAACTCGGTTTCTCAATAATTCTAGTAAGTCTTTTTGGAATTCTCTACCTGCAAACAAAAATATGCTTCTTCAAAAAGGATGTTAAAAACACCGTAGACGGAACATAAAACGAGGAGGTCTTAAGGACTCAGTTAAGTGCCATACATGATACACGCTTTGGACGATCATGTCTCGAAAGCGACATGACTGACCGGGCAGAAGATTTTCTATTCCTTTCTTTAAACTATAGCTGAACGAAGAAGAGACGGATTGTATCAATAAGTAGTTATTAGTGGGGGATCAGCTTATTACTTAATAACTATAGAAAACTGATCCCCCACTTTTTTCCCAGTAGAAGCTATACTTATGTTTCCAACTATTATCTTTCTTCAGTCAGTTAAGTGCCATACGTGATACACGCTTTGGGCGATCATGTCTCGAAACAGACATGACTGACCGGGCAGAAGATTTTCTATTCCTTTCTTTAAACTATAGCTGAACGAAGAAGAGACGGATTGTATCAATAAGTAGTTATTAGTGGGGGATCAGCTTATTACTTAATAACTATAGAAAACTGATCCCCCACTTTTTGCCCAGTAGAAGCTTTACTTATGTTTCCAACTATTATCTTCATTCATTCAGTTAAATACCATATGTGATACACGCTTGGGCGATCATGTCTCGAAAGAGACATGACTGACTGAGCAGAAGATTATCTATCCTGCTCTTTAAACTGTAGATGTAGGGAGAAGAGGCGGGTTGTATTAATAAGTAGTAATTAGTCGGGGATCGGTTTATTACTTAATAACAATAGAAAACTAATCCCCAACTTTTTGCCTAGTAGAAGTTTTACTTATGTTTCTAACTATTATCTTCATTCAATCAGTTTAGTGCTATACGTGATACACGCTTTGGACGATCATGTCTCGAAAGAGACATGACTGATTGGGCAAAAGATTATCCCGCAATAGGTTGCCATTGCTTCCTGTGGTAGACTGGTTGCCAGCCAAGGCTATAGAACCCAATCTGTCCTATTATTTAACCCATAACTGAAGAGAAGAGACGGATTAATACTTTTCTCAAGGGTATTTGTGCGTAAGTGAATGCAATGAATTCAGCTGGAATTCGAACTCGGCTCCCCGATTTGTCGTTCTGAACTATTATGCAATAAAGACCTCCTTGCAATGATAGATAATGATTGTCGGATAGCTGAAGAGAACGGTCAACGAAGAAGAGAACACAAGAGGCAACAAAAATGGGGCTCTACAGGAGGATACTTAGAATTATATTGTTAAGAAGAACGGAAACAAAGATGCCGAATGAGAATTGCGCACATAATTACGAAAGCCATATTGAAGAATTTGGCACACACAAAACAACATGGCGAGAAAAAAAGACACCGAAATAAAATAAAGTCGTAGGATTTTAAATTACGGTCTGAAATCTGTTTTTTTTTTTCATCTCAATCAAGTTTTCATTTCATGTCTGATAGAAGAAAAAGAGAAAGATTAATTAAAGAGAGAGTCTATGAAAGAAATTAGATAACGATTGACATTGCATTTAAATTTTTACATTTTAAAGTTGAGTAGAAAGCAAGATGACGGAAGAGAGTTTCATAAGTGAGAGAAGAAACTATTAGCATAGGACTTATAATAATATGAGAAGAAGAAAACATAATTAAGGAGAGAGAACAATAAAAGAACAGGAATTAGGAAGACTGAAGATAACGATTGACATTGCATTGGAGATCAAAGTTGTGTGGAAAGCAAGAAGTAGGAGTAGGAAGAGAGTTCCACGAGCGAGAGAAGAAACTATTAGCATAGGACTTATAATAATATGAGAAGAAGAAAACATAATTAAGGAGAGAGGACAATAAAAGAACAGGAATTAGGAAGACAGAAGTTAATGATTGACATTGCATTGGAGATCAAAGTTGAGTGGAAAGCAAGAAGTAGGAGTAGGAAGAGAGTTCCACGAGCGAGAGAAGAAACTGTTAGCATAGGACTTATAATAATATGAGAAGAAGAAAACATAATTAAGGAGAGAGAACAATAAAAGAACAGGAATTAGGAAGACTGAAGATAACGATTGACATTGCATTGGAGATCAAAGTTGTGTGGAAAGCAAGAAGTAGGAGTAGGAAGAGAGTTCCACGAGCGAGAGAAGAAACTATTAGCATAGGACTTATAATAATATGAGAAGAAGAAAACATAATTAAGGAGAGAGAACAATAAAAGAACAGGAATTAAGAAGACAGAAGATAACGATTGATATTGCATTTAAATTTTTGAGGATCAAAGTTTGTTGGGAAACAAGTTCCATAGGAGAGAAGTAGCAGAAAATATTTTTTTAGTAAAAAAACGTACGATTATATATAACCATTCAGTTGTAAAATGTTGAGACATAACTGCCAATCAAGTATTACATTTTAATTCATAAAATATATGTAAAGAAAATTCATCAGAACAGTTACCATGAAAATATTTATAGAAAATCAATATGGAAGCTACATTACTTACAAAGGTAACGAAGAGACTGTAAACGAGATGTGTGGTTAGGACCAATAAAGTTCATATTTTGTGCATATAAGTGTTTGTAGGGACATTACTAGTTGAAGATTAATAAAATTCGAAATTCAAACGTGTATAACCTGAAGATGCTCAGAGCGTACAACGGTCGAAACGTCGTGAATATGGCAATAAAGGTAAGGACAACAGTCATAAAGTTGTAGATAGTATAATTAGTTATAGCAAACCATCTCAAATATATAGACACACCCACACACACATACAGGCTGCGATGGATGAATTGTCGTCTAAATGATCCGATAATAAAAATGACACCGACATCTCATTTTAACAGATATACAGGCTGCGATAGATGAATTGTCGTCTAAATGATCCGAAAATGAAAATGACACCGGCATCTCATTTTAATAGATATACAGGCTGCGATGGATGAATTGTCGTCTAAATGATCCGAAAATAAAAATGACACCGACATCTCATTTTAACAGATATACAGGCTGCGATGGATGAATCGTCGTCTAAATGAAGCAAAAATGAAAATAACACTGACATCTCATTTTAACAGATATATTTACCAAAATCAAGTAAAAAAATATTTTGAAATACTTAAGAGTAAACGTATTCAATACAATCGCGATTAGTTTCAACTACGACCTCTAGATTATGTCGGAATCTTGTGCATCTCCTCCGGACGGCACTCTTGGTGAATGCTGCCATAATCCTTGCCTTCAGTTCATCTTTGATTTAATAATCCGATTTGTCGGTCCCTCGCTCAACTGCACCGCAGGATAAATAACCAAGGGTGTTTGCCGTCTGGGGAGTGAAATGGTCAGATATAAATGATATGGCCTCAGAAACTGTTTAGGGGCCATGACGGGGATCACCTTCGTTTTTTTTGTTTGTTTTTTTTTGTTTTTATAATCATATCACACCACCAAGCAAGGCAGTTTACTGCCACTGTTTTGCAGGGGGTTACATAAGAGGAAAGTTATGAAAAAGAGTGACAGGTTATAGCTGGTGTCAGGAAGTGTGTAAGAGATGGATGACTGTGGCCGTAAAGTGAGGGATCAGTTTATATATTAATTGTTATGTATAATTGATCCCCCACTTTATATCCACATTATAATAGTTTAGATTTTTTTTAAAATAATTATATCGCCACGAGCAAGGCATTTTACTGTCACTGTTTTGCAAGGGGTTACATAAGAGGAAAGTTATGAGAAAGAGTGACAGGTTACAGGGCGTGTCAGGAAGTGGGTAAGAGAAGAGTTAAGATACTGAGAGTGAAGTGGACGGAGAAAGGAGTATGTGAGAGAGGATGCAGGTTAGTGAGATAGGAGATGACTATTGACTTTACACTTAAACTCCTGGAGATTGTAGCTGTTGGAGAAGCAGGTAAACGGAAGGGAATTCCACAGGCTGGAAGTGCGAGAAAAGAAGCTAATTGAGCAGAATTTACCTTTACAATTTATTGGTTTCACAGTAAAAGGGTGGGACCTAGTTGCTAATATTGGGGGTCGAGAAAATTCATGCTTATGGGGCACCAGTGAGCTAAGTTCATCGGAGCAGAAGCCGTGAAAGTACTTTTAGAAGAGACACAGGGAAGCCATATTGCACCGGTGAGAAAGTGACTGTATCTTAAGTGCCAAGTCTGGATCCATCACATTACAGATTTTGCGTTGGATTTTGTCAAGGAGCCCTAGGTGGATAGCAGGGGCACCCGACCAGATATGGCAGCAATGTTCAATGCGATGGCTGCTTGTGTGGCATGGTGCAGCGTCCTGTTGACGTACATATGGTCTTCCAGCCGACACCCTCTTGATTCAGGGTAGCACTATATCGTTAAACCACATCATATAGGTCTTTGTGTTGAGCCTGAGTCTCCCGCCAACAAATTCGAGAGTTCTTCTCTTATCAGAACTAAAACCTTGATTTTTCCCAACTGTAGTACCTTGATAATCACTATTAGACTCATCCAACTCTTTCTGATTATCATGCACTGTCCTCAGAGTAGAACCCAAACGCTCTGAAATGATCATCAAGCGTGAATGCCTAGCAGTACAGCATACCGTTTCAAAATTTCTAGTGGAATGAATTGCTGTTTTTCTCACGGATGGTGCCCAACTGAACCTACTATACAGTACATTCGAAAAAATCAAAAACAAAGAACGCTCAATCGCGAAATAAAAACTACTTTAACCATCACTCCCTATATATATATATATATAGCAACTTATTTATTAATGGAATTTTGTCTCTGTGTGTGCATGTGTATGTGTGTGTCTGTGTATGCGTGTGTATGTGTGTGTTCCTGTGTGACCGTTACCTATAGACTTCGAAACGGCTGAACCGATTTATTTAAAAATTTACACATTTGAACGATAAGCGTCCGCGAGTGTTCTTAGCTAGGTTTTGTGTCGAGGTATTCCCGATAAATATCGAAAATCGATAATCGAAAAAATCGGACCAATCCTTCTATAACCCGATTTTAAATCGGGTTATAGAAGGAATGATCCGATTTTAATCAAATTTGATACACTCATAGACAAAGACATAAGAAACGATATTCCGAAGTTTCAAGGTTGCAGTTCTTACAATAGTGCAGACAATCGATGATATATATATTCATTCCCTGACGATCCGTAAGGTGAAACCGCGGTAGGTTGTGGCTCACTTATAGATTTTTTCCTATATATATATATATATATATATAAAAGGCAAGATGTTTGTGTGTGTGTCTGTTTATCTACCTGTATGTCTGTATTTTTTTCAGCCCTTTTATTTTAGTTTTTCTTCGGGTTTGGCTCTAAGTAGGTATAATTGTAGTTCTTAGTCTCAGCCATCATACCATTTACTCAGAGGACTTATTTCGCCTTCAAAATTCAGTTTATGACGAAAAAAACTTATTTGATATCGATACCAGGAAATCAAAATTTGACTTACATCCATTCATTTTTCTTTCAGTCTACGGTTTAGCTTTAACTGGAAACAACTATTGCTTTTTAGTCTTTCGTGCCAACGTCTGAAGAGTCTGAGCTCCAGGATCATGGATTAGTTTTAAAGCTTTCATTACTCCCGAGCAACGCCGTTCTCTACTGCTAGTATATATATATATATATATATATATATATATATATATATATATATATATATATATGTATAGGTGTGTGTGTGCTTATGCGGTCTTGTTTGTGTACGTATGCACATACATATCCATATATATATATATAATTGTGTTTGGGTATATGGTCTTAAATATGTACTTAATTATCTCATATATATCTCGTGTATATAAATATATGCGAGATTGGGAATACGACAATTTATTTAACGTGATATGTGAGCGCATAGATACAACGCACTACGTGGGCGCACGGAAGCCCTGTGCTTATGAAGCGTATATATGTGTGAGTATGAAAACGCTTAGACCTAAAAAGATAACATAAGAAATCTGTGGATATGTAAACTTAAATAAAATCACAGGGTAAGTATATGTGGGAATGTACACATAGGTATATGTGGATAAAATTTAGTATAAGTGGGTTGATCTGATGGGGTCAAATAGACGCCTAAAGTCAGGGGAATTGTTTTTTTTTTCAGAGGTCATACCATCTAAGACAATCAAAATAACTTCAAACGGATACTACCCAAATTTGGAACTGGACTCTATCTCTCTTCTTTCCTTCCTCCTTCCCTTTACATTTATTGTCATTTATTTATTTGTTTGTAATCTTATGTTTATTATTATTTCTATTATGTTCCCTCTTCATTTTAAGAAAACGTTCATTCCGGCAGAAATTTTATGCCTGATGGAGGAAATATTGTAAAAGAGTCTGATGATATGAGCTAGTTAAGCTCATTGAAATGAACTATAGTTTATAACTAATATGACGTGCTGAGTTTTCCTTTATAAACTTCATATCGCTCTGGTTAACACCCATCGAGCTCTCTATATGGATTTACCCATTAATAATTTATATTAAGGAAAACTTGTTGGATTATTCTCACCGTTTACGAACTGACAAATATATATATATATATATATATATATATATATATATATATATATATATATTATAAATTATGTTTTAGAACATGTACATAATTTCTTCTATATATGTCCTCTTCTCTACAATCATATCAGTGTTTGGACTCAAACACATCATCGGGAGAAGTAAAGAGTAAGAGTTTGGAATCATTCTCTGTTTATATTTGGTTCGTTGTTGTTGTGGGGGTTGGTTGGGGTTATTGGTAATTAAGTGAATGTGTTTTCCGTTTTGACCGTTAGACTTTTGAAGAACCTGGCATGTAAGTGTGAAATTGTGTTGGACGGGAAAAAAATGTTTCTTTTCTCTCCTCATTCTATACTCACTCGGATATATATATATATATATATATATATATATATATATATATATATATATATATGTTTGTATTAATACACTCGATACTTTTGCTATTAAACATACCATAATGAAAAAAGTATTACTTTTGACCAATCCTGGTATTAAAATAGAAGTAAGTAGAAAATGCTAAAAACTAGATGTAATATTGTGAGGTGTTTGCATTTATTCTCGTACGAGTTTGTTAATACGTGACTATTAAAATTGTCAAATTGTAATGCAGATGACCCAAGGCCAGCACAGCGTGCACGGAAACGTCAAATAGAGAAGAAATACGAGCCACGAAATGTGGCCTGTCGGTTCTTTCTAATTGGAAAGCTTCGTTCTCACCGAAAGGTGTCAGAAAATTGATCACAGGGACAATTGGCTTGTAGCGATCTATCATTCGATATAAGCCTCTTCCTATCATTGTTATGAAGAATTCTCCGAGCGGAGGATCTTTCAGTTACTGCTTATTGACGTAGGTTAAGTTTAGACCCACTTTGGATAAGTTAGTTTTATATTATATCATGGCTAGATTCATGCAGGTTGTAGCAGAAATACCTCCCACATTTCCTCTCAAAAATACCTCTCATATAAAATTGAGACAAAGATAATGATGTAACAGCAAACATTAGGAATGACAAAATGTAACAAACACAGTTAAATATATTTCGAAACAATAATATTCATTTTTTTTCTCATCGACCAGGATACAGCAGAATTGGTTGGGATTACAAATTACTGCTTACAGCTATGTTGTTGTCTTTACCCCTCTTTTTGTGACGAGTCGACGAATCGTTAGGGGAGAGTTGTCTCTCCTAACAGATAACATTGCCCATAATGTTCTGCCATCATGTGGACGGTATTTCTGCATATTTTTAATACGAAAATGTGCGCTATATAATGAGTTGGTATAAATAAACAGTTTTCTTTTCAGGATTAATTCCCCTAAGGACGTAGGCTGTTGTGAAGTAGTTTTCCCACTGAAGGTTATGTCGGTTGCTATGTCGGTTGCTAATCGATTTAACATACCCAAAATGTTAGGAACTTGGTAATCTTCCACTGAAAGCTGACTCCTTAGTATTCGGCTAACTACCGACTAATATCAATTGCCTAGTAGAGCTACTGAACTCCAATAGAAGTCTAAAGAACTTTAAAAACTTCTAAGAACTTCCCAAGAATTTCTCGTTTAACTTCCTGTTAACTGTTATTACTATAAGAGGGAGAGTCCATTATCTTCGGAATAGGTATGTTTCACTATAGCAGCGGCCATGGCTTTCGACAAATTTAGTATATTTCATGATCACAAAAAATGTAACCTGTTATGGTCGTAGGGTTAGCACATGTACTGCAGCCGAAATAGTCGCGGTGTTTCTTGGGCCAGATTGGTTTTTGAATTCATGTTGTATATCGATAAACAACAAACAAGCATGTATATATAAAAATATATTAATATTTTTATTAATGAACGCTGGACCGTGTCGCCTAGTGGACAGAGAGTTGAGGGAGCGCTCTTCCAAGGTTGACAGGGGTGACGATGTGAGTGTAGCCTCTCTGCTTAGCTCGTCTAGCTTCTTCTTCGACTTCTCGAGACTTCTGGTCTTGTCTGGCTCTCTGCCTAGACTGCCTGTCGAGCCTGACTCCTGTCGAGGCTGACTGGGACTCGACTTCTCTTCTACTGTCGACTTCTGGAGACTGACTTATCTGTGCTTTCGCAGTCTTTATATATCTTCCAAGTTTTGCCTCGATTCGCGACGCCTACTCGAAGCATACGTAATTTCTCAGAGTTATTTCCGCATCTGTCGGAAATAGGGTCAAACAAACATCCGTTCCTTTCAATGACCGGAAACACCCACGCTTCCTCATCCTTCTCGGGTTGGGCCAGATTATTATATTACATTCCTCGCCCACCCATTTTCCAAAATGTTCGCCTAAGAACATTTTAAGCGCAACACCCTCACTCTCCTCCTCATGCCACACAAGCCCTACAATTGTATAAAACATGTGCATGCCAAAACAACAAAACATGTGCATGCCAAAACAAAAAACACATGTGCGTGCCGAAACAAAAAAACAACAAAAAAAAATATATAGGGGAGCCTACATCGGCAACCCAACACTGTTCATGTCCATCTTGAAAATTGTTCTAACAGCTCGATGTTTCATTGTTCCTTTTTTTTTTTTTTTTCCTTTTTTTTTTTTTTTCAATATCCATCTTCACAGAATTGGGCAAAGTTCTTAAAAATGTTCATTTTCTTTCTCGCGTCTGTCCATAAGCGTAGAATCTTCGATGCATAATCACATGATTATTAAGCGGTAACCGCGCTCTAGTTTCAAAACTAACATCGAGTAAATGACCTTTGACCAACACCATGTGTGCTTCTGCTCGAGTTTATTGTTACCACGTAACCTCATTTAATTTAATTTAATTTCAAACATACTATGTTTGAACACAGAAAACAATGGTCATTATTTGCCGTACATATCATTCATAGTCTGACCGAGAAATGTTCAATAGAAATTTAAGAAAATTACCCTGATTCCAACTTTAATCCGCATGCAATTTACTTGTGGAGGATATTAATTTAGTCTAAAAAAAAAATTTTAAAAAAATGGACCCGTGACTCGTAGTTCCCTAGTTTGTACAATGCTTTCCTTTCCCTGAACTACTTCCTCTGGATTCGAAACCAAGCATATCTGATTTGTCGACATCTCTCTGTTTAACGTAGAGACATTTGAGTTTGAACTCTCGTTGACCCCGGAGTACTATTCACAACGGATAACTCAATTTCCTTTTCCGAAGCACTGTTGCTTCTTTTACACTTAAAATCCGCTTCCTGGCTACTATTCCCAGGATTATTATTACGCTGACCACGCCAGCAATAACTCCTATCGTCAACTTCTTCGGGAGTTCCTCATACCCTTCACTAAATCTCTCCATATTTACTAGTTTTCAGAAATTAATATATCTTCAAAAGATATTTCACAAGTCACATAAATGAAAATCCACAGAGGATGTTGAATTGATGGGAACCTGCACAAAAGCATCTCTCACAAACATAGAAATGTAAATCATTTTTATAGTGTACAGTCATCGAAAAGAAATCCAAAAAAAAAAACCTAACACTGCACAACCCACTTCATTTAATTTAATTTAATTTTCCCAAATCTCCCCAATAATCCGATTCCACCATATTGATACAAAATATCTTTTCAATATCTGACTCATATCGCGAAACATTGAGACGCAGGTGAATGTTTTAAGAATATATATAATCGGTGTATTCGCAAAGAAATAACCAAACAATGCAGTTGTTTTCAAGCAACGATGTTGAGATATATTTATAATTGGCGATTTTGTTGGCTGTTGTTAACTGCATAATTAAAATTACACTTTAAAACTCTCGATAACATTTAAGTCATTTCTATGCTGTAGAAATGTCACGCAAAACACAAACATTTTTAAATTTTGACAATTATCTGTGTAAAGATTACAAATTGACGTTTACGAACGAATAAAATTAAAGAACCCTTTCGTTTCTCCGATTTTCCCATTGTGGTAGCATTCAGTTATATTTATAATTTGTTAATATTTACCAAACTTGATTTAGTTCATGCAATACAAGGCCAAATGGAGAAAATGGAGAGGGTCATTTTCCGCTAATACTCCAATTGGGGAAAGTTTGTGTACGTAGAACATCGATTGTTTCGCCTTTTCTTTTAATTCGGCTCGAGTACTGATCAGAAAAAACTCAACTATTTCAACCATACAACCGACCTTCATAATCACATTGAGAATAGTTGTTCGTCAATATCTCTATTTGGTTGTCTGAAAAGTTCATGCCGCTTTTTAAGTAAAATTAAGACACAACCCAAAATTATTTCATTAAATATTTATTCTACGAAATATTAACTATTTTCTCACTTCACATATATGGTAAAACATTAAAAAAAAAAATAAATCATCAACTCAGACGCCCTGCACCCACAGATAGGTAAATATTTCAGTTTTAACACCCCACTGTCAATTTTAACACTTTCTTCCTCATTTTAACACCCCACTGTCACCCCAATCCTACGCGCTAGGCATAATACTCTCTCTACTTCACCGGCGTTCCCTGCCACTCTCTACATGTAACCCTGACCCCGTCCGTTCTACCGGACAATCCATATTTCTCATTTCTACGGTCAGATCGGCAACAGTATGCTGTCCCATTTTTTTCTTTCTTTTTTCTTTTTTAACGAAACCTACTATAACACGAGCAGAGAACACACACACTATTAAATCAAAGTGACACTTTACCTTGCGATGTCCAGTCATACGGCTGCTATATTTTCGTCTTCTTTTTTTTTGCTTTTTCTTCCTTCCTCGCTTGTCGTCCTGTTGTTTACTATTCTCGTCTTCTTTCCGGTAGTTTTAAGTCCGGAATTTTCAATTGTTGTTGTGGTAAACCCTCGTATCAATCTGTTTTGTTGTTTTCAAAACAGCAGGTCACTAGCACCAAATGACAAGTCTGTTGTATATCGATAAACAACAAACAAGCATGTATATATAAAAATATATTAATATTTTTATTAATGAACGCTGGACCGTGTCGCCTAGTGGACAGAGAGTTGAGGGAGCGCCCTTCCAAGGTTGACAGGGGTGACGATGTGAGTGTAGCCTCTCTGCTTAGCTCGTCTAGCTTCGTCTTCGACTTCTCGAGACTTCTGGTCTTGTCTGGCTCTCTGCCTAGACTGCCTGTCGAGCCTGACTCCTGTCGAGGCTGACTGGGACTCGACTTCTCTTCTACTGTCGACTTCTGGAGACTGACTTATCTGTGTTTTCGCAGTCTTTATATATCTTCCAAGTGTTGCCTCGATTCGCGACGCCTACTCGACGCCTACGTAATTTCTCAGAGTTATTTCCGCATCTGTCGGAAATAGGGTCAAACAAACATCCGTTCCTTTCAATGACCGGAAACACCCACGCTTCCTCATCCTTCTCGGGTTGGGCCAGATTATTATATTACATTCAGTGTTTTACTTCTCCTAGTCTGGAAGCCAACCAATGCCACAGGACCGATTTTATTCTGCTGTGAGAGAAAATATGGATTTATACTTTTTCCAACTGTAATTGTACGTAAGTGAAATTAATAAATTCGGCTGGAATTCGAACTCGGTTCGTCGGTTTCTCATTCCGAGTCACTATCTATTCTTCTTCTTCTTCTTCTTCTATGTGCCCTGTCCCTTCAGGACGTAGGCGATCATGGATCTCCACGTCTCCCTATCCCTTGTGGCTCTTAGTATGTTTGCTCCTGTTGCTCCTGGCAACCCCCGTTCCGTCATCCACCTGATCAGACCCTGCAAATATGTTATCCGCTGCCTTCCTCTGTCTCTCCTTCCTTCTATCTGACCAGTCAGTATCAGGTTCTCCAGGCTTTCCTTCCTCATTGCATGTCCCAGGAACTTCAGTTGTCTCTTCCTGATGCTCAGCATCAATTTCCTTTTTGTTGCCATTCTTTCTAACACTTCGTCGTTGCTTGTATGCTCAGTCCACGATATCCGTAGCATCCTTCTGTAGAACCACATTTCGGCCGCTTCCAGTTTTGTCCTCATTTTCGATGATATTGTCCAGCATTCACAGCCGTACTGAAGAACTGACATCACGTAACAGTCTAGCACTCTTTTCTTCGTTTCTATTGAGATCTTCCTGTGTGTTAGTATTTTGCTCATCTTCTGGAACGCGTCCTTTGCCATGCCAATTCGCCTTCGGATCTCCGTGTCGCACTTTCCATCTCCTGTTAGAACACTTCCTAGGTACTTAAATTCTTGGACTTGTTTGATTCTGTTATCCCCCACCTGTATTTGGCATTTTGGGTTGTATCTTTTGCTGATGACCATGCACTCAGTTTTCTTAAAGTTTATTTGTAGTCCCATCTTGTCACTCTCCACTGCTACTTTCTGTATGAGATCTTGCAGTTTCCTTTCCGTGTCCGCAATCAGTACTGTATCGTCCGCGTATCTTATGTTGTTCAGGTTGTGGCCTCCAATAATAAATCCTGGTGTGTCATCTAGGGTCCTCAAAATATTCTCGCTGTATAGGTTGAACAAATCCGGTGAAAAGACACAGCCTTGTCTTACGCCTTTTTCTATCTTTGTGTATCTACTGAGGTCGTTACCTGTCCGTATGCAGGCCGTTTGCTGCCAGTAGAGATTCTTGATTATTCTTATATCTTTGCCGAAAATGTCGAGGTTTCCTATCATTTCCATCAATTCTTTGTGTCGTATTTTGTCGAATGCTTTCGCGTAATCAATGAAGCATAGGTACAAGTCTTTCTTCATTTGTAATGCCCTTTCAGAGAGCATCCTAATCATGAATATGGCGTTCCTTGTTCCAGTGTCTTTGACGAACCCGCACTGTTCCTGTCCTATCTCTGGCCTGATTATTACTTTACCATAAATCTATTATTCGTATATGTATTATCCATCAATTGCCATAAATTCTTGGGTAGTTTCCCGTTGCATTCTTTGGGATTTTGAATTCAGTATTTTCTTTCTCCTAGACTGGAAGCCAACCAAGGTTAGAATACACGTTACAAAGCCATTTAACTTATAACTGAGTGTAGTATACGTTTATTTGTGGCTCTCTACAGCCTATTTTTATTTAATAGGTCAAAAACGCACATGGACATGATTGATTTTAGAGAAAAGCCTGTGATGGTTTCTAACTACCTTTCTACAATTTGTAAGTTTGTTATCCGCGATTTAGTGCTGCTCATACCTCGAGATTTCAGTCTAACTTAATATTTAACCCTTAAATGGGAGTAGAAGAGAGGTGTTCAAGCCTTTCCGTTGACCTCCGCAGGCGAATTCCATTTCCTCCACATATAAACCGTAACGCTACCTGCTCACGCCGTAAATTGTTGTTGTCTTGTTTTCTAAATTGTAAGATTTTCATTCAGTGATCAAATTTATTATGATCTTGAGTTTGAGTCAAATTTTGAACGGTCCACATGTGATGAGATTGTAGAGATATGAGGAGAAGCACTCTGAGACCCAAAGAAAATCTTCGAAAGGACAACTCATCATATGGGGGTCGGAGAGATCGGCACTTGGGCATTAGTTGCATTATTGGGCGGCTGTTTTGCAAATGAAATGGGGAGGGAAAAAAAACACTTCTTCATGTTTTGATATGAGGACTAAGAAAAATCTGTGAGGGAGGTTGATTGAACTACAAAGGTAAAGAAGAAGAAGAAGAAGAAGAAGAAGAAGAAGAAGAAGAAGAAGAAGTGGCGGAGGAGGAGAATCGGAAGAAGAAAAAGAATGCGAGGAAGAAGAAAGAAATGGCGGAGGAGGAGCAGAAGAAGAAGAAGAAGAAGAAAAAGAAGAAGAAGAAGAAGAACGTGAGGGAAAAAAGGAAGTGGCGGAGGAGGAGGAGAAGAAGAAGAAGACGAAGAAGAAGAAGCAGAAGAAGAATGCGAGGAAGAAAAAAGGAAGTGGCGGAGGAGAAGAATCGGAAGAAGAAAAAGAATACGAGGAAGAAGAAAGAAATGGAGAGGAGGAGCATAAGAAGAAGAAGAAGAAGAAGAAGAAGGATGTGAGGAAGAAAAAGGAAGTGGCGAAGGAGGAGAATCAGAAGAAGAAGAAAAATAATACGAGGAAGAAGAAAGAAATGGCGGAGAAGGAGCAGAAGAAGAAGAAGAAGAAGAAGAAGAAGAAGAAGAAGAAGAAGAAGAAAGAAAATGAGAAAAAGAAGAAAGAGGAGGGATGAAGAAGAAGGAAGAGCAAAAGAGGAGGAGGAAAGAAAAGTAGGAAGGAAGAATGAGGGGGAAATAAAAGAAAAAATGAAGATAAGGAAGGAGAAGGAAGACCAGAAGATGAAGAAATAAATTTTTAATTTTAGAAAAGGTGATTTGAGTGCGGTGTGGTAGAGTGGATATCGGCTCGGAACGAGAAACCGGGGAGCCGAGTTCGAATTCCAGTTGAATCCATTGTATTCACTTACACGCAAATACCCTTGGGAAAGGTATTAATCCGTCTCTTCCTTCCAGTTATGGGTTAAATAGCAGGACAGATTGGGTTCTATAGCCTTGGTCGGCAACCAGTCTACCGCAGAAAGCAATGGCAACCTACTGCGGGATAATCTTCTGCTCAGTCAGTCATGTCTCTTTCAGTCATATCACGTATGGCACTTAACTGACTGACTGAATATAATATTTGGCGACATAATTAAGGCATCTGCAGGGCATAAAGTGGGGGATCAGTTTTATATTGTTATGAAGTAATAAACTGATCACCCACTTAAAATATAATACATCTCTTCTCTCTCTAGCTCTGAGTCAAATAAAAGACAGATTGGGTTCTATAGCCTTGGTCGGCAACCAGTCTACCGCAGAAAGTAATGGCAACCTACTGCGGGATAACCTTCTGCCCAGTCAGTCATGTCTCTTTCGAGACATCATCGTCCCAAGCGTGTTTAACCCTTAAATATGAGTAGAAAAGACGGGTTCATGCCAGTTACGTGATAAGTGTAACAAAGAAAAAATGAATGACCAAAACTCAGAGTTAAAAATCACATACAAATATTTAATTGACGATAAACACAAAATGATGTATATTCAAAATTTAAAACAGAAAACAGAGTTTACTACTGGCAGAATGACGGGTAAGTGTTACGAAGGGGAAGGAAGATGTCAAATATCTTTACCCAGTTAATATAGCGAAGAAGTTTAAGTGCTATACTTTTAGGTAATCCTCAAATATGTATATAAAGAATAATTATTAGTTTGATCAATGAAAGAGTCAAAAATATCTTTTTACCCTTTTAGTTCCATGAGGTTCTCTTTCAGGTTTTAGTCGGTCGGCAACTTTTCTTAGAGATTCTTTCGGCTGGATGCAAAATATCCACGTAGTTGATAATGATGCCTTTTCTCTGAGCTCAGCAGGTTGATTTCATTTTCTCCACTGATAACCGTAATGCTACTCGCTGATAATGTAAACTGCTGTATCTTCTTCTTCTATGCGTCCTGCCCCTTCAGGACGTAGGCGATCATGGCTTTCCACGTTTCCCTATCCCTGGTGGCTCTGAGCACGCCTTCTTCTGTTACACCATGCAATCCTCGTTCCGTCATCCACCTGATTAGGTTCTTCAAATATGTTACCCGTTGCTTTCCCCTGTCTCTTTTTCCGTCTGTCTGGCCTGTTAGTATCAGATTCTCCAAGCCCTCCTTCCTCATTGCGTGTCCCAGGAACTTTAGCTGTCTCTTCCTGATACTCAGTATTAATTTCTTTTTTGTTTCCATTATTTCCAAGACCTCATCATTGTTCACATGCTCGAACTATGATATTCGCAGTATCCTTCTCTAGAACCACATTTCAGTTGCTTCAAGTTTTTCCTGCATCTTTGATGGTATTGTCCAGTATTCACTGCCATATAGAAGGACGGACAGCACGTAGCAATCCATTACTCTCTTCCTTGTTTCTCGCGAAATTGTCCTGTTTCTTCATACTTTACTCAACTTCTGTTAATGCTTCCTTCGCCATGCCAGTTCGCCTTCGGATCTCGGTGTCACACATTCCGTCTTCTGTTATTACGCTTCCCAGGTATTTAAATTTTTATACCTGCTTGATTCTGGTATCCCCGACCTGTATTTGGCATTTTGGGCTGCTCTTTTTACTGAAAGTTTTTTTTCATTCGGTGATCATTTGTTTTTTTTACTGTTATCCTGAGCGTGAATCAAATTTTGAACCGTCCGTATATTGAATTAAAACCTAAAGAAGATAGACCGTCTCTTCGGATGAAGGTCGGAGTGTTCGGTACTCGGGCATCAGTTGCATCAGTTGTTCGACGATTTTGGAAGTGAAACGGGGAAGGAAAATCACTTCTTCTTCTGTTGGGACGAGGACTTTGGTGTTGAGAAGAATCTGTGAGAGAGGTTTGATTGAACTACAAAGGTAGTGATGATGATTAAGAAAGAAGAAGAAGAAGAAGAAGAAGAAGAAGAAGAAGAAGAAGAAGAAGAAGAAAGACAATGAATAAAAGAAGAAAGAGAAGGGATGAAGAAGAAAGAGGAAGAAAAGAGGAGGGGAAGGAAAAGGAGGAAAGAAGAATGAGGGGGAATAAAAGAAAAAAAAGGAAAGAGAAGGAAGACGAGAACACGATAAGCAGAATAAGAAGAAGAAAGAGGCATAAGAAATTACGAAGAGGAGGTGGAGGATGAGGAGGAAGGTAGGAGGAAGAGAAGGAAAAACAACGGAGGAGGAAGAAAAGAAGAAAGCGGAGGAAAAGAAAATGAAGAAAGAGATGAATGAAATAGATAAAGAAAGAGAAGGATGAGAAGAAGCAAAAAGAAGAAAAATGAAGCTAAATCTAAATCAAACGAATGAAAGAGAAAAATAGTCAGAAAATGAAGGAAAAAATAAAAAGAAGAAAGAAAGAATGAAAAATGTCGACACAAAGAAAAAGAAGAAAAAAGAGAAGAATATACAGCAGAAGAATCGAAGAGAAGATTGAAAGACAAGAAACAAAAAAAAAGGTAAAGAAATCAAATATTATAAAATAAAAAAGAAAGAGAAAGAGAAAGACAAAGAAAAGAGTAAAAGAAAGAAGTAGAAAAAGAAAATAAGAAGCAGAAACTAAAATTAAAATAAACATGAGATTGCGAAATAAAAATATATTCAGAGAAATAATAAAGGAGTATAAAATGAAAAAAATGAAGAGAAAAAGAAAATAGAAAAATAAGAATGAATAAAAAATAAGAAAAGAGAGAAAGGAAAAAGAATAAAAAAAATAAATAAGAAAAAATGAGAGCGGAAAATTAAAGAAAAAGGTAAGGCAAAATAAAAATTTAAAGGACGTAGAAAAAAAAACACTATTTACATTATTCGGACAATTATCCTCCTTTTTGTTGCCATTTGTACGACGTTTAATGATAGATCATTCTATTTGTCTATATTTCTGAGATGAGGTAGTATTTACAGTATTTACATTATTCGGACTATTGTCCTCATCTTTGTTGCCATTTGTACGACGTTTAATAATAGATCATTCTATTTGTCTATATTTCTGAGATGAGGTAGTATTTACAGTATTTTGCCATTATTCGGACTATTGTCCTCATCTTTGTTGCCATTTGTACGACGTTTAATAATAGATCATTCTATTTGTCTATATTTCTGAGATGAGGTAGTATTTACAGTATTTACAATAATAGATCATTCTATTTGTCTATATATCTGAGATGAGGTAGTATTTACGAGTATTTTAATATTCGGACTATTGTCCTCATTTTTGTTGCCATTTGTACGACGTTTAATAATCGATCATTCTATTTGTCTATATTTCTGAGATGAGGTAGTATTTACAAGTATATATTTTACATTATTCGGACTATTGTCCTCATCTTTGTTGCCATTTGTACGACGTTTAATAATTGATCATTCTATTTGTCTATATTTCTGAGATGAGGTAGTATTTGTGTTGCATTATTCGGACTATTGTCCTCATCTTTGTTGCCATTTGCTGACGATTTAATAATCGATCATTCTATTTGTCTATATTTCTGAGATGAGGTAGTATTTACAGTATTTACATTATTCGGACTATTGTCATCTTTATACGGTACGACGTTTAATAATAGATCATTCTATTTGTCTATATTTCTGAGATGAGGTAGTATTTACAGTATTTACATTATTCGGACTATTGTCCTCATCTTTGTTGTCATTTGTACGACGTTTAATATTAGATCATTCTATTTGTCTATATTTCTGAGATGAGGTAGTATTTACAGTATTTACATTATTCGGACTATTGTCCTCATCTTTGTTGCCATTTGTACGACGTTTAATAATAGATCATTCTATTTGTCTATATTTCTGAGATGAGGTAGGTAGTATTTACAGTATTTACATTATTCGGACTATTGTCCTCATCTTTGTTGCCATTTGTACGACGTTTAATAAATTGAGTCATTCTATTTGTCTATATTTCTGAGATGAGGTAGTATTTACAGTATTTACATTATTCGGACTAGGTGTCCTCATCTTTGTTGCCATTTGTACGACGTTTAATAATGTGATCATTCTATTTGTCTATATTTCTGAGATGAGGTAGTATTTACAGTATTTACATTATTCGGACTATTGTCATCATCTTTGTTGCCATTTGTACGTTTAATAATAGATCATTCTATTTGTCTATATTTCTGAGATGAGGTAGTATTTACAGTATTTACAATATTCTATTGTCCTCATTTTTGTTGCCATTTGTACGACGTTTAATAATCGATCATTCTATTTGTCTATATTTCTGAGATGAGGTAGTATTTACAGTATTTACATTATTCGGACTATTGTCCTCATCTTTGTTGCCATTTGTACGACGTTTAATAATTGATCATTCTATTTGTCTATATTTCTGAGATGAGGTAGTATTTACAGTATTTACATTATTCGGACTATTGTCCTCATCTTTGTTGCCATTTGTACGACGTTTAATGATGAATTCATTCTATTTGTCTATATTTCTGAGATGAGGTAGTATTTACAGTATTTATTCGGACTATTGTCCTCATCTTTGTTGCCATTTGTACGACGTTTAATAATAGATCATTCTATTTGTCTATATTTCTGAATGAGGTAGTATTTACAGTATTTACATTATTCGGACTATTATTGTCCTCATCTTTGTTGCCATTTGTACGACGTTTAATAATGGATCATTCTATTTGTCTATATTTCTGAGATGAGGTAGTATTTACAGTATTTACATTATTCGGACTATTGTCCTCATCTTTATTTGCCATTTGTACGACGTTTAATAATAGATCATTCTATTTGTCTATATTTCTGAGATGAAGTAGTATTTACAGTATTTGCATTATTCGGACTATTGTCCTCATCTTTGTTGCCATTTGTACGACGTTTAATAATAGATCATTCTATTTGTCTATATTTCTGAGATGAAGTAGTATTTACAGTATTTACATTATTCGGACTATTGTCCTCATCTTTGTTACCATTTGTACGACGTTTAATAATGGATCATTCTATTTGTCTATATTTCTGAGATGAAGTAGTATTTACAGTATTTACATTATTCGGACTATTGTCCTCATCTTTGTTGCCATTTGTACGACGTTTAATAATAGATCATTCTATTTATTTCTGAGATGAAGTAGTATTTACAGTATTTACATTATTCCGGACTATTGTCCTCATCTTTGTTGCCATTTGTACGACGTTTAATAATAGATCATTCTATTTGTCTATATTTCTGAGATGAAGTAGTATTTACAGTATTTACATTATTCGGACTATTGTCACTCATCTTTGTTGCCATTTGTACGACGTTTAATAATAGATCATTCTATTTGTCTATATTTCTGAGATGAAGTAGTATTTACAGTATTTACATTATTCGGACTATTGTCCTCATCTTTGTTGCCATTTGTACGACGTTTAATAATAGATCATTCTATTTGTCTATATTTCTGAGATGAAGTAGTATTTATTTACATTATTCGGACTATTGTCCTCATCTTTGTTGCCATTTGTACGACGTTTAATAATGGATCATTCTATTTGTCTATATTTCTGAGATGAGGTAGTATTTACAGTATTTACAATTATTCGGACTATTGTCCCCATCTTTGTTGCCATTTGTACAACGTTTAATAATAGATCATTCTATTTGTCTATATTTCTGAGATGAAGTAGTATTTACAGTATTTACATTATTCAGACTGTTGTCCTCATCTTTGTTGCCATTTGTACGACGTTTAATAATAGATCATTCTATTTGTCTATATTTCTGAGATAGTATTTACAGTATTTACATTATTCGGACTATTGTCCTCATCTTTGTTGCCATTTGTACGTTTAATAATCGATCATTCTATTTGTCTATATTTCTGAGATGAGGTAGTATTTACAGTATTTACATTATTCGGACTATTGTCCCCATCTTTGTTGCCATTTGTACAACGTTTAATAATAGATCATTCTATTTGTCTATATTTCTGAGATGAGGTAGTATTTACAGTATTTACATTATTCGGACTATTGTCCTCATCTTTGTTGCCATTTGTACGACGTTTAAGAATAGATCATTCTATTTGTCTATATTTCTGAGATGAGGTAGTATTTACAGTATTTACATTATTCGGACTATTGTCCCCATCTTTGTTGCCATTTGTACAACGTTTAATAATAGATCATTGTTTGTCTATATTTCTGAGATGAGGTATTATTTACAGTATTTACATTATTCGGACTATTGTCCTCATCTTTGTTGCCATTTGTACGACGTTTAATAATAGATCATTCTATTTGTCTATATTTCTGAGATGAAGTAGTATTTACAGTATTTTTTTTTTAATCATATCACCCCAAGCAAGGCGGGAACGCCACTGATGCGCAGGGGGCTACGTAAGGGTAAAAAGAATGGAAAAGAGAACGCCGGAAACCACATCCTCAGACTATTGTCCTCATCTTTGTTGCCATTGGTACGACATTTAATAATAGATCATTCTATTTGTCTATATTTCTGAGATGAGGTAGTATTTACAGTATTTACATTATTCGGACTATTGACCTCATCTTTGTTGCCATTTGTACGACGTTTAATAATAGATCATTCTATTTGTTTATATTCCTGAGATGGTGTAGTATTTACACTGTTGTCCTCATCTTTGTTGGCATTTGTACGATGTTTCGGCCCTTCTACGCTCCGGCCTTCATCAGGTGAGAAGAGTTTCGAACCGTACCTTTTATTACAATCTCTTCGGTATATTTACAGTATTTACATTATTCGGACTATTGTCCTTATCTTTGTTGCCATTTGTACGACGTTTCGGCCGTTGTACGCTCCGGCCTTCTTCAGTTGTTAGGAATTTCAAACCGAACCCTTTAGAAGGGAAAAAGTACGAAAAATAAAATAAAAGTTAATTGAAAAGAAAATACAGGGAAATAAAGATACAAAATAAATATAAGAAAAAGACGAGAGAAAGAAAAAAAGAAAAAATTCTCGAACAAAAATTAAACCCAGTAATCGATAAAAAAAAATAAGAAAAGGTGGTCATGAAATGTCGCTTTTTCTTATCAAATGTGAAAAGATAATTCAAGTGTTTTACAACCGAAAGATCAAACAATAAAGTAAGTGATGGCGCATTCTCGAACATTCTAAAAATCCTTATAGAATGCCGTAAGTAATTGAAATATTCGATTTGCTTCTATCTTGGTTCGTGTGAGAAATTTGTTCTTAGATTTTATATATATATATATATATAAGAGGGAAATAGAGAAAGAGACAGCGAGCGAGCGAGAAGGAGCGGAAGAAAATCATGGCAATGTCTGACTACTGTTGATGAAAAGTGACTGTAATCGACATGTTGTCTGGCAACGCCCTCTTCTTCTTCTCGCCTTCCATTTGACAATCAAAGAAGATGGTTTCTGTTTGACGGCCCGTCGGATTCTCTCTGGTTATTACTCTTCTGTCGCAGAAGCCGTTTTTATCAACAAAACACACCAGACTCGGCAGACAGACCAATTTCTTTGAATTCTTTGGGACAGAATTCGGAATCAAGCAAAATCCGAATGTTTAAGAGAATATAAATAAGATAATCCATTAATGAATGAAACAAAATTTAAATTAAAAAAAAAGAAACACTTCGGAAAAATATGAAACAAAATTAGGTCAATTTCCGTTTAAATTTTTGGGATGATCCGTTATCATTATTTAAACGATTTTACATTTGAACTATTGAGTTATCGAATATAAAAAATAATCAGCTTCAATTAAGCAGCCCTAAAAGTAAAAGTAGACTAGATATCCCGAGACATGGGTGAAGAAACGAGAACAATCTAGTATGTAGTTAAAATATAAGTTTCAATTCGAAATTCCTTGTATACTATATATATATATATATATATATATATATATATATATATATATATATATATAAGAAAAATTAAGGCAGACACGTTATTTCATGGTGAATCGGAAATATAGGCCTATTTCAAGCTAACCATCATCAGCTTCCGTCTTTATTATAGAAAAGATTCGTGTAAAATCCTTTGTAAAATAAAGACGGAAGCTGATAATGGTTCTGCTGAAGTAGGCCCATACTTCCGAGTTATCATGAAACAACGTGTCTGCCTTAATTTTTCTTATATTTGCTCAATATATATTTATATGCATATATGTTCAGAGCTCACTTAGAGTGTTATCCTACCACTGTATGTACAGGATACTCCTTTGGATTTTTCTATACCCACACTGCATGCTGATATATATATATATATATATATATATAATTTTCACAACAATGTGCTAACATTGCCTAATGGCAAGGTAAAAATCTCGAAACTGAAATGTAAACTATATTAATTTAAAAAAACAAATTGAATTATATATATATATATATATATATATATATATATATATATATATATATATAAGCATGCGTTGTAGATATAGAAGAATCCAAAGGTGTGTCCTGTATTGTGGTAGGATAACTCTCTAAGAGAGCTCTAAATATATATGTATTAGATTGACAAGAAAGTTCTTGCGGAATTTTTATATTTGATTTCCAGTGATGTATTTTCAAATAAGTTTTTGTTATAATACCTTTACTTTATATATCATTGTAAAGAGCGTGTTTCGCTCTATCTGATCGTTTAAATCACAATCGTTTTAAAACAATTATGTCTTCTTTTCAGAATGTTGAATACAAAATGAAAAAAAGCAAATTCGCACAATTTTCTGATTCTGCGACCCATATTACGATACATATCGGAGCAGATATGGTTATTACGATGAATCGAAATTTGTATTATATAGGCTTGATTTGACTTCGTGTAGACTGTTGGTCATTCGTGGTCGAGAAGTCTAAGAAGCGCCAGCTCAACTGATGGCTTCCCCTATATGGATAGGGGCCGCAGGTAACGAAGTACAGTTCGTATCACTACATAAGTTGCTTGGCTACAAATTGCGGTTTTGTTCCAGCGAAATTGTATAGTGTCTTTTGTGTGAAGATATGCACTATTTAACTTTGATCATCAAAGGACCTTGTGACCGAGTGGGCTAAAGCACATCGGATCTAACAGCGGTTCCGTCTATTCAGAAGAACGCAGGTTCGAATCCTGCCGGCGGGTACCTACATTTCTTTAGGAAGGTTTCTCGAATATTCAGTCCGATAGACGAAAATAAACAAATTTACTGATTAATAAATGAGCAGAGCGTCAACTCACATACGAGTATCCACTGAAGATAATGAATATATGTATATAAGCATGCGTTGTAGATATAGAAGAATCCAAAGGAGTATCCTGTACATACAGCGGTAGGATAACTCTCTAAGAGAGCTCTAAATATATATGTATTAGGTTGACAAGAAAGTTCTTGCCGAATTTTTAAATTTGATTTCAAAGGATGTATTTTCAAAATGGAAAAAAGCAAATTCGCACAACTTTCTTATTTCGCTTCAAGCTCGGCCGAAAAGCTGCTGAAACAGCTCGCGATATCAACGAAGCGTTTTCGCCCATGAACCACTACTGAACGCACAGCACAATGGTGGTTTAAGAAATTTCGTGGCGTCGATGAGAGTTTTGAAGATGATGAGCGTAGTGGTCGGCCATCGGATGTTGACAACGATCAATTAAGAGCCTTAGCCGAAGCCAAACTACGCACAACTGTTCGAGAACTTGCTTCTGAATTAGACGTCACATATACGACGATTTTCAACCACTTGAGAGAGATTGGAAATACAAAAAAAAACTTGATAAATGGGTGCCTCACGAATTGAACGACAACCAAAAGAAACGCTGTTATGAAGTGTCATCTTCCCTTCTTTTATGCAACAAGAACGACCCGTTTCTCGACCGGGTTGTGACTTGCGATGAAAAGTGGGTTCTTTAGGACAACCGGCGACGCTCATCTCATTGGTTAGACGCCGATGAAGCTCCACGATATTTCCCGAAGCCAGAGTTGCATCAAAAGAAGGTTATGCTGGCTGTTTGGTTGTCTGCGACCGGTCTCATTCATTACAGTTTTTTGGGTGCACGCGAAATCATTACGGCGGAGAAGTACTGTCAACAAATGGATGAAATGCATCAGAAACTTCGACAACAACACCCAGCATAAGTCAACAGAAATGCCCGACCGCACGTTGCTAAACCGACCCTGCAGACGTTGAACGAATTGGGCTACGAAACTCTGCCTCATCCGCCATACTCTCCCGACCTCTCACCTACCGACTACCACTTTTTCAAGCATCTCGACAACTTTCTGCGTGAGAAATGCTTCAAAAACCTAAGCGATATCAAAAACACCTTCAGCGACTTCATTGCTACCAGAACTCAAGATTTTTACGTTACCGGCATAAACCCACTTGTTTTGCGTTGGCAAAAGTCTCTTGATTCTGATGGTGCTTATTTCTATCAATAAATCTTTATTTGAAAAATTCAAAACCGCAAGAATTTTTTCTCAACCTGATATATAAATACATATAGAGCAAATATAAGAAAAAATTCGTGTAAAATCTTCTGCACAATAAAGACGGAAGCTGATGATGGTTCGCCTGAAATAGGCCCAAACTTCCGATTTAGCATGAAATAACGTGTCTGCCTAATTTTTTCTTATATATATATAGTCATCCGCAGACAGATCTGTTTCGCTGTATCTCAGCTCATCCGTACGGTTAGACTCTGTTTGCTTTTAACCCAGGACTGAAACCCGACCGAATTGGCGTCAGTCGGCGATTCTATCTCTAGGCTATGGGCGTTCGGTAGAAGACGGCAGACTTTTTAGCGTGTATATTGTCATTATACCAGCCCAATAGCCAGAGTGCTCTAATCCATTACTGAATGAGCCATGCGTACATGCCAGAGTAGCTACTGTTTTTCAAAGTCTACCATTCTTCCAGAGTGCTCAATCACGGTGTGAGAGCGTAATATATATAAAAAGGACTTGTACCCACAGAAATAATAAATAAACTTGAATAAAACTGACGTCATCATGTAGACCTTAAAATGCTTTTAGTCAACACATTATTAAAGATGCTCGTTGGCGTTTATGTTAATAATAAACAGGACACCAAAATTACTTACAGAAGGGAATATTGGAACTCGTTTAAAACATTATTTTAATCATAAATATAATTAAAATGTAAGGTGGGTGTAAACACACAGTTACACAAGAGTAATAAAATTGAAAAAGAAAAACAAAAGAAAAATGATTTGTTTCTCTGGGTGGTTGGATGATGAACTTGCAAAATTGCAAAGTATTTTTGAAGCTAACGGTTAACCTAGTACTGTTATTATACGTGTGACTGTTACGAAAATCAGACGTTTTAAAGAACCAGCAGTCTAGGAACTCAGTCGCTGTCCACTTTATTTAAAATTACCATACCTTGGTAGAAAGTGTCAGTTCATAACTGACTAGGTTTAGGCGTGTGTTTCGTCCTGTTATTTTTCAGTTAAGTTGCATGCTTCAAACTCGAATAGTGTCTCCTTCTTTCACTAACGAAAAAATTCTATTGTTTACAAATCCAAATGCCGTTTTGAATCGGTGTACACAGGACGGACCAATCTGAGGTTGGAAACACGTGTTTCGCAGTACCTCCACTCAAGTGTACGTTCAGCTAATCCTAGACGGTCTGTAATAACAACTCAGGCTGTTCAAGAATCAGCCATAGGACAACATTTGCTTGAAAAGCAAGACTGTGCCTCTAGGTATGAGGGCACATGGTTTTCTGTCGTCTATAGCGTCCGTTCTGGCCATCATTTATGTGTTTTGGAGGCTGCTTATTTGAAGATCCATCAGCTTAGTCTGTTCGATTAAGTAATTCCTTGTTTTTCTGTGTCACGTACATTATTAACAGTAATGCCAACGAGCACCTTTGATAAGGTGTTGGCTGAAAGGATCCAAAGGTCTACACGATGACGTCAATTTTGTTTAAATCTCTCTCTCTCTCTCTCTCTCTCTCTCTCTCTCACTATATATATATATATATAATCCTGGATAAAAAGCAATCAGCTGTCCAACCGTACTGATGAGCTGTGATACAGCGAAACAGATCTGTTTGCGAATGACTATTTACGTTCTCACATCCTGATTGAGCACTCTGGAAGAATGGTACATTTTGAAAAACAGTAGCTACTCTGGCATCTACGCATCGTTCATTCAGCAATGAATTAGAACACTCTCAGCTATTGGGCGTGTATAATGATAATATACACGCTAAAAAGTCTGCCCCCTTCTACCGAGCACCCGTAGCTCAGAGGTAGAATCGCCAACTGACACCAATTCGGTCGGGTTTCAATCCTGGGTAAAAAGCAATCGGCTGTCTAACCGTACTGATGAGCTGTGATACAGCGAAACAGATCTGTCTGCGGATGACTATATATATATATATATATATATATATGTGTGTGTGTGTGTGTATATATATATATATAATGAAAATCAATTGGATGTCTGGATAACTCCATTGGTAATAGCTTATTTCGCGGAGCTCTTACAGACCGCTCTTCAGACCAAATTTTTCACAAAAATGAATGGTTTAAATTTATCCAGACAAAAAGAATCAGGGAAGCACAGGAGAAAAATTCTGGGCGAGGCGGTTAGGGTTAGATATACAGTGTTAGTTATTACGGGAGGCTATAGGACAACATTTGCTTGATAATAAGACTGTGCCCCTAGGTTTGAGGACACATGGTTTTCTGTCTTGCACAGCGCCCGCTCGGCCCATCATTTACGTGTGTTGGGGGCTATTTACTTGAAAATCAATCAACCTAGCCTGTGCAGACAGAAAGAGCATTTCATTCGCTCCTCGCGTTTGTTAGAGGGATTGTGAGTTCTTATTTTTGCATTCTATTACTCTTATGAAACTGTGTGTTTGGTTGTAGCAATCTAAATCTAAATCTATCTAAACTTATTTATAAATGGAACTTTCTTTCTGTGTGTGTGTGTGTGTGTGTGTGTGTGTGTGTGTGTGTGTGTGTGTGTGTGTGTGTCCGTTACCTATAGACTCCGAAACGGCTGAACCGATTTTCTTGAAAATTTACACAGTTGTACTATAAGCGTCTGTAAGTGTTCTTAGCTAGGTAAATATCAAAAATCGTAAAAAATTGGGTTATAGAAGGAGTGGTCCGATTTTAATCAAATTTGATACACTCGCAGACAAAAGACATAAGAAATGATATTCAGAAGTTTCATGGTTGCAGTTCTTACAATAGTGCAGAAAATCGATTATATATACACACTTACAGAGTCTGGTTAGTTATTATTTTGAATAGTATATATATATATATATATATATATATATATATATATATATATATATATATATATATATAAGGCAAGATGTTTGTGTGTGTGTCTGTTTATCTGCCTGTATGTCTGTATTTTTTTTTCAGCCCTTTTATTTTAGTTTTTGCTTCGGGTTTGGCTCTAAGTAGGTATAATTGTAGTTCTTATTCTTAGCCATGATACCATTTACTCAGAGGACTTATTTAGCCTTCAAAATTCAGTTTACGACGAAAAAGACTTATTTGATAACGATATTAGGAAACCAAAATTTGACCTATATCCATTCATTTTTTTTTCAGTCTACGGTTTCGCTTTAACTGGAAACAACTATTGCTTTTTAGTCTTTCGTGCCAACATCCAAAGAGTCTGAGCTCCAGGACCATGGATTAGTTTTAAAGCGTTCATTACACCCGAGCAACGCCGGGCTATGCTGCTAGTTTAATTATAATATAGAAGAACACAAGCCTTCCTTCATTCAACCACGTTTTGACCTTGTGTCACATATTCACTTTTTACACAAAATACGTACTACTTTCCTGTATGGTACCTACACTTTAAGAATTAACGCGTAGTTCTACATTGGCAACAAGTGCTAATTCATTTACAGTTGAATTGAGTAGATGTAACCGTAGGTTTTATACTGAAATTTCCTTCTGTCGATCTTCTCCCTTGTACAACTCGTTACCGGCTTATTTCTTCCATTGAACTATGATCTTCAAAAGGTTAAATGCAATGCCAATCGTTATCTTTGGTCTTTTTAATTCCTGTTCTTTTATTTTTCTCTCTCCTTAATTATGTTTTCTTCTTCTGATATTATTATAAGTCCTATGCTAACAGTTTCTTCTCTCGCCCGTGGAACTCTCTTCCAGCTTCTTACTTACGGTCAGCATTGATCTGTAAAAATTTAAATGCAATATCAATCGTTATATTCTGTCTTCTTAATTCCCGATCATTTATTGTCCTCTCTCCTCAATTATGTTTTCTTCTTCTCATCATATTATTAGTCCTATGCTAACAGTTTCTTCTCTCACTTGTAGAACTCTTTTTCTGCTTCTTGTTTCCAGTCTGTTTTCATCTTCAAAAATTTAAATGCAGTGTCAATCGTTATCCTTTGTCTTTTTAATTCCTGTTCTTTTATTGTTTTTTCTTCTGAATTATTTTTTCTTTTTATCATATTATTATTAGTCCTATGCTAACAGTTTCTGCTCTCGCTTATGGAACTCTCCTTGAAACATTTGCTCACACCCCTGAAGATGATTACGGAAAGAGATTAAAGCAACTTGGGTACTTTGAGAAATGAATTATAATAACATCTGTCAACTTTGCAAGTTCATTTCTGAGATCTTTCAATTATAATACGCGAAAGATGATCCGTGAGTATAAAATTTAAAGTCAGTCGTTCTCTTCTTAATAACCGTTCTTTTATTGTCCTCTCTCCTTAATTATATTTTCTTCTGCTCATAATATAAGTCCTATGCTAACAGTTTCTTCTCTCACTTGTGGAACTCTCTTTCGGCATCTTGCTTTCTACTCAACTTTGATCTTCAAAAATTGAAATGCAATGCCAATCGTTATCTTCTGTTTTCTTAATTCCTGTTCTTTTATTGTTCTCTCTCCTTAATTATGTTTTCTTCTTCTCATATTATTATAAGTCCTATGCTAACAGTTTCTTCTCTCGCTTGTGGAAATCTCTTCCGGCTTCTTGCTTTTCACTCAACTTTGATCTCCAATGCAATGTCAATCATTAACTTCTGTCTTCTTAATTCTCGTTGTTCTCTCAGTATTTTCTCTCGTTTTTCTAGCACTCGGTAATTCCTTGTCCCTTAGGGGTTTTATTATCTTGCTTGGGGTGAAATGATTAAAAAACTTGATCTACCGTGGTATGTTTGCTCCCCCGTTACACCGAGTGCTTTAAATTTAAAATGTATGTATTGAACTGTAAGTTTTACTTACTACAAAAAAATGATTAGTGTGGTCGTTTTAAATATATTTGTATTGCGTTTAATCAGCATTAATTTTCTAACCATTTATAATCAGTCAGTCAGTCAGTTTGGGTGATCATGTCTCGAAATAGACATGACTGACTGGGCAGAACATTATCCCGTAGTAGGTTGTCATTGCTTTCTGCGGTAGACTGGTTGCCAGCAAAGGCTATAGAATCCAATCTGTCCTGCCATTTAACTCATAGCTGAAAGTAGAAGAGATAGATTATATTATTAAGCAGTAATTAGTGTGGGATCAGTTTATTACTTCATAACAATATGAAACTGATCCCCGACTTTATGTCCAGTAGAAGTCTTAAACATGTTTTCAACTATTATATTCAGACAGTCAGTTAAGTGGGATCCGTGAATACGCGCTTTGGGTGATCATGTCTCGAAATAGACATGACTGACTGGGTAGAATGATTATTCCGCAGTAGAAACCCAATGTTTTCTGCAGTATACTGGTTGCCAGCCAAGGCTATAGAACCCAATCTGTCCTGCCATTTAACACATAGCTGAAGGGTGAAGAGATAGATTATATTACACTATTATATTAAGTATAATTAGTGGGGGATCGGAGTATTACTTCATAACAATAGAAAACCGACCCCCCATTTTATGCCCAGTAGAAGTTTTAATTATGTTGCCAACTATTATATTTATATTTTCGTTTTCGTCTTTTTTTTCGTCTTTTTTTCGTTTTTTTTTTCGTCTTTTTTTCATTTTTCGTTTTTTTTTCGTTTTTTTTTTCGTCTTTTTTTTTACAATATAAAAATCGCGTGAGCGGTTGATGTGTGAAATTCGCTCTTTCAAATCTTATCGCCATATTTCTATTTATGTTCATCTTATCTTCAATCTTTTGTTTTATGTCTTCTGGAAAGAAAAATAATTTAATTTGTAATCTGGCGATAAACATCAATTTTTTTTATGTGTGTCTTATTTTTTAACACTAATGTCGCTTAGAAAAATCATAATTTAACCAGCGTCGTTTAAATCCATTTGCCAATATTGGAATGTTCAATATATTTTAAAATATTACGATATAACGCAAAATAATGATTTATTGACAATAAAGTCTTGAAAATCATGTATGAAGCACGGATCCAAATACACTTGCCATAATTATTAGGCCACCCAACTTTTTTTTTTTTAATGAAATGATGTATTTCATACTATTTTTAGTATTAATTGCCAAGTGGATAATTCTAAATGAAAATAGAATGGTTCTTTTGTTATCATTACTTTGCAAAATTTTACAAGGCAAAGTGCGACAATTTAACCATCGCATCCTGTAGATTTGCTCTCTCTCTCTCTCTCTATATATATATATATATGCACTACCGGCCATAATTATTAAGCCACCCCAGTTTGTTTTTTTTTAAATAAATAATGTATTTCATACTATTTTTAGTATTTATTGCCAAGTGGATAATTCTAAATTAAAATAGAATGGTTCTTTTGTTATTATTACTTCTGCAAAATTTTACAAGGCAGCAAGGAAGCCCTTGCTTCGGCCAGTCAATAAGAAGAAGAGACTATCTTGGGGAAGAGAGTACAAAAAGTGGACACCAGAACAGTTCATTTGATGCACATGTTATTGTGCAGTATTAACAAAATAACAATTCTATTTTCATTTAGAATTATCCACATGGCAATAAATACTAGAAATAGTATGAAATTCATCATTTCTTTTTAAAAAACTGGAGTGGCCTAATAATTATGGCCAGTAGTGTACATAAATCCATACACACACAAACTCAAACACAAGCACTCACTTATAAGACTATAAACCCCGTTTATTTTATAAGCAGCCTATATTTTTGAAATACAAATCAGTAATCGCTATATATCGTATGAAATGCGACAGAATTGTGTTAAATGAATATGTTTATTAAAATTTAAAGTTTGTAACGGTCAGCCTCTACCCAGCATCTGAGGATTGGGTTATGCATGAAACTCGGAGTCGTGCTCCCAGTAAGAAATAATATGTATATTTATTATTGTATATTAATACATACTTAAAAGTTTTGTTATATTACATCGGACACTATTTTATCAATACTAGTGTTCTGTGTGCAATAACTTATATTCACACACACACACACACACACACATATATATATATATATATATATATATATATATATATATATTGCGGAAATTAATGAAGATTAACGAAACTTGGTAATAAACAACCGACAATTTGAAATGATCTGTTTGAACTTTATTTTTTTATTGATACTCGTATTTAAGTAGATATTCTGTATTTAATTAAAAACTATTATATATTTATTTCTAACGATAAATTTTTATTACGAAAATGTGTGTCATTCGGCAGGATTCGAACCTGCGACCCCTATCCACATAGGTGAAGCTACCATGTGATCCGGCATGCCTCGACTACGAATGACATATTTTTATTAAAAAACATCGTTTAGACTAATTAATTTGTTTAAGAGTTCGCCAGAGTTTCATATATATATATATATATATATATATATATATATGAAACTCTGGCGAACTCTTAAACAAATTAATTAGTCTAAACGATGTTTTTTAATAAAAATATGTCATTTTATTGGAGAAGATTCTGATTTTGAAATATCCTCATCAGGACTTACTTTTGAACTTTAGGAGGGAATTTATAAACTAGTGCCGCCATAGGGCGGATTTTAACTTCTAATTTCAAATTTTTATTTTTAAATACTAAATTTTTTCTATATTTTTTTAATATTAAAAAAAAAAAAAAAAAAAATTTTAATTTTAATTTTAAATTTAATTTTTTTTTTTTTTTTTTTTTTTTGTGTATGTTTGTGTGTGGATGTACTTTTTTATATATATGTATGTATATGTATTTATGTATGTGGGCTATATGTAATTTTGGAAAAAAATTTTTTTAGCTATTTAAATGCTCCTTTTCATAATATTCATTAATATATATGTGTGTGAGTGCATATGGAATATGTGTATGTATGTGTATATAGGTATATATGTATATATATGTGTGTGTGTGTGTGTGTGCATGTGTGTGTACACATGTATATTATGTGTATATGAATTTTTTGTATATAGGTGTGTACACACATATATATGTGTGTATGCGCATGTATATGTATATGGGTGTGTAATAATATATATGTGTCTATATATTTATATATATGTATATATGTATAATAGTGTGTAATAAATTGAATGTATGTGTGTATGTGTATATATGTATTCTTATTCGTAGAATTGTGTGTGTGTATATATATGTATGTATGTGTGTACTTCTATAGGTATGTATATAATAATTGTAATTTTTTTTTTTTTTTTTTTTTTTTTTTTACCTAGTGTTGTCTTTATTTAGTCTAATTTCAAATGACCTAATTTTTTTAAAAATAATTTTATTTTAAATCCTATATCTTTTTATTCCCTTTTATTAATAATTATGCCTTTTTAAGTAAAGGCCTTTTTCTAATACTTCAACGTTTTGGGGAAATTAGGTTTTTGAATTTGTCCAGCGTCTGTAATATTTAAAAAAAAAAAATTTTTTCTTTAGTTTCTTTCTTTTACCCTCCCTTCCTTCTTTTATCTCTCTTACCACCTTTTTTCCGTATTGCCTAAACTACGTCGATTTAACGCGTCTGTCTGTTAATTTTTAGTTACATTCTTCCTTTTTTTTGCGAACCCAGACGATGTCAATTTTTTTCTTTTCTTATTTATTTGATTTTATTCTATCTTTTTCTTTTTCTTTTTCGTTTTCTTTTTCTTTCCCTTTATTTTTATTTTATTTTTTTATTTTATTTTATTTTATTTTATTATTTATTTTTTAATTTCTTTGCAATCTATTTAAAAAGGAAAAGTAGACTAATTTTTCTCCAGTTTCTGAAAGGTTTTTTCTGTTGCTGAGGTGATGTGTCGTCCCCCGTGGGGATCTTCATATCGAAATGGCTATTCAACATCTTTGAATTAATCCTTTTTTAATATATATATATATATATATATATATATATATATATATATATATATATGGCCTGATTGTGTCAAGATGTGAGGTTAAGATTTTGCTGAGTTTGCCATTTGGATTATGTGTGGCGCTGCATATTCTTCATATGATAGGTTTCATGGCTATGTCTAGTTTATGCATATTTGTTAGTCCTTTAATATGGATGATTTTCGTTGAGTATATAATAAATTTTATATATGAGGCGTCTTTCTTTTTTAATAATTTTTTGATGTCGCGGATGAGTGATGTAGTCCGTATAATGCGGGTGTTTTTTGATGGTGTACGATAAGTTTTAGGATGTGCGTTGTGGTGAAGTGGATGTCGGCTCGGAACGAGAAATCGGGGAGCCGAGTTCGAATTTCACTTGAATTGCTTGTTTTCACTTACGCGCAGATATCCTTAGAAAATGTATTAATCCGTCTCTTCCCTCCAGCTATGTGTTAAATAACAGGACAGATTGGGTTCTATAGCCTTGGTTGGCAACCAGTCAACCGCAGAAAATAATGCAACCTACTGCGGGGTAATCTGTCTAGTCAGTCATATCACTTTCGAGACATGATCGCCTAAGCGTGCATTACATATGCACTTAACTGGCTGGCTAACCATAAGTTTTACCAGGAGGCGTCTTCATTGTTATTGATTTTTGATGTTGCTTATGAATATATTCATTTCTCTTTTGTGGTTTTGTTTTCGATTACTTTTTCGTAGATGTTGACATCGTCCATCAGATAGGCTGTATATTGTGCTTTTGGTTTGTTTGTTTTGTTTTTTTTTGTTTTGTTTTTGCTTTTTTTGTTGTTGTTTTTTGGATGGTGTACAATAAGTTTTCTCCAGGAGACGTCTTTTTTTTTTAATAATGGTGTGGCTCCAATCAAGGCATTTTACTGCCACTGTTTTGCAGGGGGTTACAAAGGAGGAATACTATGAAAAAGCGACAGGTTATAGGGGGTGTCAGAAAGAGAGTATTAGAAGGAAGAGAAAATTGTGGGGTGGACGGAGAAAAACATAAGAGAGAGAGAGAGAGAGAGAGGATGTAAGTTAGTGAGACAGGAGATGACTATTGACTTTATATTTGAATTCTTAAACATTGTAGCTATCGGGAAAGCAAGTATGCGGAAAGGAATTTCACAGGCGGGAAGTGCGAGAAAAGAAGCTGTTGGAGTAGAATTTGCGTTTATATATCTTTTTTTGTCTCACAGTAAAAGGGTGGGACTTAGTTATTAATATTGTAGCTCGAGGAAATTCATATATAGGGGGTACCAGTGAGCTAAGTTCACCGGAGCAGCAGCCGTGAAAGTATTTGCAAAAGAGGCACAGGGAAGCTACATTACGACGGTGGGAAAGTGGTTGTATCTGAGCTGCCAAGTTGAGATTGATCACATTACAGATTCTCCGTTAGATTTGGTCAAGGACACCTAGGTGGATAGCAGGAGCACCTGACCAGATATGGCAGTAGTATTCAATGTCTTCTTTTTTAGTAATTTTTTGATGAAACTTATCTATTTTTGTGTCTTTTCTGACGTTTTTTTTATTTTCTCGTAGATGTTTTCTTCGTCATTTAGATAGTAAGTATAATGTAGGTGTTTTAGGTTTTGTACAATGCGTTATGGTACAGTGAATATCGGCTCGGAACGAGAAACCGGGGAACCGAGTTCGAATTCCAGCTGAATCCATTGTATTCACTTACGCGCAAATACCCTTGGGAAAGGTATTAATCCGTCTCTTCCTTCCAGTTATGGGTTAAATAGCAGGACAGATTTGGTTCTATGGCCTTGGTCGGCAACCAGTCTAATGCAGAAAGCAATGGCAACCTACTGCGGGATATTCTGCCCAGTCAGTCATGTCTCTTTCAAGACATGATCGCCCAAGCGTGTATCACGTATGGCACTTAAACTGACTGACAATAAGTTTTATCTAGAAGGCATCTTCTTTTTTTTTGTAATATTTTGTTGTGATTTATGCATTTTTGGGTCTCTTTTGTGGTTTTGTTTTCGATTACTTTTTCTGAGATGTTGTCAGCTGTGATTTTTTTTATGAATTTTTAAATATTTTTTTCAGAGATTTGGTCCCCGTTTTTCTATTAGTTGATGCGTTCATTGTTTATCATGTTTCTTGTACTTTTTTTAATCGTATCGCTCCGAGCAAGGCGGTAACGCCACTGATGTCAGGGCCCTACATAAGAGTAAAGAGATTAGGGATTTAAATAAGGATAAAGAGATTAGGGAGCTACATATGTATAAAGAGATTAGGGGGCTACATAAGAATAAAAGGATTAGGGGGCTACATAAGAGTAAGAGGATTAGGGGTTTACATAAAGGTAAAGAGATTAGGGGGCTACATAAGAGTAAAAGGATTAGGGGGCTACATAAGAGTAAAAAGATTAGGTGGCTACATAAGAGTAAAAGGATTAGGGGGCTACATAAGAATAAAAGGATTAGGGGTTTACATAAAGGTAAAGAGATTAGGGGGCTACATAAAAGTAAAAGGATTAGGGGGCTACATAAGAGTAAAAAGATTAGGTGGCTACATAAGAGTAAAAGGATTAGGGGGCTACATAAGAGTAAAAAGATTAGGTGGCTACATAAGACTAAAAGGATTAGGGGGCTACATAAGGGTAAAAAGATGAGATGGCTACATAAGAGTAAAAGGATTAGGGGGCTACATAAGAGTAAAAGGATGAGGGGGCTACATAAAGGCAAAGAGATTTGGGGACTACATAAGAGTAAAAGGATTAGGGGTTTACATAAAGGTAAAGAGATTAGGGGGCTACATAAGAGTAAAAGGATTAGGGGGCTACATAAGAGTAAAAAGATTAAGGAGGCTACATAAGAGTAAAAAGATTAGGGGCCTACATAAGAGTAAAAAGATTAAGGAGGCTACATAAGAGTAAAAGGATTAGGGGGCTGCATAAGAGTAAAAGGATTAGGGGGCTGCATAAGAGTAAAAAGATGAGGGGGCTACATAAGAGTAAAAGGATTAGGGGTCTACATAAGAGTAAAAAGATTAGATGACTACATAAGTGGAAAAAGATTAGGGGACTACATAAGACTAAAAAGATTAGGGGACTACATAAGAATAAAAAGATTAAATAGGAGGAGATTGAAGAGAAAGACGAACCAGTTAGAAAGGAACAAGAGAAGGGTGGGAATACAGGTGTGAAGACAGTTGCAAAGGTGTAGAGAAAGGAAAGGATATACAGGGTGATGAAGAAAGAACTAGAGTCAAGTAGTTAAGAGATCTTAGAAGAAGAAGACATGTGGATATTATTGTTGTTTGGTAATTACTAAGGTCTTTTAAATATCTGCGAGAAATTGAGATAGCGCATGTCTTTTTTTATGTCGCTGCGATTAGGCCTTGGATATGCCCTTTGGTAAAATCAGAGTATTTTTAGTGTACTTTTTAATTAAGTAATCCGTGATGTCGTACTTCGATTAGCCGGTGGCAAATTTTTGACCGAAGTTTGGTTTGGTTTGGTTTATTTTGTTTTACGGCATATCAACACCTCAATGGGTTATTTAATGCCGAAAAGATTTTTACAATAGACCTGTAAGAAAAGAATATATTTTCTTTGTAAAGTGGGTTTTGTTGAGAGTCAGATGTATTGCTGGTAATATATTTTCCTTCAAAAGTTTTGTTGGTAAATATTTTCATAGCATTTTGAACTCGGTTTGGGGGTTAACTATTTACCCATGGCTGGTACCCTAACAGGTGCTACCACTCCGGGTTAGATGGACCCGGAAACAACAGCAATTAAGAGGCCTTGCTGCCGGATGCAGTTTACAGTCATACCCTAGGACCAACTTATCCAAACTGAGTTTGGATAAGTTGGTATCTAGGTATTTATGCCATACTCTGGAACATTTCCTGTTGGTAATGAATTTATTTAGTATTTTTTGATTAACTTATTTTGAAGCATTTCTGTAAAATATTTTGTCTTTTTTAAACAGAATTCTATTAAAGTATTTGTCTTTATCTGGAATTACTTATGATATAAATGATTCGGGATACAGATTTCCTTCTGTAAATAGTCTATCAAAATAATCACTTTATTGTAAACATCTTTTAAGATATAGTTAGAAAATAAGAATATAAAGGAAAGTTATAAAAGACCGAACAAATAAGATATATAATAAAAAAGTTAAAAATGGAGGAAGAAAGGAAAGTCGTAAGACGAGTCAATATGATAAAGGATTATATTTTATTTTATTAATTTTATATATATATATATATATATATATATATATATATATATATTAAGAAATTATAACATGGATATGTTACAATATCACTACAAAAGTAGCTATTTTGTTTCGACCCTTCTTGTGTCTTATCAAGTGATGTGGTTATATAACCACATCACTTGATAAGACACAGTCAGTCAGTTAAGTGCCATACGTGATACACGCTTGGGCGATCATGTCTCAAAAGAGACATGACTGACTGGGCAGATGATTATCCCGCAGTAGGTTGCCATTGCTTTCTGCGGTAGACTGGTTGCCGACCAAGGCTATAGAACCCAATCTGTCCTGCTATTTAACCCATAACTGGAAGGAAGAGACGGATTAATACCTTTCCCAAGGGTATTTGCGCGTAAGTAAATACAATGGATTACAACTGGAATTCGAACTCGGCTCCCCGGTTTCTTGTTCCGAGCCGATATCCACTGTACCACAACGCACATACACAAGAAGTGTCAAAACAAAATAGCTATTTTTGTAGTGATATTGTAACATATCCATGTTATAATTTCTTAATAAATATTATTAGCTCTACTTTGTATTGAGCACTTTTTAAAAAATAGTGTTTCTTTGGACAAGGAATATTATCCCACCCATAATTATATATATATATATATTTTTTTTATCATCTCACCCCAAGCAAGGCATCCCACTGCCACTATTGCGCACGGGGCTACATAGGGGAAGATAAAGAGAAGGAATGGTTAGACATAGGGAATGTCAGGAGGAAGGTGACAAATGTGTAAGGATAGCGAGGATGAGGGTTGGGCAGATGGGAAGAGTGTTTGATAGAATGAGAGCAGGTTAGTGTGTTAGGAGGTGTCTATTGACCTTACATTTAAACTCCTGGAGATTGTATCCGTCGGGGAAGCAATCGTTTGGAAGAGAATTCCACAGTCGGGAAGTGCGAGGAAAGAAACTGTTGGAGTAGAAGTTACGGCTGCATTTTATCGGTTTCACTGTAAAAGGGTGGGATCTAGTTGCTAATCTAGTATCTCGTTCAAATACGTATTTAGGGGGCACTAGTGATCTAAGTTCATCGGAGCAGAAGCCGTGAAAGTATTTATAGAAGAGACACAAGGAAGCCACGTCGCGCCGGTGGGAGAGAGACTGCAGGCGGTCTGCCAAGTCGGTATCTATCACATTACAGACCCTCCTCTGAACCTTATCGAGAAGCCCGAGGAGAACAGCAGGGGCACCCGACCAGATATGGCAGCAGTATTCAATGCATATCTGGTCGGGTGCCCCTATATATATATATTGGTTTATTCTCTTCTCTTCTTCAAAAAGACACCCCGTCTTGGCTGTATTTAGGAAGATCAATACAACCAAGCATACCCGATCTATAACATCGAATAGCCTAAGTAAAGTCTTGATTAATTACCTTTTTACTTATATAATGCACGTCCTAAAGCTAGTAGCAGATTTTTTTTTTTTTTTTTTTTTTTTGCGAGCCGAATACTGATCATTTTCGGTTGGGTCGCCTATCGAAGAAGTCTGTTGTTTATTTAAACCCGAAACTTCTAATGATATGGGAGCAACAACACTGACAACACACCTGAAGGTGTGTTTTAATAATATCGTGTAATTTATTGATGTGTTACTTGTTGTAGTTGGATGAGATTTGTTTTTATAAATTTTTATCATGTTTGTGAAGAGCATTTCCTGCAACACGGAAGATTACACGTTCTTTCTCCTCCCTTTTCTGTAAATAAGATTTCAAAAATTCGTAAACATAAGGAGGGAAATCATGTTTCGACATCTTGATGAGTCTGCCTCAGCATTAGGGAATAATTTTTTCTTCAATACATTTTTCAAGAAAGTTTTTTTTCTGTTTATATGTGAGTAAGCAGACTTTTTTACGTTTACATATGTATTTCATTATTCCATATCGACAATTTGCAAAAGTATATTAAGTTATAATCCGAGGAAAATAAAAAAAAAAAAAAAAGAACATAAATAATGAAGACAAGAGGAAACTATATTTTTCACCTAATTGTTTCGGCCCATGACGGACTTTATCAAAGCAATGAGTTGAAATAAATTTTATTTTAAATAAGGCATCTATAAAAATATTGTTGGTTATGAGAAAAATGCTCATAATTGTTCATAAGATTAACTGATTATATTAAAACATTTGAAAAATGTCAGTTTTTTTCTTTTTTATAACCCGTTTCTTTTTATTTTTTACGTTTGTGTGTATGTTGGTGTGGAAAATTATTGTTTCCATTAGGAAAGGTGAAATAAGAGTAAGAAGGGGTGTGTGACACCTTGGTCGGCGCTGGTTTGCTGCTTCTGGTCCAAAACTTGTGATGTTGATGACCGGAACCTGAGCCGGTTGATTCTATCGAAACGGCACCAGTTATGACGATGCTCTTGGTCGCTAATCGTGATGAAGGCCTCGTCACAGTAGCTGGTTCTCAAGATGTCTATTACAACGATGAAACTCTCTGCCTACGCTGTGTTCATTTGATCTCAGAAAAATCACGTTGAAAAACTCGGTAGCCGTCTCGCTAACTACTCAAACCAGACCCGACACTGTGTACACTTGTGTTAAAAAAAAAAATAAATACGGCACCAAAATAAATAAATAAATGAATAAATTCGAGACGCCTGGATGAGTTTCGAAAGAAATTCTTTATATATAAAAAAATAATTAATTATAAAAGCAGAATGTACAATCGCCGAATTTCAAAGTTTACAACGGAGAAAAGGACTCGTTTAAAAATAATCAGAGCTTTCAAATGTTCCAAATAAAAATAAATCTTTTCATAACAGTACGTAGTTTCATTAAAAATAATCAGAGCTTACAATTCTCTAAATAAAAGCACGTCTTTTCAGGGCTTTTATCAAACTTTACGGAGAGGGTGGCGACTGATGATGATCACGGTGGCGGTGGGGTCGTTTTGTCTCTTTCGCAAATACGCAAAATCTGATTTTTTTTCACTGAGTTTCGACTTTAAAATGATCAGGGTTATTTTATTTTCTTATGTTTTTGCTGTTTATGTTGATGTGGGAAATTATTGTTTCCATTAGGAAAGGTGAGATAACAGTAACAAGGGGCGTAGTTTTTTTAGAATTTCTCTTTGAAGTAAATTGTTTACTCTTTTGGTGAATATGGCGTTCATTAGGTCAAAATTGTGGTTAAATAAGTTAAATTATTATTTATGAGGTCTCTTTTGTGTTCATGGACACTGTTTTTAAATCTTTTGCAGGTTTCCTCAATATACTGTAAGGGACAGTTTTGGCAACTTATTTTATATATGCCGAAATCCGAGTTGTGCGATGTGGTGCAGTGGATATCGACTCGGAACGAGGATTCGGAGAGCCGAGTTCGAATTCCAGTTAAATTCCTTGCATTACACTTACATTTCCGTTGGGAAAGGTATTCGTCTCTTCCCTCCAGTTATGGGTTAAATAGCAGGACAGATTGGGGTTCTATAGCCTTGGTTATTAACCAGCCTACCGCAGAAAATCATGGCAATCTACTCCGGGATAATCATCTGTCCGGTCAGTCATGTCTCTTTTGAGACATGATCGCCCAAAGCTTGTATCACGTATAGCACTTAACTGACTAAGACAAAATGACTAAGGCTGATATTGGGCATGAAGTGGGGGATCGATTTTCTATTGTTATGAATTAATAAACTGATCCCCCACTAATTACTACTTAATAATATAATGCAATATCTTCCTCCTCTAGCTATGTCTCAATAACAGGACAGATTGGATTCTATAGCCTTGGTTAGAAACCAGTCTGCCACAGAAAGCAATGGCAACCTACTGCGGGATAATCTTCTGCCCAGTCAGTCATGTCTCTTTCGAGACATGATCGCCCAAAGCGTGTATCACGTATGGCACTTAACTGACTGAAGAAAGATAATAGTTGGAAACATAAGTAAAGCTTCTACTGGGCAAAAAGTGGGGGATCAGTTTTCTATAGTTATTAAGCAATAAGCTGATCCCCCACTAATAACTACTTATTAATACAATCCGCCTCTTCTTCCTTCAGCTATAGTTTAAAGAGAGGAATAGAAAATCTTCTGCCCGGTCAGTCATGTCTCTTTCGAGACATGATCGCCCAAAGCGTGTATCACGTATGGCACTTAACTGACTGACTGGACTGGTGATGAAGTCTCACCAATCTACAGCTGAGTTGGCTTAATGGAACGGTAAATTCTATGCTGACAGTTTCTTTTCTCGCACTTTTTGCATGTGAAACTCTCTACTGGCTCCATGCTTTCTGGTCAACTTTTAAATATATATTTTTTTATATATGTCTAAATCCGAGTTGTGGTGCAGTGGATATTGAATCGGAACGAGGACTCGTTAGAGCCGAGTTCGAATTCCAGTTAAATTCCTTGCATTACACTTACGCGCAAATAACCTTGGGAGAGGTATTAATCCGTCTCTTCCCTCGGGTTATGGGTAAAATAACAGGACAGAGTGGGTTCTATAGCCTTGACTGGCAATCAGTCTACCGCAGAAAGCAATGGTAACCTACTGCGGGATAATCATCTGTCTTTCGAGACATGATCGCCCAAGCGTGTATCACGTATGGCACTTAACTGACTGATCTCCGAGTTACTATTGTCCTGGGTTTTTCTAGATTAGTAAAAATGACTGACAAGGTGTTACGGTTAAATTTTTATATAATTTTTCTTGTGATCTTTTTCTTTTTTTCTTTTCAAAAGATTTTGTAAAAAATTCTTCAAGACATTTTTTAAAAGTTTCCGAAACATTTTCTAAAACAGAATGTCCGAATGTTTTTTTTTCTCTCTAAGTGGTTTTTAGAGTTGCTTTTCAAGTATGAATTTTATTTTGCGTATAACTGAATATGTAAGTTGTTTGTGTGCATATATATATATATATATATATATATATATATATATATATATATCATTTACTCCATATGTATCTGTATATATCATATAATTTATGTATATATGTATATACATACAAATATATATAAATCTATCTAAACTTATTTATAAATGGAACATTGTGTGTGTGCGTAGTGTGTGTGTGTGTGTCTGTGTGTGTGTCCGTTACCTATAGACTCCAAAACGGCTGAACCGTTTTTCTTGAAAATTTACACAGTTGTACTATAAGCGTCTGCGAGTGTTTATAGCCAGGTTCTGTGTCGAGGTACCCCCGATAAATTTCGAAAATCGATCATCCAAAAAATCGGGTTATAGAAGGAGTACTCAGATTTTAATCAAATTTCATACACTCATAGACAAAGACATAAGAATCGATATTCAGAAATTTCAAGGTTGAGTTCTTAGAATAGTGCAGAAAATAGTTAATATATATATATATATATGGCAATATGTTTGTGTGTGTGTCTGTTTATCTGTCTTCATGCCTTTATACAAATCCAAAATTTTTATCCGATTCTCATCAAATTTCACACAAATATTCTTAAGGCTGTGTCTGAGCTCCAGAACCATGGATTAGTTTTAAAGCTTTCATTACACCCGAGCAACGCCGGGCTATATATATATATATATATATGCGTTTATATCCTTTACTTCATTATATATATATATATATGGCCGGGATCGGAACTCGAGCCATTTGGTGTCAGTCGGAGTCGCTACCCTAAGCCTTAGGCGCATATTGTTTAATTGTGATAATATTTAGCGCCAAAGTTGTTACATATTCATTGGTTTCTCTCTCTCTCTTTCTCTCTCTCTCTTTCTCTCTCTCTCTCTGTCTCTCTCTCTTTATATAAAATATATCTAAACTTATTTATAAATGGAACTTTGTGTGTGTGTGTGTGTGTGTGTGTGTGTGTGTGTGTGTGTGTGTCTGTGTGTCTGTGTGTGTGTGTCCGTTACCTATAGACTCCGAAACGGCTGATTCGATTTTATTGAAAATTTACACAGTTGTACTATAAGTGCGAGTGTTTTTAGCTAAGTTTTGTGTTGAGGTAATCCCGATAAATATCGATAATCGAAAAAATCGGTTTATAGAAGGAGTGGTCCGATTTTAATCAAATTTGATTCACTGATAGACAAAGACATAAGAAACGATATTCAGTTCTTACAATAGTGCAGAAAATCGACTATATATATATATATATATATATATATATATATATATACAAAAGGCAAGATGTTTGTGTCTGTGTCTGTTTATCTGCCTATATGTCTGTATTTTTTCAGCACTTTTATTTTAGTTTTTGCTTCGGGTTTGGCTCTAAGTAGGTATAATTGTAGTTCTTAGTATCAGCCATCATACCATTTACTCAGGGGACTTATTTAGCCTTCAAAATTCAGTTTGCGACGAAAAATACTTATTTGATAACGATACCAGGAAATCAAAATTTGACTTACATCCATTCATTTTTCCTTCAGTCAACAGTTTCGCTTTAACTGGAAATAACTATTACGTTTTAGTCTTTCCTGACAACGTCCAATGAGTCTGAGCTCCAGGACCATAGATTAGTTTTAAAGCTTTCATTACACCGGAGCGTATACCCGGGCTATACTGCTAGTATGTATATATATTTCGTCTATCGAGACAGCAGATAATTTTATAAACATATACTGTTAAATATAAGAGACAATGAATGTCTATTATGTTTAATCATGAGCTGTTCTAAACATCGCATTTTGGCGTTGATTTCAGGTGAAAATAAAGACAAAAATTCTCCAACATTTGGATAATTCTTTATTAAGTTGGTTCTAAGGTTTCGGCTTACATGAGCCATCTTCAGAGAGGTTAACATAAAACACATATGTGTTCGATTTCGTCCATGGAAAATCCTAAAGATGAATAAACGTATATCGGAAACACCATGAACGTATTTAAAAGGCGCTTTTACAATCACCTCTCATTCTTCAATAACTAAGAAAAACAAAATATGACATTTCTTTCCAAATACCTTTGGAAGTTAAAAAACGGAAAAACGACGCCTAAAGTTCAATAGAAAATCTTCAAATGAGCAAGAATAGCTAAATCAATAAAGGAATCATGTTTCCTTTATCTTCAAGAAAAAATTGAAATCATTAAATACATAAATAGCGACAAACTTTTAAATCAGAGGCATGAAACCACAATAAACTGCAAACACATTAAAGAACTAACCTTGCAATCATGCTGAAAAATACTGCACAAGCCAAAAGAGGCCCCCACCCCCGAGACGATAAACTTTTTTAGTACTAACAACCCTCTCATATCAAATTTTACCTATTACACACCACAAACTATAATCAAATCAAATTTAAAGTTTTATAGAAAAAAGTGATTTCCGAAATTCAAAATTAAGGTTAATATACAAAATTAGATTAATTATAAAATTAATTATACTATGAATTTATAAACCATTGTAACAACCATTACAATATATATATATATATATATATATATATATATAAGAGAGAGATAATAACTATACTCGTGTCGAAAAACCCTCCACGTATCTACGAAGAAGGGAAAAATGGTTTTAAAAAAGAAAGAGCTAAGTACAGGAACATCAGTCAAAAGAGTTCGGACCGAGTCAGCACGTAGCCCAAAGTAAAAAACCCGACAAGAGCAATCAGCGAACCAAAACCCGCTCAATACTTAGGTAGAGCGGAATAGATAAAGAATACCTAGAGAGCAAGACAACCTACCCAGGTTTCACCTAAACGGATCGTCAGGGATAGCTGGCTAACAAGGAAAGAAACAAACGACAAATATAAAACCTAGGTAGGTTGTCTGGCTCTCTAAGTATTCTTTATATATATATATATATATATATATACACGTTTCTCTTCCACACGATTGCTTCCCCGACGGATACAATCTCCAGGAGTTTAAATGTAAGGTCAATAGACACCTCCTAACACACTAACCTGCTCCCATTCTATCAAACACTCTTCCCATCTGCCCAACCCACATCCTCGGTATCCTTACTCATCTGTCACCTTCCTCCTGACATTCCCTATATCTAACCACTCCTTCTCTTTACCTTCCCCTATGTAGCCCCATGCGCAATAGTGGCAGTGGAATGCCTTGCTTGGGGTGAGATGATTAAAAAAAAAAATTCTTGTTTATTCTTTAGATTATAAGAATTTCCTTAGTCGATGGGTAAATATTGTTCTTTTTTGCTAGAATGCGTACGGATCTAAATATTTATGGTCCATGTTTCGTAAATAGTGGTTGTTTATATTTGTTTCTTACTAAATATAGGTCGTTTATATTTTAGTCTATCGATAAATACTGGTCCTACGTGTTAATTTTCTTCTAAAGATTTTACAAACGTTATGAGGAATTGCTGAATAGCTGATAGGCGGATGCCGTCACTAACGCTAATAATGTGTCATCACTCATCCATTAACAGCTTTGAGTGGCAAGCCTTTTTATTGTGTATGTCGATCACAAGTACTTCAACAGAAAGGACTGATGCGTGAAAGCTTTTACAAGCACACCTTTAATTCCAACAATGTGGTTAAATAAACATTTGTTCCTTAGACAGCAAGAGACAAATCTCCGTATCCTTGATTGTCGTGTCCTTTTAACACACAATCATTACTCACCACAGCTTTCTTTTTCATTATAATTCAAGCGATAAAGCCTCTAAGATCCAAGAGATTGGTCAATGCTTTCAATATTGCTGCTACTATTTATAAACCGATATCCCTACTTTTACTGTGAAACCAATAATATGTAAGCGCAAATTCTACTCCAACAGCTTCTTTTCTCGCACTTCCCGCCTGTGGAATTCCCTTCCATTTACTTGCTTCCCCGACAGCTGCAATCTCCAAGAATTTAAATGTAAAGTCAACAGTCATCTCCTATCTCACTAACCTGCATCCTCTCTCTCATGCTCCTTTCTCTCTTATCTGTATTCTCGTCCTTCTCTTAACCACTTCCTGACACCTCCTATAACCTGTCACTCTTTCTCATAACTTTCCTCCAATGTAACCCCCTGCAAAACAGTGGCAGTAAAATATCTTGCTTGCGGCGATATGATTATAAAAAAAATTCTATACTTATATAATGTGGGTATAAAGTGGGGGATCAATTTTACATTACAATCAATATATAAATTGATCCCTCACTTTATCCAAAGAAGTAATCGTAGTATTATTGGTCTTGACCTGATATCTTGGTTTATTTCACGGTGGCTTTTCTATGAATACTTTCCTGGGTTTCCGCTACGGTACCTTGATTTTAAGGATGTAAGCGTAGTACTAGATTGGCAGTTAGGTATCATCAATTTAAAGTTGAATATTCTAGATGCGACCGTAAGTTCTCTGCAAACAGTTTCTTCTCTCGCCCTAGATTATGGAATTTTTTCCAGCTTCATGCTTTCCAGCAATTTTGAACTTCAAAAATATAAATGAAATGTCAATCATTGTCTAATATTTTCTTGATTCAGTCAATTGCCATACGTGATAGACGCTTGGACGATCATGTCTCGAAAGAGACATGACTGACTGGGCAGAAGATTATCCCGCAGTAGGTTGCTATTGCTTTCTGCAGTAGACTGGTTGCCGACCAAGGCTATAGAACCCAATCTGTCCTGTTATTTAACCCATAACTGGAAGGAATAGACGGATTAATACCTTTCCTAAGGGTATTTACGCGTAAGTGAATGCAAGGTATTCAACTGGAATTCGAACTTGGCTCTCCGATTTCTCGTTCCGAGTCGATATCCACTGAGCCACAACGCACATCCTATTTTCTTGATTACTCTTCTGTTATTCCCGCTCCTCATTAATGTTTTTTTTCTTTTCTTTCTTTTTTTTTTCTTATTCTTTCACATTCAGTAACCCATTGCGTTATCGTGATTTAACTCTTTTTTCAGGGAAAAATTACTAAAAAATAGATAAAATGTTGTGGGATCTCCCCTTTGTATAATAAAATGAACTCGACTGAGTATATATATACTCCTGCCATAGAGAGACCAGCAGTAGCTGCCATAGAAGAGAGAGTAATCGTAGAGATCCGTTAGAGTTATCGGGAGTACCGGAACTGATACGTAAGTTACCGAGAGATACCGAAGTTACCCAGAGACTACCGCATCAGAAGTCAGACTAGCTCTGAGATCCACTCAGCTAGAATAAGATACACGGATATACTATTTCCAACGACTTCACTTCAAGACTTGTATATATTTTTTTCTTACTAATAGTAATCCTGGATTTACTAACCTGCGTTTAATGTATATTACGTTCAATATAACCTACTTTTCTATCTCCTTATCTGTTTTGTTGTTCATTATTTTGTGCGGTTCCTCACCTAGAATCCTCAACATAAAATCATAAAATGAAAATGTCTGGGAAAATTATTACGGATAAAAGATTAAAAAAAAATAACAATCAGGTTTCAAGGAACATCAGATGACGATTGACGTTGCATTTCAATTCCTGAAGATCAAACTTTACCAGAATGAAAGTAGCTATAAGAGAGTTCGACAAGCGAGAGAGAGGAAAGTGTTTGCATAGAACTTGCGGTTAATCGAGCAGTTTTAATTGCAAAAAGATGAGATTGATCTAGCATTGCGCTTAAGTTCCTAAAGTTGATGTTGCAAAGAGGGAACTTTATCAGAACAATTACCATGAAAATATTTATAGAAAAGGCAGGGTGAAACTACATTACGATAACGGGAAGACAATTAAATTAAGACCATTAAAGTTGGAGATTCTATTAATAATATTTACATGCATAGCAGAAGCATCAGACCAGATATGTTAGTTCATTTTCTTTAGTGACATATCACCATCTCTGTGGGTTATTTAAAGCCCAAATCTAAATATTTTGGACTTAATTTTTTACGATTTCAACTACAGATATTTTGTACATACTTCTATATCCTCAGGATAAAGTATTTTGTTTAGATATATCGTTGCAAATCATTAACAGTGTTTACATTTACATTTGTCATCTTTGTTTCAACGTTTCAACCTTCGACCTTCTCCATGATGGAAATTTCAAACTGAACCATTTATCTCATTCACTAGGGTAGATTGTTCTCGCACCATGTTTTATGTCACTTCTAGATATCTTACTTATCTTCATTTAACTCAACTCTGGGAAATGTTCTAACAGAAGACAGAAAGTACAACACAGAGATCCAAAGGCAAATTGGCATGGCGAAGGACGCGTTCCAGAAGCTAAGTAAAGTATTAAGGCACAGGAAACTTTCACTAGAAACAAAGAAGAGAGTACTAAATTGCTATGTGTTGTCAGTTCTTCAATATGGCAATGAATGTTGGACAATATCATCAAAGACTGAAATGTGGTTGTACAGAAGGATGCTGCGAATATCATGGATCGAGCATGTGAGCAATGATGAGATTTTGGAAAAGATGGAAACGAAAAAGAAATTAATAATGAGCATCAAGAAGAGACAACTAAAGTTCCTGGGACATGCAATGAGGAAGGAGGGCTTGGAGAACCTGATACTATCAGGCCAGATAGGGAAAAGAGATAGAGGAAAGCAGCGGACAACATCTTTGAAGGGCCTGAGCAGGTGGATGACAGAACAGGAGTTGCGAAATATTACAGGAGAAAGCGTGCTAAGAGTCACCAGGGATAGAAAGATGTGGAAGGCCATGATCGTCTCCGTCTGGAAAGGACAAGGCACATAAAAGAAGAACTGAAGTCCCTAAGTTTTTTGTTCACCTCTGCTGTAGTCAGGTATTGAACTCACTAATCTTTGGGTTAAGTTACTGGATCCAACCAAAGTTTTTATTTACTGGGTCATGTGTCTTTGAGATTCTAAGCCCCTAAAGAAGGTCGGAGTATACAACGGCCCAAACATTATGAATATGACAGCAAATATTATAATTTGTAGCCAGCAGTATTATGGTGTTATATATACTTTTATTAACGAAGATTGACAAAATGGTTATAAACAACCGACAATTTTATCTGAGTTTGAGTTTTGTTTAACGGCATATCAACATCTCCGTGGGTTATTTAATACCAAAAGGCGGAGTATTAAGGTATGGTTTTAGGGTTCGGTTATAGTGAAAAGGCTGATTTCGTCGGATATTAATGAAAACGTTTTGCTTTTATTCTTTTTATTTTAGAAAATAAAAATGTCTTCTAGTTCTGTATTCAAACATGTTTTGTTGTGAATATATTGTTATGGTAATAATTTTTCTTCAAAAATGTATTGTTGGTAATATTTTTCCTTAAAAAATTTACATTTTCATATAAAAGTCTATTTTTAGGTATATATTTCTATAAAAGTTTATTTTTCTTTTTTCATAGTGTTTTGGCCCCAGTTTGGGGGTTAACTATTTGTCTATAGCTTGGACCCTAACAGGTGCTACCACTCCTGGTCAAGTTGGACCTGAGAGCAACAGCAATTATGAGGTAGTTCCATGCTCCTCGCAACCTCCCGTTCACAGGCCTTGCTGCCGGATGCTGTTTATCGTCACGCCCAGGACCATACCTTTATCTATATTTTGTTTTCTTGATCTAACAGATGATTTAACAAATCTTATTTATTGAGAAGGTTTTTCTTTCTTTTTGTAATCTTTTAAATTGTTACACATGTTTTACTTATCGAATACAGTAAATAAGAATTACGTATTTTGCTTTGGGGATTCGTGATTAGAATTCTGGTTTGAATACATTTTTTATTCAATGTATCGAATACAAAGGATATTATCAAGTAGGTGCAAAAAGTTTTTGCCGGTTTATAAAAGGGGAATTTTAAATTATTGTCTACGGCTATATCCTGTTGAATACACCGGTTCCCGTCCGATCACCAATGTTAAGCAACATCGAGCCTAGACAGTACTTAAATGGGTGATCATTTGGGGAATACCAGGTGCTGTAAACGTAAGGACCAAGAATGGTCCACTGGCCCTCCAGTTTTGGGGTTTGGGTGCAGGGCTAACAACCCTGTCCCGTAAAAACAGTTTGTGACAGAAACCGCAACAAAAAGTTGCTGCCCTATACACCATCTGGGTGTGATGGATAAATGATGATTTTAAATCATTGCAATTTATTTTTTGCATATTGTTATCACTTAAACATATCACCATGATTAATTTATAACTTTTTCTTTCAGATTATTAAAGCATCATTCATATTTTCTGCAATATTCTCACTCATGTTCTTTCCATCTAAAGAACATATTAGGCAAGTTCTACTTTGAGTTTCACAGAGGTTCCAATGCAAATGCAACGTGTTTCTTTCTGCGAATCTTTGCTTTCAAGACACCTTTAGACACCATTTTTGTGTAGGCTTGTCACAGGTGATGAGAAGGGGATTATCTACCATAACGTTAAATGTCGGCGATCGTGGATAAATCGATGAGAAAGACCAGTTCAACAACCGATAGCAGGACTTCATCCCAAAAAGATCATGTTGAGCGTATGGTGGGGTATTGAAGGGATCATCTATTACGAACATTTAGACAACAGACAAACCATTACTGCTAGTCTCTATTGTGATCAACTTCGTCGTATAAAAACTGCTTTGACCTGATAACGACCTTCTTTAGTCAACAGAAAGAGAGTCATCTTCCATCATGATAATGCTCGTCCTCACACAGCACTACTGACCAAAGATCTTCTATGAGAATTTGGTTGGAAAATCTTGCCCCATCCTGCATATTCTCCTGACCTAGCTTCCTCGGATTATCACTTATTTCGAGGATTACAAAACCATTTAGACGGCCTTAGGTTAACACCACGAGAAGAGATTGAACATGAGTTAGATTCATATTTCACATCAAAACCTAAAGAATTTTACAAGCGTGGCATTTATAAGCTCCTTGACAGATAGAATTAAGTTATAGAGATCAAAGGTCGTTATTGTTATGAATAAAGATTTTCAAAAACACACAGTTTTTCATTTTGATGATGAAATTTTAAATCGGCAAAAACTTTTGCACTGACCTGATAATTTTATTTCGATTTATTCTTGAAATAGTAAATTTTGTATGTCAGTTTGCAAGCAAAAACACGAGAAAATTAGTACATTTTTCTGAAGATATTTAAAGGTAAATGCTAAAAAATTGATAAAATTATAAATTTACTTTACGGTCTCAATATTTAATACATCAAAACTCAAGTGTTTATATAGAGTGAAATGTTGATTTTCTAAATAACGTGAAAAATTACCTGCCCTAATTGTCATCAGTAAATTGAATGAATAATTTTCCATAATATAATCTTGGGTATTACGATTTAACTGCATCCAACAACAAGGCTTCTGATAATGTTTTGAGAAACGTGGAAGTGTTTTTTTTTTTGTTGCTGTAGTTTCCAGGTTCAACCTGACCCGGGGTGGTAGCACATCTTAAGGTCCAAGCTATGGGCAAATATTTGAGGGTCAAACTGGTGACATAACACTATGAATGCATAAAAAATAGATTTTATAATAAAAATTCCAGAAATACATTTTGGCGAACCTGAAGCAGACAACCACCACGTTTAATTTCGTTGTTTTTCATTTTTTTTATTTACTTTTTTCAGCGCAGTTCTATCGATTGTTACTTAAACAAATTTGGTGGGGGGGGGGGGGTCAGTTTCTCATACAACGTTAAACTAAATCGATCCTCCATTTTCCAACCACTATAAGGTTGTATGAGAAACTGGTCCCCACTAAAATTGTTTAAATACTAAAATTTTTGGAATTTTTTTTTTGTCATTCGTAAAGTTTAAGGTGTGAAAAATAATATTGCACTGAAAAAAGTTCAAAAAAATGTATAATGAACAAATTTACAGGTGGCGGTAACGTCGTACCAGTGACTGGTTTCAAAATGGAGGCTCGATTTACTATAACGTTGTATGAAAAACTGATCCCCACCAGAAAATGTTTAAATATTGCAATTTTTAATTTTTTTTTTTTTTTTGTCAATCGTAAAGCTAAGGAGGTAATCGAGAGGAATGCGCTGAAAAAAGTAAAAAAAAAAAAAGAAAAAAAAGAAAAACAATGAAATTAAACGTGGTCGTAGTCTGCTTTAGGTTCGCCCATTTAAAAAAAAAAATAAATAAACATTACCAGGAATACATGTGCGTTGTGGTGCAGTAGATATCGACTCGAAACGAGAAATCAGACGGCCGAGTTCGAATTCCAGTTGAATTGGTTGATTTCAATTACGCGCAATTGACTCTGCGAAATATATTAATCCATCATTTCTCCCCTCAGCTATGTGTTAAATGGCAGGACAGATTAGGTTGTATAGCCTTAGTGGGCAATCAGTTTATCGCAGAAAGTAATGGCAACCTACTGCTGGAAAATCTTCTGCCCAGTCAGTCATGTCTCTTTCGAGACATGATCACCCAAAGCGTGTATCACGTATGGCACTTAACTGACTGAATGAAGATAATATTTGGAACCATAAGTAAAGCTTCCACTGGGCATAAAGTGGGGGATCAATTTTTATTATTATTAAGTAATAAACTGATCCCCCACTACTTACTACTTATTAATACAATCCGTCTCTTCTCCTTTAAGCTATAGTTTAAATAGCAGAATATAAAATCATCTGCCCAGTCAGTAATGTCCCTTTCGAAACATGATCGCCTAAGCGTGTATTACGTATGGCACTTAACTAACTGACTGAAACCTTTGATGGAAAAATATTATAAGCAATATATTTGATAAAAATGAATGCCAGTAATACATATGACTTTTGAGCAAAACTTCTTTACAAAAATACGTTAATGAAACCTGATCTACAGTACCGGCCATAATTATTAGTCCACCCCAGTGTTTTAAAAAAATGATTATTTCATACTATGTTTTAATATTTATTACCAAATGAATAATTGTAAATGAAAAATAGAATGGTTCTTTTGTTAATACTGCACAATAACATGTGCATCAAATTAATTTCTAAATATTTAATAATTACCTATATTGCAGTTTCATCAATGAAAGAATGAAGAAAATTTGGGGTGATTCGAACGAGTTCATCTTTGCCTACTTGCCTTGTAAAATTTTGCAAAGTAATAATAACAAAATAACCATTATACTTTTATTTAGAAATATCCACTTAAAAGTAGTATGAAATACACCATTTCTTTTAAAAAACTGGTTTAGCCTAATAACTATGGCCGGTAGTGTATAAACTGATTTCTCACAAAAATACGTATTCTATTCATACGAATCTATTGTAAAATTGTTAGGGCGCCGCTCCTATTTGACTACAAATGGACTGTTCCCATTGCTATATATATAGCAATGGTGGATTCTCTACAGAGAGTCGCTAGACTGACGACTCTACGGCACTGTCAGCCCTCTGCCTTCGGGCGGGGGGGCGCTCTCTGCTTCCGAGCAGAGAGCAGTAACCCAGTCGTGGTTCCGCCGAAGGGTAGAACCACGACTGGGGAAAAATAGACAGACATTTTTTGGCCGGGCCATATAGCCCGGAAATCCCAGTCCAAACTGACCAAGTGTCACATGTTGCCCTTACTGGGAGGGACAACTCAATAATGAGTCACTTGAGAGTCTCTAATGAGTACTGAAGAGTCAGTGCGAGTCAGTGAAGAGTTAGTCACTTCCGGTGGCGTACCGGAAGTAATCATGTATACACACGTCTTCCGACGGATTGGACTATTGTATCTTTTCTATTGTAAATATTACTAATCACTTCTGTACATACTAACCGTCTTTCCGCGGAATACAACTTATATTCTGATTCTGTTGTTGACTTATTCATTTATACTTGGCAACATAACAAAAATAATTGTCAGCATTAAATAAGTTTGATATACTGTAAATAAACACCGAACCAAACCATGATAGAAACTGAGCTTAGCTAGTGACAGATGCAATGTGAAGATATTTCACAAAGAAGTTTATTATCGGACAGCATTAAACTTCCTTGGGACTTGTTTTTAATGGAAGTTCGGGCCAAATGTAATTATCATCTTATTAACATCAGCGGTTGTCAAGAGGGAGATCGTAATTGAATTAATAACGAATCTTTTGTCAAAACACTATTAAAAAAATAATCTTCCTTTGTACAAAAATAAACACGCCCATCGTCTCCCTCGCGCAGGTGGGGATGGTTAATGACCGCGGGAAATGAACTCGAAACGCCGTGTTCGAATTCCTGCAGAGACCGTTTGCGTTCACTTGGTACTATTGCATGGATGGCAACCAGTCTACCGCAGAAAGTAATGGCAACCTACTGCTGGAAAATCTTCTGGCCAGCCAGTCATGTCTCTTTTGGGACATGATCGCCCAAGCGTGTATCACGTATGGGACTTAACTGACTAACTGATACCTTTGAAGAAAAAATATTATAAGCAATATATTTAATAAAAATATATACCAGTGACACAGAGATCCGAAGGCGAATTGGCATGGCAAAGGAAGCATTCCAGAAGTTGAGTAAAGTATTAAGAAACAGGACAATTTCACTACAAAGAGGAGAGTACTAGGTTGCTATGTGATGTCAATTCTTCAATACGGCAGTGAATGCTGGACAATATCATCGAAGATAAGGAAAAAACTTGAAGCGGCGGAAATGTGGTTCTCCAGAAGGATGCTGCAGATATCATGAACCGAACATGTGTGCTATGAAGAGGTTTTGGAAAGAATGGCATTGAAAAGAAAACTAATAGTGAGCATCAGGAAAAGACAACTGAAGTTCCTGGGATATGGAATGAGGAAGGAGGGCTTGGAGAACCTGATACTGACAGGCCAGAGAGAAGAAAAAAGAGAAGGCAGCGGATAACATATTTGAAGGGCGATGACGATCAGGTGGATGACGGAGCGGGTGTTGCGTGGTGTAACAGGAGAAAACATACTAAGAGCCGCCAGCGATAGGGAGACGTGGAATGGCATGATCGCCTACGTCCTGAAAGGACAGGGCACATAGAAAAAGATATATGCCAACTGTTTATAAGATATTGTAATGTGGATATAAAGTGGGGGATCAAATCAATATCATAATCAATATATAAACTGATCCCTCATTTTGTGGCCATGCTATTTTCTGTACATTTATATTCTAGATTTATGGGCTTGAGCTAGTGGATAACAGATCGAGGGTTGCGTGGTATAACAGAAGAAGGCGTACTAAGAGCCACCAGTAATAGGGAGATGTGGAGGGCCATGATCGCCCACCTCCTGAAAGGACAGGGCACATAGAAGGAGAATATATATGCCAACTATTTATAAGAAATTATAATGTGGATATAAAGTGGGCTATCAAATCTATATTATAATCAATATATAAACTGATCCCTCATTTTGTGGCCATACTATTTTCTATACATTTATATTCTAGATATATGGGCTTCAGCTTGTGGATGACATAACGAGGGTTGCATGGTGTAACAGGAGAAGGTGTGCTAAGAGCTACCAGGGATAGGGAGATGTAGAGAACCATGATCGCCTACGTCCTGAAAGGACAAGGCTCATAGAAGAAGAAGATATATGCCAACTGTTTATAAGAAATCATAAAGTGGATATAAAGTAGGGTATCAAATCTATATTATAATCAATATATAAGCTGATCCCTCATATTGTGTCCATGCTAGTGTCTCTATATTTTATATTTATGGGCTTGACCTAGAGGATGGCCCATCGTCTCCCTCGTGCAGGTTGGTATGGATAACGACCGCGGGTAATGAACTCGAAAAGCCGTGTTCGAATTCTTGTAGAGACGGTTTGTGTTCCCTTATTACTATCGCATAAATCCAACTCCAATAATCACAGCTGTTTGGTGGAGTTTAGAAGACGCCCACTAAATTATTCTTATTTTTTTTATAATCGTGTTGCCCCAAGCAAGGCATTTTACTGCCACTGTTGTGCAGAGGGGTACATCCGAGGAATGTTATGAGAAAGAGTGACAGGCTACAGAGTGTATGAGAAAAAAGAGAATACTGATGAGTGCGGTGGACGGAGAAAAAAGCAAGAGAGAGAGAGAGAGGTTGTAAGTTAGTGAGACAAGAGGTGACTATTGATTTCTTGAAGATTGTAACTGTCGGGAAAGCAAGTAAACGGAAGGGAATTCCACAGGCAGGAAGTGCGAGAAAAGAAGCTGATCTAGTATAATTTGTGTTTACTATTTATCGGTTTCACAGTAAAAATGTGGGACCTAGTTGCTAATCTTGTGGCTCGATGAAATTTATAAATAGTGGGTACCAGTGAGCTAAGTTCGTCGGAGCAGAAGCCTTGAAAGTATTTGTAAAAGAGACACAGGAAAGCCACATTGCGCCGGTGAGAAATTGACTGTATCCGAGCTGCTAAGACGGGATCAATCACATTACAGATTCTCCGTTGGATTTTGTCAAGGACACCTAGGTGGATAGCAGCAGCACCCAACCAGATATGGCAGCCGTATTCAATGTACGGGTGGATTTTGAAATGGCGGAACGTACGCTGAAGCCCCCTCCTACCGTTCATAGGCTTGCGAACTCGACTATGAACTAACAGTGTCTACATCTCGACTCAGATATACAGAACGTAACCCTTTCTTACAAAATAAACAAATAGTTCCCAACCTGTTTTCCCCCACCACTGTGCCGCATTTTTAGAATAATAATCTGCCTCACCAAAATTTAAATCATAAAAATGTTCTACTATTGTGTGTTGTGTTGCCGCTCGATTATTGATGTGTTCTGGTGAATGGTGCATTATGGGTAGCAAGTATTTAGGTTTTATTGTATAATTCCAGCAGTTATTGGGCAGAAGGGTTGGATTTCAAAATGTTGTAAAGGCTGTTCAGTAGGAATAATTGTGGGTCAGAATACGGTTTTATGTAACAATTGTATAAGAGGCTGTTTGTTACTGAGTAATTTGTATTCAATCATTATTAATTATTTGATATCGATCTTTATTAAATTTATTTAGGAGTGATTATTTGTGCATTCGTGGTTTCTTAAATATTGTATCAATCTTTTTTTCTTATAAGTATGTTACATTTTCTGTATTGAATTTCCATTATATATATATATATATATATATATATATATATATATATATATATACACACACATATATATATATATATATATATATTAAAATAGGATTAATTCAAGGATGTTGAAGGACCATATATATATATATATATATATATATATATATATATATTAATGCAGGTTTCATTGAATAATATAGACAAGTTTTGTCTATTAATTTTGTGTAGGATCCGTTCATACCGTCTGTTATACTTGATGGTGATGTTAAAAGACAACAAAAAATCACAGTAATTGTTGATTTTTTTATCGGGTCTAAGCTTTCGGCTCACATAAGCCATTATCAAAGAGTATTTAATTTAAATTAATAGACAAAACTTGTCTATATTATTCAATGAAACCTGCATTAATGAAAAAATGCTGCCAAAATACACACAATATATATATATGTATATATATATATATGTATATATATATATGTATAGATATGTATATATATATATATATATATATATATATATATATATATGTATATATATATATGTATATATATATATAATGCAAATTCAATACAGAAAATGTAACATATTACTAAATGTAATATATTACTACAAGGTTTAAGGATGTGCGTTGTGGTGCAGTGGATATCGACTCGGAACAACAAATCGGGGTGCCGAGTTCGAATTCCAGTTGTATTCCTTGCATTACGTGCAAATGCCCTTGGGAAAGGTATCAATCCGTCTCTTTCCTCGAGTTATGGGTTAAATAATAGGATAGATTGGGTTCTATAGCCTGGGCTTGCAACCAGTCTACTGCAGAAAGCAATGGCAATCTACTACGGGATAATCTTCTGTCGAGTCAGTTATGTCTCTTTCTAGACATGATCGCCCAAATCGTGTATCACGTATGGCACTTAACTGACTAATAACATAATAGTGTGAAACATAATTAAAACTTCTACTGGGCATAAAGTGGGGGATTGGTTTTCTATTGTTTTGAAGTAATAAACTGATCCCTCACTAATTATATTTGATATAATAATGTAATATAATCTATATCTTTTCCTTCCAGCTGTGAGTTAAATGGCAGGACAGTTAGGGTTCCATAGCCTTGGCTGACAACCAGTCTACCGCAGAAAGCAATGGCAACCTTCTACGCGATAGTCCTCTGCCCAGTCAGTCATGTCTATTTCGAGACATGATCGCCTAATCGTGTATCATGTATGGCATGAACCGACTGACTGAATATAATAATTGGAAACATAATTAAAACTTCTACTGAAAAAGTGGGGGATAGGTTTTATATTGTTATGAAGTAATAAACTGATCCCCAACTAATTATATTTTATATAATATTGTAATATAATCTATATTTTCTTGTTCCAGCTATGAGTTAAATGGCAGGACAGATTGGGTTCCATAGCCTTGGCTGGCAATCAGTCTACCGCAGAAAGCAATGGCAACCTACTACGAGATAATCCTCTGCCCAGTTAATCACGTCTATTTCGAGACATGATCGCCTAAAGCGTGTATCACGTATGACACTCAACTGACTGACTGATTCGTTTTTAGTTTTCGATTTTTAAGTGACCTAGTAAAAAGTTGTTTTTGCGTTTGCATTTTTTGAGATAATCTCTGGTCGTTCATTTTGTAATTTGTGTTCGTCTGGAAAGGGGATTATAGCTATTTTCTCTTCCAGGCAGATTTTACAGTTTTCGAATTTATTATTTTCAGTTCAATCGGTTTACTTTATTTTCCATGGTATTTTTTGAGTATATTCTTTTCGTTTTTATTTTACCATACATGTTTACAAAGAGTTTTGCTGATCGCGAATTTACTATTTTATAAATTATGTTTCTTGTGTATAGGTTCTCTGTTTAAAAAAAGCCAATTATGAATTCCAATTATGAATATTGTTTTGCTACCGGCTGTTTAATAGTGGCATGGGATATTATATTATTCTCCAAGCAGTTGACGTTTAAGGGACACTCGTTTTTTTCCTACTGTTACAGGAGGGTTTCTTTTGGTGCGGAGAGATTTGTGAGTTATTTTTCTGTTTTTTCTGTTTTGTGTTGTTTTTGTTTTTGTTTTTCTTAACGTCCGTTTCTAGGTGCATTTGTAGCTGATTTCTGATGCGTTTCAGGTGATTGTTTTATGGAGAGGGCTTCATGTGGCAAAGTGCTTTTGATGTGTGCAAAATTTAGAATATAATTTACAGTATAAAACAACGTGAATAACTAAGAAAGATAAACTTTCTAGCCTATGCGTTTCTTTCTCTGATAGATTTTATCAAATTATTAATTTGCAGCAAATATTTAAAAACAGAATTAAAATGTAGATAGTTTATTAGAATAAAAAAGAAATTTAAGAACGCTCATGGATATACTTCCGGCTAATTGAAAATATAGATAAACTGGCAGTATAGCCCGGCGTTGCTCGAGTGTAATGAAAGCTTTAAAACTAATCCATGGTCCTGGAGCTCAAACTCTTTGGACGTTGGCACGAAAGACTAAAAAGCAATAGTTGTTTCCAGTTAAAGCGAAACCGTAGACTGAAAGAAAAATGAATGGATGTAAGTCAAATTTTTATTTCCTGGTATCGATATCAAATAAGTTTTTTTCGTCGTAAACTGAATTTTGAAGGCTAAATAAGTCCTCTGAGTAAATGGTATCATGGCTGAGACTAAGAACTACAATTATACCTACTTAGAGCCAAACCCGAAGCAAAAACTAAAATAAAAGGGCTGAAAAAAATACAGACATATATGCAGATAAACAGACACAGACACAAACATCTTGGCTTTTACACACACACACACACACACACACACACACACACACACACACACACACATATATATATATATATATATATATTATCGATTTTCTGCACTATAGTAAGAACTGCAACTTTGAAACTTCTGAATATCGTTCCTTATGTCTTGGTCTATGAGTGTATCAAATTTAATTAAATTCGGACCACTCCTTCTTTAACCTGATTTTTTCGATTATCGATTTTCGATATTTATCGGGGGTACCTCGACACGAAACCTAGCTAAGAACACTCGCAGACGCTTATAGTACAACTGTTTAACTTTTCAAAAAAATCAGTTCAGCCTTTTCGGAGTCTACACACACACACACACAGAGACAAACTTCCATTTATAAATAAGTTTAGATTTAATGTCTAATAAACAAAAACGATTTAATGTTATTAATGTTAATTTTTTCGATAATATAATTATTATTTATATTACTTTTTTTGATAAATTAATTTATATATCATATATTTTAAATAATAGAACTCTGAATTTAATTTTTAAACGTTTTTACATTCATCTATGCTTGCTCAGAAAAGAAATAATTTTTAGTGTTTTTCCGTCTAAGCTAACTAGTTTTTCTTTTAATAAATGTGCCATTATTTAGCTCGAAGGCGTACTTGAGGACGAATGCATTTGATAAATTATTGTATATAAGATCCCTTTTGTGTTCATAGAAAAACAAGTATCTATGAATATAAAAATTATATATATATATATTTGGAGAATTTGAGGTCCTTTCTTCGGAAATCTATTGACTCACTCCTTGTTCCTCAGATTTAGTTGCTAATCTTAAAGTGACCTTCATTGGTTTGGCCCATAATTATGCCAGGACTCCCGTTTCCTACACTGAGTCTAAGTGGAGTTAAAAGCACCGGTGGGTTGTTAAGGTCTTAAAACCAATAACAATCTTGTTATTACTCGCCCGGATAAGGGTGCCGGTCTGGTCTTATTGAATAAATGTGATTATGTTTCCAAAATGAATTCTATTCTAGGTGACAATACTAAGTTTCTTCTATTGGGTCAGGTGGAAACTCGCGGTTGAAACGAAGTTCCAGAAACAACTATTTGGTTGGGTTAAATGATGTTTTTTGACATCAGTAGTTTCTTCTGAAATTAGACCTAAGCGGTCAATTCGTCCCAGCCTCTATGGTTTACCAAAAGTCCATAAGAAAGGTGTACCTCTGCGACCAATTCTTTCGATAGTAGGGTCTCCCCAACATAAAGTTGCCGGTTTTCTATCTGGATTCCTACAACCAGTACTTGATTATTACAGTACGTATACTATGAAGGATTCATTTACTTTTACAGAAGTCATTCGTGATACCCACCTTAGTCAAATTTATGAGTTCTTTTGACGTGTGTTCCTTGTTTACATGTGTTTCAGTATTGTAAACTATAAATATCTGTTGTGATATGTTGTATCGTAGTTTCTTGCCTGAATGTCTTTATTGAATTAATGAAGTTTGCCACAACATCAGGAGAGTTCTGCTTTGACCGACTATAAGTATAAGCAAATAGGTCTCTCTATGGGATCCCGTCTGAGTCCTGCCTTAGCCAATATACACGTGGGTTTTTGTGAGTCTTCCCTCTTCACGCGTGAAAATAAGCCGTCCATGTATTATCGGTGGACGATACCTTTTCCTTCTGCTTCTAACTAGAATACGAGAAGGAGGGTGATTCGATTCTGTAGAGACAGAGTGACACGTACTAGTTCTAAAAGTGAGAATTGTGGAATAAGGAAAATGAAGCTGATTTGAACATTTGCCAGTGAAATAGCATTAAATCAGTGGTGGACATAGAGCAGTGAAACCTGTACTGTTAGTCGTTCAGGAGGTTGTTTCTGAGGAAGATGGTCGTTTACGTTTTTGTTTATTGTTAATGACCGGAAAGAGGCTGACGGGGTGATATTTACAACGGGGAGTAACGCTCACTTATAACGACCTTTGTTTACAAACTGGAAAAGATCGTTAAAGGTCATATCTGCAATATCCCCGAGGTGCAATGTGCAAGTTTCGTTAAAATTGTAAATAACAGATACAGACTGACAAAATGAGCATGTGATATATACAATTTTATGAAATCAATTGTTTGCACATAATTTGTTTTATCGATACTCGTACTTAAGTAGATATTTTGTTTTTAATTAAACAGTATTATATATTTATTTCTACCGGCCTGATTATTTACGATAATCATCATGTTACGGAAATTAACGAAGATTAACGAAACTTGGTTATAAACAACCGACAATTTGAAATGATTTGTTTGAACACTATTTTTGATCGACACACGTATTTAAGTAGATATTCTGTTTATAATCAAACAGTATTATATATTTATTTCTACCGGCCTGATTATTTACGATAATCATCATGTTACGGAAATTAACGAAAATTAACGAAACTTAGTTATAACCAACCGACAATTTGAAAAGAATTGTTTTGAACATTATTTTTGATCGACACACGTATTTAAGTAGATATTCTGTTTATAATCAAACAGTATTATATATTTATTTCTACCGGCCTGATTATTTACGATAAACTTTTATTACGAAAATGTGTGTCATTCGGCAGGATTCAAACCTGCGACCTTTATCTACATATCGAATCCTGCCGAATGACACACATTTTCGTAATAAGAATTTATCGTAAATAATCAGGCCAGTATATATAAATACAGTGTAACCCTGATATAAGAGAGTTATCGGGACCTGATTAAACTCCTCTTATATCCGGGTTTCTCATATACCCGGGTTTGGTCTATTTTATATACATTACCACAGGCTCTAATTTGAGACCAGAGAAAATATATCTTATATCCGGGTTTCCCTTATATCCGGGTTTCTATATCCGGGTTATATAATACTGTTTAATTAAAAACAGAATATCTACTTTAATACGAGTATCGATAAAAAAAATAATGTTCAAACAATTCATTTCAAATTGTCGGTTGTTTATAACCAAGTTACGTTAAAATTCGTTCATTTCCGTAACATGTTTACATTTGTTGACAAATGCAATTAATATGTACGTGTCAACGAACTCAATAGATACACAAAGATAGAAAAAGGCGTAAGACAAGGATGTGTTTTTTCCCCCGGATTTGTTCAACCTATACAGCGAGAATATTTTGAGGACCCTAGATGACGCACCAGGATTTGTTATTGGAGGCCACAACCTGAACAACATAAGATATGCGGACGATACAGTGCTGATTGCTGACACGGAAAGGAAACTATAAGACCTCATACAGAAAGTAGCAGTGGAGAATGACAAAAAGGGACTACAAATAAACTTTAAGAAAACTGAGTGCATGGTCATCAGCAAAAGATACAACCCAAAATGCCAAATACAGGTGGGAGATAACAGAATCAAACAAGTACAAAAATTTAAGTACCTAGGAAGTGTTCTAACAGGAGATGGAAAGTACGACACGGAGATCCGAAGGCGAATTGGCATGGCAAAGGACGCGTTCCAGAAGATGAGCAAAATACTAACACACAGGAAAATCTCAATAGAAACGAAGAAAAGAGTGCTAGACTGCTACGTGATGTCAGTTCTTCAATACGGTAGTGAATGCTGGAAAATATCATCAAAAATGAGGACAAAACTGGAAGCGGCCGAAATGTGGTTCTACAGAAGGATGCTGCGGATATCGTGGACTGAGCATGCAAGCAAGGATGAGGTGTTGGAAAGAATGGCAACAAAAAGGAAATTGATGCTGAGCATCAGGAAGAGACAACTGAAGTTCCTGGGACACGCAATGAGGAAGGAGAGCCTGGAGAACCTAATACTGACTGGTCAGATAGAAGGAAGGAGAGACAGAGGAAGGCAGCGGATAACATATTTGCAGGGTCTGATCAGGTGGATGACGGAACGGGGGTTGCCAGGAGCAACAGGAGCAAACATATTAAGAGCCACAAGGGATAGGGAGACGTGGAGAACCAAGGGACAGAGCACATAGAAGAAGAAGATTAGAAAGTTTGGTTGCTGACCACGAAGCCTTCTTCATGGTCGATTTGTCAGGAAAGTGATTTCTTAATGATATCAGTCTGGAAGACGATCACAGACTGCGGTACCTTTAAAAAGTGCCTGAAAACCATGCCACAAGTTGACCCAAACCTTGTGAGTGAATTTGGGTAGACAGCTTTCTTTTAAGGAGCCGTCGATGGTTGTACTAGCTCGAAATAACAAGTCATCGTGACCGTGGTTTTGAGTGTCCTGTCGTTGTTCAGACTTTTGTTCATTTTAGATAAAGCGCTCTCTCCCAGAAACTGTAAAAAAAGTATGTTCAGCATAGTTGCAGTTTAAACCACAGGTGGTTTCTGTGAGTGTTGAACAAGCACAACTGTGCCTGAGCAGGTATCTGCAATAAGGAGTAGCTATCCGGCCAGATAAATCGGTATCATCGAATACGAGCGAGCAAGCATATTATATATATATTACGTAACAAAAATTTATCGTAAATAATGAGGCCAGTAGAAATGAATATATAATACTCTTTGATTAAAAACAGAATATCTACTTAAATACGAGTATCGATCAAAAATAATGTTCTAATAAATCATTTCAAATTGTCAGTTGTTTATAATCAGTTTCGGTAATCTTCGTTAATTTCCGTAACATGATGATTATCGTAAATAATCAGGCCGGTAGAAATAAATATATAATACTGTTTGATTATAAACAGAATATCTACTTAAATACGAGTATTTATTGGTTTCACAGTAAAAGGGTGGGGCCTAGTTGCTAATCTTTTAACTCGAATAAATTTATATATAGATGGCACCAGTGAGCAAAGTTCATCGGAGCAGAAGCTGTGAAATTATTTGTAGAAGAGACACAGGTAAGACACATTGCGCCGGTGAGAATGTGACTGAGCTGCCAAGTTGGGATCGATCACATTACAGATTCTCCGTCGGATTTTGTGAAGGACGCCTAGGTGGATAGCAGGAGCACCCGACCACATATGACAGCAGTATTCAATATATATAGATAGATAGATAGATAGATAGATAGATAGATAGATAGATAGATAAAATGAAGCTTTAACTTGTAGACAGTAAAACAAGAGCTAGTACAAATTGTCTGACGAAACCGAAAATGTTGAAACCATGATAGTCTAATCGGTTGATCATCCCTACTTATATATATATATATATATATATATATATATATATATATATATATAATGATCTCATTACGAATGAGCTCCCTAGTGAGAATAAGTTTAAAAACAGTTACCACTTCTTCGATTTGCGCGTTACTCTTCAGAATTGAATTGAGTTCTTCCGGTGGCTGGCGTGTGTCTACACCGCTTATATACAACACGCTAAAATTTCCTCTCTGTCTAATTCAATGCGCCCATGGCTTAGGAAGTGGAGACTCCGACTGATACCAAATCGGTCGCGTTTCGATCCCGTTGATGTCGATTTGAATGTCTAGCCGCACTGATGATCAGTGGTACAGCGAAACAGGCTTGTATGTGGATGACTAATATATATATATAATTGTCTTTCTTTCAAATGAAGACTAAGTACACCTGCCATATATATCTATTTAAGATATTTCTTACTAATAAAGCATGCTGTATACCATAGTGTCTGCGTGAGTGGGAGTGTACGTTTTTGCCCATTGTGATAGTAGATGTGTGGGTGTTGTAATGATTAGCTGCAAGGGCTGAAAAATCAGAGAATCGAGTTTGAAATCTAGTCGGGTGTGTTACGTTCAAATACGCTTGCAAAGCCCTCCACCTATGAATTAAATAGTATGTATTGTATCTGGATATATCCTTGCTATTCTGAAGACAAACTTCTTAATGTAATATTCACTTCTTAAAAACATTTTTCTTATAATCTAAAACATGTTTCAGCTATTATGAAGTGTACTGCGTTGTGGTGCAGTGGATATCGGCTCGGAACGAGAAATCGGAGAGCCGAGTTCGAATTCCAGCCGAATTCATTGTATTCACTTACGTGCAAATACCCTTGGGAAAGGTATTAATCCGTCTCTTCCTTCCAGTTATGTGTTAAATAACAGGACAGATTGGGTTCTATAGCCTTGGTCGGCAACCAGTCCACCGCAGAAAGCAATGGCTACCTACTGCGGGATAATTTTCTGCCCAGTCAGTCATGTCTCTTTCGAGACATGATCGCCCAACCGTGTTTCACGTATGGCACTTAACTGACTGCTAGATTGGCAAATAGGTCTCATTGTTTTACCGTTGAATTATGAGATGTTCTATTCAACTATTTACTTTTCCTCGGAAGATTGGCGGTAGGACCCTCTTCTGGTTTCTTGTTTCCCAGCCACTTACTTGAGGGTCGTAACAATTGCGTATACACACACACACACACACACACACACACACTCACACACACAAACAGAGGCATATATATATATATATATATATATATATATAGTCATATCACGTTGAATACACCAGTTTTCTTCCGATCACCGACGAAGTTAAGCAACGTTGAGCCTGGCCCATACTTAAATGGGTGACCGATGGGAATGCCAGGTGCTGTAAGCGTTCTTGATGCGTTGTGGTGCAGTTGATTTCTCGGAACGAGAAATCGGGGAGCCTAGTCCGAATTTCGGTTGAATGCCCTGCAGTCATTTACACACTAATACCCTTGGGAAAGTATTAATCCTTCCCTTCCCTCCAGTTATGGGTTAAAGAACAGGACAGATTGGGTTCTATAACCTTGGCTGGAAAACAAGTCTCCCAGAGCAGGTAGTGGCAACCTGTTGTGGAATAATTAAACAAAGACGCCTACCTAAGCGCTGTGGAGTGCATTCAGGGCACAATGAAAACAATAAAATAATTTCACTGTTGGCCAGTCATTGCATCTCTGACTCTCTCCGGTAAGTCTCGCCTATGTCGTGCCAAATAGAATAGTAAGAGTGAGTAAAGCTGGCGACTTAACCCTCTAGGGCCATTCGTATCATATTTGATACAGTATTAAAACAAGCCTTGAAAGAAATATTTTCCTGAAAAATTTTTTAAGAGAAATATTTTATAAATTTCAAATGAAAGCAGTACTGACTGCTCAGTCAATGAATACCAAATGTTTCCTTATAGGGAAATACTAAATGTTTCCTTATAGGGAAATACTGTATCAAATATGATACGAATGGCCCTAGAGGGTTAAATCCAATTAAATCGCAAGTCATGTATTCTACCATCACTTCAAAAGCCCTGCAGCGATGAACAAGTCGCAAAAATTCGACAGGTGTGGACCTACTGGTCTTCGCAGCCAAAAATTAACCATATCAGCCACCTCTGCACTCCCACCAATAAAAACCCTTAGTCGTGGTCTTCCTCGCCTGCGAGGGACAAACATCATATATATAAGTACAAAGAGTTTAAACTGAGCAGATGCATGCCAACTTCAAATTTTTATGAGGAAACCGTCATAATGTACTCATTCGTCAGGAACCTAATGGTAAATAGCCCTGACGAGTAATTACCTCATAATGGTGTCATCACCAAACTTCAATGTCGGCATGAATCTGCTCAGTTAAAGTGACAAACCTTTTGGGCTTATCAACGTTCTCCACCCCGATATTGAGCACTTTACGATAAAAAAAACCCTGCTTGCCAAAATACATTTAATCAACAAAATCACTGAAAAAACAACAAACTTGGCTCTAAAAATTATCACAATTAAACAATATATATATATATATATATATATATATATATATATATGCATGTGCTGTAGATATAGAAGAATCCAAAGGAGTATCCTGTACATACAGTGGTAGGATAATTCTCTAAGAGAGCTCTAAATATATATATATATATATATATATATATATATGTATATATATATATATATATATAGAGAGAGAGAGCAAATATAAGAACAAATTTAGGTAGATACATTATTTTATGTTAAATCGGGAGTTTGGCTTATGTCAGGCGAACCATCATCAGCTTTCATTTTTATTTTACAGAAGGTTTTACACGAATTATTTTCTTATATATATATATATAAGAATAAATTTCTCTCTACTCATTGAGTTCCGTAGGTTTTGGTAAGATAAAATAGAAAAATAAGAAAGTTTCATTTAACGTTTTCTGTCTGAGATTGTCTCACCTTAACTGATAATTAAATTATATATTTCCGGAGAAAAAGATTTGTCAGTTCTCAGACGACGCTTATCTCGCGTTCTGATGACGAAAGAAATCAAACAAATGTCGAGTCTTTGTGATTTTATGAGAATGTGTTTAAATGAATTATTTTAACATATCATACACGACTTTATTTTATATGAAACTATTTTCCGCTATCAAAAACGACAGTATATTTCTAAAGTCCTTATTATCATGAAAAGCATTTCATATGCCTTAACATTTCCAATAAGCAAAATACTTTGATGCTTTTCATAAAATAATTGAAATTGACTTGTAAGAATTTCTTTTCTTTTTTTTTTTTTTTTTTTTGAGTCGTCTTTCATAAATACTGCACTAACAATTTCTTCTCTCGTTTGTGGAATTCTCTTCCGGCTTCTTACTTCCCAGAAAACTTTGATCTTCAAACATTTGAATGCAATGTCAATCGTTGTGTTCTGTTTTCTTAATTCCTGTACTTTTATTGTTCTTTTTTTTAAAAATATATTTACTTTTTCTCATATTATTATAAGTCCTATGCTAACAGTTTCTTCTCTCGCTTATGGAACTCTCTTCCGGCTTCTTGCTTTCCATTCAACTTTGATCTTCAAAAATTTAAATGCAATGTCAAATGTTATCTTCTGTCTTCTTAATTCCTGTTCTTTTATTGTTCTCTCTCTTTAATTATGTTTTCTTCTTTTCATAATATTATAAGTCCTATGCTAACAGTTTCTTCTCTCGCTTGTGGAACTCTCTTCCTTCTTCTTGCTTCCCACTCAACTTTAATCTTCAAAAATTTAAATGCACTGTCAAATGTTATCTTCTGTCTTCTTAATTCCTGTTCTTTTATTGTTCTCTCTCCTTAATTATGTGTTCTTCTTCTCATATTATTATAAGTCCTATGCGAACAGTTTTTCTCTCGCTTGTGGAACTCCCTTCCGCTTCTTGCTTGCCAGTTAGTTTTGATCTTTACACATTTAAATGCAATGTGAATCGTTATCCTCTGTCTCCTTAATTCCTGTTCTTTTATTATTCTCTCTCCTCATTTATGTTTTCTTCTTCTCATATTATTATAAGTCTTATGCTAACAGTTTCTTCCCTCGCTTGTGGAAATCTCTTCCGGCCACTAGCATCCCAGTTAACTTTGATCTTCAATAATTTACATTCAATGTCAATCGTTGTCTTCTGTCTCCTTAATTCCTGTTCTTTTATTGTTCTCTCTCCTTAATTATGTTTTCTTCTTCTCATAATATTATAAGTCCTATGCTAAGAGTTTCTTCTCTCGCTTGTGGAACTTTCTTCCGCCATTTTGCTTTCCACTCAACTTTGGAATGTAAACATTTAAACACAACGTCAATCGTTATCTTCAGTCTTCTTAATTCCTGTTCTTTTATATTTTATTCTTCTCATATCATAATCTTAAACTTTTAGGAAAATATTCTCCGTCATCTAATGTTTTATTGAATTTTGGAAATTTAGCTTTTAAATTTACAATAGTTTAGTTAGTTAAGTATACAGTTAAATATACTTTGGATGATCATGTCTCGCAAAAGACATGACTGACTGGGCAGAAGATTATCCTGCAGTAGGTTGCCACTGCTTTCTGCAGTAGACTAGTTGCCAGTAGACAGGTTGCTATAGAACCCAATCTGTCCTATTATTTAACCCATAACTGGAGGGAAGAGACGGATTAATACCTTTCCTAAGGGTATTTGCGAGAAAGTGAATGCGAGGAATTCAACTGGAATTCGAACTCGGCTCCCCGATTTCTCGTTCCGAGCCGATATCCACGGCTTCACAACACTCATCCCTCTTCTTATATTCTGATGATGCCATTCGCGTCTGTACAAACAAAATTCGAAACGTTACTATATATTGGGGGTTCGTTCTTTTAAATTCACAAGTGACTATCCAACTGTTTTGCTAATATATTCCTGCAGTATCATCGAATTCTTTGATTTCTGTTGACTGACATTAGTGAATCGAAAATTTTAAGAGTCAACCTTCAGTTTCATTTTTTTTCTATTTTTTTTTTCATTATTGGGGGCCTATTTACTCTTCGGCCACGTGTCTGACGCACATGGATGTCATAGTGGTGAGTCCGACGGACGTTAGGTTTTTCATTTTGCTGCCGAAATGCTGGAAAGATAATTTTTGTTCGTACGAAGGCTTATATTGTGGGAGGCCGGCGGATGTTAGGTTATTCATTGCAATAGAAGGCTGACAAGGAGAATTCGATACTTATATTGTGGGGGCGTCTTGTAAGTCAGGAATGTCTTTGATGTATCCGCTCCTTTGGTCAGTAAGTAGTTTTGAGGCAGGGAAGAAGGAAAAGAGAGGTGAAGGCGACGAGCATAGTAAGCCACTTGACTTGGTCAAGGGAGATACTAATTACTTTCGTCTCTCTCGAGTCCGTCTGTGTCGGTCAGTCTGCCCGCGTCTGTCTTTCTGTCTCGGTTTTTTAATTTTGAATTTTTGTTTCGCAGCAGATCATTTGGGAATTCACATCCATATCTGATTCTGGGCTTCCCATTGGCCGATAAATAAAATTCGCGTAGGCTCGCGGACTGGAATTTAATATTTAATTAATTTTTAGTTTTCAACCGGAACATCTGCGCGAATCCGGGTGCGCAACGACGACTTTTGGTCATTAGCTTTTTTGTCGTGAGAGTGCAAACATCCGGTCCATCGGTTTTGCTCGGTCGGTATCACCACAACTACACATATAAAAACAAAACAATATTCTTTTAAAAATATTGATGTTTTATTTTTTGATCAAAGCTTTTCACTTTATGATTACTAAATACAGTTTTTATTTAATGATAATATAATCTAAAAGGCCGAACATAATAAATCGTGAAAAATTTAAACTTAATACATTTTTCTAATTAGAATAAAAATTGAATCAATTTTTGTAAAATTCATTGTGCATCGGAAAAAATTTTCTTAAGAAAATAGTGTGCTTAATATATTATATTTAGAAAAAGCAATTAAAAGATTGGTAAATTTTCGTTTTAGGTCCCGAATGCTATTTCCTCTTCATATTTATCTAAAATAGCATTATTTCTGTGCAAATGTATATGCTGAACTCAAATCAACAGTTATTGAAGAAACCTACCTTTTTTGATCTGAACGTTCATAAAAAACAACGAACAATGTCTCGCATTTTTTGTCTCCCGTAACTCTCACAAAGTGTAGAATGACGTTCTGCGTAGGCAACAAATTTCGGCCGACTTACTTTCTTTACTGTAACTTCCGCCTATTTACTTCCTGTAATGAAAGTAATACGCGTAGAAATACAATCGCGTATTACTTTCATCATAGGAAGTAAATAGGCTGAAGTTTCAGTAAAGGAAGTAAATCGGCCGAAAATAGACCGATATTTGTTGTCCTACACGGAAAGTCATTCAGCAGTTAATTACATGACTGCGTTAGAGTTACAGGAGACAAAAAGTGCGAGATATAGTTCGTTTTTTTTTTTATGGACTTTCAAATAAAAAAAGGTAAATTTCTTCAATAACTAACTGTTGATTTGGGTTCAGCATATACATTTGCACAGAAATAATGCGATTTTGGATAAATCTGAAGGGGGAAAAGCCGTCGGCACCTAAAACAAAAATTTACCAAAAGATTTTTAATTAAATAATGTCTTACTTTAATGCATCTTCATGTTATGGTTCAGAGCAGATAGATTGTTTTTCTTTTTTACGAATAAGCACAATTTGCTGATTTTATTTCTCCAAGGAGTCCTGCTTTTAACTAAAAAAATATGAAGAGTGAAATTTTATTTTTCGAAATTTCCTAAAATTAAGAGTTGGATAATAAATGTAAAAAATATATATTTTTAAAAAGATTTTCTGTAAAAAAAATTCGAAGATAATTTCATTCATTTATGAAAATCTCATAAAAATTTGATAATTATTTGATTTTTGCAAGAATTTACAAATCAGTTTTGCTTTTTTACCACAAAATAACGCTAAAAGATTCTTTCCTCATCTTTGGTCTCGGCCCTCCATCCACCCGTGTATTGAGGACTGCTGCCACATCTGGTCAGGTGCCCCTTCTATTCTTTTCGGGGTTCTTGACAAAATACAACGAAGAATCTGTAGTGTGATTGATACCGACTTGGCTGACCGCCTGCAGTATCTCTCTCACCGGCGTGACGCGGCTTCCCTGTGCCTCTTCTATAAATACTTTCATGGCTTCTGCTCTGACGAACTTAAATCACTGGTGCCCCCTAGATGTGAATTTGCACGAGATACTAGATTGTGAAACCGATGAAATGTAACCGCAATTTCTACTCCAACAGCTTCTTTCCTCGCACTTCCCGCCTGTGGAATTCCCTACTGCATGCTTGCTTCCTCGACGGCTACAACCTCCAGGAGTTTAAATGTAAGGTCAATAGACACCTCCTAACAAACTAACTCACACCCACTCTCTCCAACTCTCTCCCTATGTACATCCTAAGTCGTCTACAATCCTCCTTCTGACATTTCCCATACCCAATCGCTCTATGTAACCCCATGCGCTATAGTGGCATTGGAATGCCTTGCTTGGGGTGACACGATTAAAAAAAAATCCCTGGCTTGGGTTGAATAATCCATTGAGATTTCAATCAGCCAAAAGTTTTTAATTATCTTTGAGGTTTACGATTTTTGTTTTTTCGTTTATCGATGAGGACAGTGAAATTGGCGAGCCGAGTTCCAATTTCAGCTTAGTCTATTGCGTTTACTTTCAAACAAAGACCTGTAGAGTAATTGTCCATAGTTAAATCTAACTGGCAGAGAGGACCAACAAACCAAATTGACAAAGTTTGCAATAAACAATAAAGAAAGAGAATGAAGGACTCAAAATGATACTAAGTAAACAAGATAAAAAAAAGACAGAAGTAGTCAAAACAACAGTAAATAGGGGCAAAAAGCTCACAAAATAAAAACGGTGTTTACACACAAAAGAGGATGCAGACACTTTATCCTAGCATTCCGACTTCAAGACAAGAAATAATATGGCGAATGAGAGCGAGAAGTGATTTATCTAATTGACTAAAAAGAAATCCCAACATGCATTTGTCTGGTTTGGCTATAAATTTGGGGAGTGAGATATTTTTGGAGTCATTCTTATGTAGGTGAATATGCTTTGTGGTGCAGTGGATATCGTCTTGGAAAAACAAATCGGAGAGTCGAGTTCGAATTCCAGTTGACATTCATTGCAATCACTTACACGCAAATACCCTTAGAAAAGGTATTAATTCATCTCTTCTCTCTCCAGCTATGGGTTAAAGAACAGGACAGACTCGGTTTTATAGCCGTAGTTAGCAACCAGTCCACCTCAAGAAGTAGTAAGTTTTTTTTTACTGCGGGAAAATCCGTCCAGGCAGTCAAGTCTCTTTCGAGACATGATCGCCCAAAGCGTATATCACGTATTGCACTTAACTGACTGATGTATAGATTGAAACCAACTTCGGAAAGATAGGGATCCGCCCTTTACCCAGGATTAATAACAGAGAAGAGTTCTCTAGTCTTTGTCTATAATTCTGAGATGAGGTAGTATTTACACTATTTACATTATTCGGACTATTGTCCTCATCTTTAATCAGTAATACGGAGTTCCAGTGAAAATCATTAGTGTCAAAATTGCAATATAAGCTCTGGTAAAAAATACTAGAAAAAAACCATTAACATAAAAGTTGCAATATGAACTCTGGTAAAAAAAAGGGTTACTGCACATTAGGTTTATAAGTCCAAAAATTCAGTTGTTCTTGTCCTTAAGGACACATAGCCCAGTGGACTTTGGTTAGTTCTTGTGAGTTCAATACCAGGCTACAGCAGTGGTGAACAAGTAATTTACAGGGTTAGAGGGAGATAACTCCTGACTACCAGAAAAAGCTCTAGGCAAGGAATAAGAATGATAGAGTTAGGTTCGAAATTCCTAACACCTGAAGAAGGCCGAAACGTCGCAAACAGGGCAACAATGATGAGGACAATAGTCCGAATAATGTAAATAGTGTAAGAGTTCTCTAGACTTGTCTGCCAGCCAGTGTAATAGAAAGACATAATTGGATTCAAAGCAGTGAAGTAGGTAACGGTAAATCCCTCGAGAGTATTTCCAAATAAATTATGGGAATTCTTAAAAAATTAAGTACGGATGTAAGTTGGGAGGCAAGACCGCCTATACTTTATGAAGTGGAATTATTTTTATTTTTTTAAGACAGCTTGTGTTTGTTTGGTTTTATTTTTTGTTGTATTTTTTAAATTATACTTTACACATTTGTATTTTTACCCTGGTGGTTTAAAGCCAAAAACTGTGTCTTCTAATGTCCTCGGTATCAGCCCAACCATGCACAATGATATATCTAAACTTATTTATAAATGGAACTTTGTGTGTGGGAGGGTGTCTGTGTGTGTGTGTCCGTTACCTATAGACTCTGAAACGGCTGAACCGATTTTCTTGAAAATTTACACAGTTGTACTATAAGCGTCTGCAAGTGTTCTTAGCTAGGTTTTGTGTCGAGGTACCCCTAATAAATATCGAAAATCGATAATCGAAAAAAATCGGGTGATAGAAGGAGTGGTCCGATTTTAATGAAATTTGATACACTCATAGACAAAGACATAAGAGATGATATTCAGAAGTTTCAAGGTTGCAGTTCTTACAATAGTGCAGAAAATTGATAATATATATCTATATAAAAGGCAAGATGTTTGTGTGTGTGTGTGTCTGTGTCTATCTGCCTGTATGTCTGTATTTCTTTCAGCCCTTTTATTTTAGTTTTTGCTTCGGGTTTGGCTCTAAGTAGGTATAATTGTATTTTTTAGTCTCAGCCATGATACCATTTACTCAGAGGACTTATTTAGCCTTCAAAATTCAGTTTAAGACGAAATAAACTATATTTGATATCGATACCAGGAAATCAAAATTTGACTTACATCCATTAATTTTTCTTTCAGTCTACGTTTTCGTTTTAAATGGAAACAACTATTGCTTTTTAGTCTTTCATGTCAACGTCCAAAGAGTCTGAGCTCCAGGACCATGGATTAGTTTTAAAGCTTTCATTACACTCGAGCAACGCCGGTCTATACTGCTGGTATATATATATATATATATATATATATATATATATATATATATATATATATATGTGCGATTGGTAAATTGTCGCACTTATTTTATTATGTTCGATTGGTAAATTGTCGCACTTATTTTATTATGTTCGATTGGTAAATTGTCGCAATTATTTTATTATATCAAATATTCCGTAGGCTGAGTTTGAGCTCCAGGACCATGGATTGGTTTTAAAGCTTTCATTACACCCGAGCAACTGCTAGTAATTGAATAGGCATAAAAATCAAAGTAATCAGAAAGTACGTGTGGAAACGTTTGCTATTCTCTTCATTTCGAATTAAAAATCTACACGTGGGAGGAAATAAAAAGAAATGTTTCCCTCCCTAAATGATGTTTACAGTGAACTACTTAACCAGGCGTTATGGCAACGCCCCGTCCAGTCAAACACAATAGCGCCTAGAGCACTTATAGCCTCAACCCTGTTCAATGTGTACGTACGGGCATGACGAAGACATTTAGTTAACTTGGTGGCAGGGGTAATGTTTTATAACTGCTTATTACTCTTACGGTGATAACGTAAGCTGGAACCTTGGCAATTTATCTGTTCATTAAAATGTGACAAAAATAGACATAACGTTAGTCCGACTAATAAAAGCATGATATATCCCGTTTGTCTGAAAGTGTGGGAGAGTACATTTGCGCCCAGACGTGTGGATATTGCAATTGTTGGTTGAGAAAATTCTAGTCGGGTTTGTTTCATTCAAATACGCTTTGGAAAAATATCAATCCATCTCCCTTCACGTATGGATTAAATAGTAGGCATTTCATATGGATAAATCTTTATTATTCTAAAGAAAAAAAATGTTGATGTAATATTCACTCGTTAAAAGTATTATTTTCTTACAATCCAAAATATATTTCTGCTTTTATTTTGCCTAAAAAAGCCAAATCAAGTATACTGTTAGATTGGCAATTAGGTCTCAAATTTTTATCGTTGTATTAGCTATATGTTCTAATAGTTTCTTTTCTCGTATCTCTTGCAGGCGGGGCTCTCTCCTGGTTTCTTGCTTCCATCCAACGTTATAAAAATAAATAAACGTAACGTCAATCAGCATCATCTGTCTTCTGCAGTCCTTTTATTAGGACCTTAAATAACTTCTAGCTTATTTTTCATGAAAAGTAATGTTTTATTTACAAAAGATTAGTAAGAAACGTCAAAAGTGTTGTCTATCAGTAGCCACTTTTTTCATCTTTCTGGTAGCATTTAAATTCCACGTCGGGAAAACGACACGTCTTTTGAGGCTAACCATGAGTCGGCCCATTTTTTTGGCATCTTCATCAAAATGAAAGTCCTGCTCAGCCAGGCCATGTGCTATCGATTGGAACAAATGGTAATCGGAGGGGAATTGTCTTGTGAATACGACAGGTGGATGTAGGACAACCCATTTAATTATTTCCAAGGAGGTTTTTGGACACAGCATATGAGCAATGATGAGGTTTTAGAAAGGATGGGAACAAAAAGGAAATTAATAATGAGCATTTCATAGGTATAAGAAAATACTGTTAGAAACTAATAATAATTTTGTATCACAATGTAATTTCGAACTTCTAATATAGATATGAATAAGGGTCATTTTTTTTAATCGGTATCACCCTAGGCAAGGCAGTAAATCCGCTAAGACACAGGGTTACAGGGTGTGAAGGGTTAGGAACAGAAACATCAATAATTAGAATGAAAATGTGGACAATATGTAGCGATTGGCATGCATTTAAATTTTTGTAGATTAAAGTTGGCTGGAAAGCATGGAGCCGGAAGGGAGTTCCACAAGCAAAAGCTGGAGGAAAATAAACTATTAGTATATAACTTATAGAAAATCTAGCCAGCTCAACTACAAATTGATGAGATCACAACGCCAGTCTGTTCCTGCGATTAAATTCATAAAGACTAGGTACCATTGAGGAAAGTTCATCAGAACAATTACCATGAAAGTATACTTTGGGAAGGTTACATCTAGGTATTTCAAGTATTAAAGGATGAGACCTTGCCGCCAATCTAGTCAGTCAGTCAGTTAATTGCCATACGTGATACACGCTTAGGCGATCATGTCTCGAAAGAGACATGACTGACTGGGCAGAAGATTATCCCGCAGTAGGTTGCCATTGCTTTCTGTGGTAGACTGGTTGCCGACCAAGGCTACAGAACCCAATCTGTCCTGTTATTTAACCCATAACTGGAAGGAAGAGACGGATTAATACCTTTCCCAAGGGTATTTGCGCGTAAGTGAATACAATGAATTCAACTGGAATTCGAACTCGGCTCTCTGATTTCTCGTTCCGAGCCGATATCCACTGCGATATCCACTGCGCCACAACGCACTGCGCTTAAATAAAGACTAGTCATAAAGACTAGGTACCATAGAGGAAAGTTCATTAGAACAATTATCATGAAAGTATACTTTGGGAAGGTTACATCTAGCCATTTCAAGTGTAAAAAGATGAGACCTTGCCGCCAATCTAGTACTGCACTTAAATTCATAAAGTCTAGGTCAGCCAAACAATTACCATGAAAGTATTTATAGGAAAGACACAAGGAGGCAGCCCTACGGCGGTGGTAAAATGAATGCGGCCGGGCAGCCAGATCCGCGCCAATAATATTTCTAATCTATCTTTGGATTTTATCAAGCAGTTCAAGCTAAATAGACGAGACACTGGACTATATGTGATTGCAATATTCTAAGCATGGGCGAATGGTAGAGTTATAGATATATAAATATATTCACATATACAGGAAAAAAGATGGTGCATCAAAGGATGACGATATATCCCGAGATGTCCCGAAACATTCCGAGATATCCCTCGATTTTCCGAGACATCAGGAGATGTCTCGAGATATGCCGTGATATCCCGAGATATGATAAGGCGTGGGCAGCGGAGCGATGACAATCTACGCATTAGATTAAATAAAGGGTTCATTTCAAATTCATTGACGGTTATCTGATGGACTAGCATCTGGCAAAGGCCGAGGTTTGGGTTACAGCAGAAGGTGGGTGATTATCGACCATCACAATTTCTACCTTTTGTTGCTCAGGATATAAAGGGTAACGAAAATAAAATACATGAAAATTGGATAAAAATATAAGAGAAGTAAAACATATAAAACAAGAGATGACATTTTTTTTTTAATCATGTCACCCCAAGCAAGGAATTCCACTGCCACTATAGCGCAGGGGGTTACATAGAGCGATTGGGTATAGGAAATGTCAGAAGGAGGGTGATAGACGACTTAGGATGTACATAGGGAGAGAGTTGGAGAGAGTGGATGTGAGTTAGTGTGTTAGGAGGTATCTATTGACCTTACATTTAAACTCCTGGAGGTTGTAGCCGTCGGGGAAGCAAGCATGCGGTAGGGAATTCCACAGGCTGGAAGTGCGAGGAAAGAAGCTGTTGGAGTAGAAATTGCGGTTACATTTCATCGGTTTCACTGTAAAAGGGTGGGACCTAGTTGCCAATCTAGTATCTCGTGCAAATTCACATCTAGGGGGCACCAGTGATTTAAGTTCGTCAGAGCAGAAGCCATGAAAGTATTTATAGAAGAGGCACAGGGATGCCACGTCACGCCGGTGAGAGCGATAGAGCAGGCGGTCAGCCAAGTCGATATCAATCACATTACAGATTCTTCGCTGTAATTTGTTAAGAACCCCGAGGAGAAAGAAGGGGCACCCGACCAGATGTGGCAGCAGTACTCAATACACGGGCGGATGGTGGATTTATATAATTGCAGGATAGATTCAGGCGGAAAGAATTTCCGGGCCCTGCACAGAGAGCCGACTTTCATAAAAGGAAAGGAAAAAAAAAAGAATGAAAAACGGAAGTTAAGATCAGAGGCCAGGAAGAAAATTGATAAAATCAGGAGAAAAAAAGAAAAAAAGAAAGATAAATGGATATTTATAGTGTAAAGAAGGAAAAATTGATAAAATGAGGAGAAAGTGTCGTGATAACGAACAAAAGCGATGGACCGGATGTTTGCTCTATAACGACCAGAAAGCAAATGACCAAAAGTCGTCTGTGCGCAGATGGATCCGCGCAGATGTTCCGATTGAAAAATAAAATTTAATCAAATATTAAATTTCCATTTCGCGAGCCTACGCGAATATTATCAGCCACTGGGAAGCCCAGAACAAAATACAAATGTGAAATCTCCAACAAGCTGCTGTATCCAAAAAGAAGATATAAAAAGCGGATACAGACAGACCCCAGCTGGCAGACCTTGAAGAGAAAATTGTAATCAATATCCCCTTGACTTAAGTCAAGCGGCTACTACGCTTGCCCCTTTCTTTCTCCCCTGTCTTAAAACTATTTACTGACCTAAGGAGCCACTACATCAAAGATATTCCTCACTTACACGCTCCCCACATTCCTAAGCATTAATTCTCTTTCGGCTTGTTATTTGCCATGAACATTTTAACCCTCGTTGGACCTATACTTCAAGTTATTACTTTAATTGTAAAAATATTAATTGATATGTGTATATATAAAATGATATATTTCTACTCAAATTGCCTTTCTTGATTTTATAATCATTTTTATGACTTATAGTGGGCTATCTACCACAAAGCCAAATTCCGTTAACCTGCAACAGTATACAACTACCCTTCACAAGAACGGACTCCTACTACTAACAAATAAAGAATAGATAAGATGCCCCACTATAAATTGCAGACCCCGACGTTCCACCAGAATAGAAAGAAAGAATAAAAAGATGGATTGATGTTTGTATCAGTGGAAAGAAAGAAAACTGATAAAATCATTAGAAAGAACGAAAAATTACGTTAAAAATCAAAGAGAAATGAGGAGAAATTTTGAAAAAAAAAGAAAGATCATTTTAAAAGAGAAAGAAAATGAGAAAATGTTAGAGAAAAAAATGAAACAAAAAGAAAGAAATATTAATTTGAAAAAAAATAAAAATAAAAAAAGGAAAAAAGTAAGAAAGATTATTTCCGTAAGAAAGAAAGAAAGAAAGAAAGAAAGAAAGAAAGAAAGAAAGAAAGGCAAACAAAATGAGAAAAAACGTCGGAACAGAAATAAATAAATAAATAAAGAAAGAAAGAAAGAAGGAATATTATATGAAAAAAAAAGGCAAACAAAATGAGAAAAAACGTCGGAACAGAAATAAATAAATAAATAAATAAATACAGAAAGAAAGAAAGAAAGAAAGAAAGAAAGAAAGAATATTATTTGAAAAAAAAAGCAAACAAAATGAGAAAAAATGTCGGAACAGAAATAAAGAAAGAAAGAAAGAAAAATATTATTTGAAGAAAAGAAAGTAAGACAGTTTATTTCAAAGGAGGGTAAGAAAATGAAAAAAATAGTAAGAAAGAAAGAAAAACGAAGAAACAAGGAGACAAACAAGCAAATAATATTAAGAACATAATAACGTAACTGAAAAAGAGTTGGATTTAAAAATAAGATAAAAAGAAAGTTTAAAAAATTACATCAACTTTAAGAATGAAAAATGAGAAAACGCGTGACAAAAGAAAGAAAAATCATGTGAAAGGAAAGTAGAAAAGATGAGCTAGAAAATAGAAAATTGAAAAAAAACATGAAAATATAATGAAAACGGAAAGAAAGAATTAAATATAGACTGAAATAAAAAGCATTTACATTATTCGGACTATTGTCCTCATCTTTGTTGCCATTTGTACGACGTTTAATAATAGATCATTCTATTTGTCTATATTTCGGAGATGAGGTAGTATTTACAGTATTTACATTATTCGGACTATTGTCCTCATCTTTGTTGCCATTTGTACGACGTTTAATAATAGATCATTCTATTTGTCTATATTTCGAAGATGAGGTAGTATTTACAGTATTTACATTATTCGGACTATTGTCCTCATCTTTGTTGCCATTTGTACGACGTTTAATAATAGATCATTCTATTTGTCTATATTTCGGAGATGAGGTAGTATTTACAGTATTTACATTATTCGGACTATTGTCCTCATCTTTGTTGCCATTTGTACGACGTTTAATAATAGATCATTCTATTTGTCTATATTTCGGAGATGAGGTAGTATTTACAGTATTTACATTATTCGGACTATTGTCCTCATCTTTGTTGCAATTTGTACGACGCTTAATAATAGATCATTCTATTTGTCTATATTTCTGACATGAGGTAGTATTTACAGTATTTACATTATTCGGACTATTGTCCTCATCTTTGTTGCCATTTGTACGACGCTTAATAATAGATCATTTTATTTGTCTATATTTCGGAGATGAGGTAGTATTTAGAGTATTTACATTATTCGGATTATTGTCCTCATCTTTGTTGCCATTTGTACGACGTTTAATAATAGATCATTCTATTTGTCTATATTTCGGAGATGAAGTAGTATTTACAGTATTTACATTATTCGGATTATTGTCCTCATCTTTGTTACCATTTGTACGACGTTTAATAAAAGATCATTCTATTTGTCTATATTTCTGAGATGAGGTAGTATTTACAGTATTTACATTATTCGGACTATTGTCCTCATCTTTGTTGCCATTTGTACGACGTTTAATAATAGATCATTCTATTTGTCTATATTTCTAAGACGAGGTAGTATTTTCACTATTTACATTATTCGGACGATTGTCTTCATCTTTGTTGCCATTTGTACGACGTTTAATAATAGCTCATTCTATTTGTCTATATTTCTGAGATGAGGTAGTATTTACAGTATTTAAATTATTCGGACTATTGTCCTCATCTTTGTTGCCATTTGTACGACGTTTAATAATAGATCATTCTATTTGTCTATATTTCGGAGATGAGGTAGTATTTACAGTATTTACATTATTCGGACTATTGTCCTCATCTTTGTTGCCATTTGTACGACGTTTAATAATAGATCATTCTATTTGTCTATAATTCTGAGATGAAGTAGTATTTACAGTATTTACATTATTCGGATTATTGTCCTCATCTTTGTTGCCATTTGTACGACGTTTAATAATAGATCATTTTATTTGTCTTTATTTCTGAGATGAAGTAGTATTTACAGTATTTACATTATTCGGACTATTGTCCTCATCTTTGTCGCCATTTGCACGACGTTTAATAATAGATCATTCTAGTTGTTTATATTTCTGAGATGAGGTAGTATTTACAGTATTTACATTATTCGGACTATTGTCCTCATCTTTGTTGCCATTTGTACGACGTTTAATAATAGATCATTCTATTTGTCTATATTTCGGAGATGGGGTAGTATTTACAGTATTTACATTATTCGGACTATTGTCCTCATCTTTGTTGCCATTTGTATGACGTTTAATAATAGATCATTCTATTTGTCTATATTTCTGAGATGTGGAAGTATCTACAGTATTTACATTATTCGGACTATTGTTCTCATCTTTGTTGCAATTTGTATGACGCTTAATAATAGATCATTCTATTTGTCTATATTTCTGACATGAGGTAGTATTTACAGTATTTACATTATTCGGACTATTGTCCTCATCTTTGTTGCCATTTGTATGACGTTTAATAATAGATCATTCTATTTGTCTATATTTCTGAGATGTGGAAGTATCTACAGTATTTACATTATTCGGACTATTGTTCTCATCTTTGTTGCAATTTGTACGACGCTTAATAATAGATCATTCTATTTGTCTATATTTCTGAGATGAGGTAGTATTTACAGTATTTACATTATTCGGACTATTGTCCTCATCTTTGTTGCCATTTGTACGATGTTTAATAATAGATCATTCTATTTGTCTATATTTCGGAGATGAGGTAGTATTTACAGTATTTACATTATTCGGATTATTGTCCTCATCTTTGTTGCCATTTGTCCGACGTTTAATAATAGATCATTCTATTTGTCTATATTTCTGAGATGAAGTAGTATTTACAGTATTTACATTATTCGGATTATTGTCCTCATCTTTGTTACCATTTGTACTGTTTAATAATAGATCATTCTATTTGTCTATATTTCTGAGATGAGGTAGTATTTACAGTATTTACATTATTCGGACTATTGTCCTCATCTTTCTTGCCATTTGTACGACGTTTAATAATAGATCATTCTATTTGTCTATATTTCTGAGATGAAGTAGTATTTACAGTATTTACATTATTCGGACTATTGTCCTCATCTTTGTTGCCATTTGTACAACGTTTAATAATAGATCATTCTATTTGTCTATATTTCTGAGATGAAGTAGTATTTACAGTATTTACATTATTCGGACTATTGTCCTCATCTTTGTTGCCATTTGTACAACGTTTAATAATAGATCATTCTATTTTCTATATTTCTGAGATGAAGTAGTATTTACAGTATTTACATTATTCGGACTATTGTCCTCATCTTTGTTGCCATTTGTACGACGTTTAATAATAGATCATTCTATTTGTCTATATTTCGGAGATGAAGTATTATTTACGGTATTTACATTATTCGGACTATTGTCCTCATCTTTGTCGCCATTTGCACGACGTTTAATAATAGATCATTCTAGTTGTTTATATTTCTGAGATGAGGTAGTATTTACAGTATTTACATTATTCGGACTATTGTCCTCATCTTTGTTGCCATTTGTACGACGTTTAATAATAGATCATTCTATTTGTCTATATTTCGGAGATGGGGTAGTATTTACAGTATTTACATTATTCGGACTATTGTCCTCATCTTTGTTGCCATTTGTATGACGTTTAATAATAGATCATTCTATTTGTCTATATTTCTGAGATGTGGAAGTATCTACAGTATTTACATTATTCGGACTATTGTTCTCATCTTTGTTGCAATTTGTATGACGCTTAATAATAGATCATTCTATTTGTCTATATTTCTGACATGAGGTAGTATTTACAGTATTTACATTATTCGGACTATTGTCCTCATCTTTGTTGCCATTTGTATGACGTTTAATAATAGATCATTCTATTTGTCTATATTTCTGAGATGTGGAAGTATCTACAGTATTTACATTATTCGGACTATTGTTCTCATCTTTGTTGCAATTTGTACGACGCTTAATAATAGATCATTCTATTTGTCTATATTTCTGAGATGAGGTAGTATTTACAGTATTTACATTATTCGGACTATTGTCCTCATCTTTGTTGCCATTTGTACGATGTTTAATAATAGATCATTCTATTTGTCTATATTTCTGAGATGAGGTAGTATTTACAGTATTTACATTATTCGGACTATTGTCCTCATCTTTGTTGCCATTTGTACGACGTTTAATAATAGATCATTCTATTTGTCTATATTTCTGAGATGAAGTAGTATTTACAGTATTTACATTATTCGGACTATTGTCCTCATCTTTGTTGCCATTTGTACAACGTTTAATAATAGATCATTCTATTTGTCTATATTTCTGAGATGAAGTAGTATTTACAGTATTTACATTATTCGGACTATTGTCCTCATCTTTGTTGCCATTTGTACAACGTTTAATAATAGATCATTCTATTTGTCTATATTTCTGAGATGAAGTAGTATTTACAGTATTTACATTATTCGGACTATTGTCCTCATCTTTGTTGCCATTTGTACAACGTTTAATAATAGATCATTCTATTTTCTATATTTCTGAGATGAAGTAGTATTTACAGTATTTACATTATTCGGACTATTGTCCTCATCTTTGTTGCCATTTGTACGACGTTTAATAATAGATCATTCTATTTGTCTATATTTCGGAGATGAAGTAGTATTTACGGTATTTACATTATTCGGACTATTGTCCTCATTTTTGTTGACATTTGTACGACGTTTAATAATAGATCATTCTATTTCTCTATATTTCTGAGATGAGGTAGTATTTACAGTATTTAAATTATACGGACTATTGTCCTCATCATTGTTCCCATTTGTATAACGTTTAATAATAGGTCATTCTATTTGTCTATATTTCTGAGATGAGGTAGTATTTACAGTATTTACATTATTCGGACTATTGTCCTCATCTTTGTTACCATTTGTACAACGTTTAATAATAGATCATTCTATTTGTCTATATTTCTGAGATGAAGTAGTATTTACAGTATTTACATTATTCGGACCATTGTCCTCATCTTTGTTGCCATTTGTACAACGTTTAATAATAGATTATTCTATTTGTCTATATTTCTGAGATGAAGTAGTATTTACAGTATTTACTTATTCGGACTATTGTCCTCATCTTTGCCGCCATTTGTATAACGTTTAATAATAGATCATTCTAGTTGTTTATATTTCTGAGATGAGGTAGTAGTTACAGTATTTACATTATTCGGACTATTGTCCTCATCTTTGTCGCCATTTGTACGACGTTTAATAATAGATCATTTTATTTGTCTATATTTCTGAGATGAAGTAGTATTTACAGTATTTACATTATTCGGACTATTGTCCTCATCTTTGTTGCCATTTGTACGACGTTTAATAATAGATCATTCTATTTGTCTATATTTCGGAGATCAGGTAGTATTTACAGTATTTACATTATTCGGACTATTGTCCTCATCTTTGTTGCCATTTGTACGACGTTTAATAATAGATCATTCTATTTGTCTATATTTCGGAGATGAGGTAGTATTTACAGTATTTACATTATTCGGATTATTGTCCTCATCTTTGTTGCCATTTGTACGACGTTTAATAATACGTCATTCTATTTGTCTATATTTCTGAGATGAAGTAGTATTTACAGTATTTAAATTATTCGGACTATTGTCCTCATCTTTGTTGCCATTTGTACAACGTTTAATAATAGATCATTCTATTTGTCTATATTTCTGAGATGAAGTAGTTTTTACAGTATTTAAATTATTCGGACTATTGTCCTCATCTTTGTTGCCATTTGTACGACGTTTAATAATAGATCATTTTATTTGTCTATATTTCTGAGATGAGGTAGTATTTACACTATTTACATTATTCGGAATATTGACCTCATCTTTGTTGACATTTGTACGACGTTTCGGCCGTTGTACGCTCCGGCGTTTTTTCAGGTGCTAGTAGTTTCAAACCTTGCATTTTTTACAATTACTGTGGTATATCATTCTCATTCCTTGCGTAATGTAGTAGTAATGCCACGATTGGAAGTCATGAGATTTCTTCCTTTAACCCTGCATGTTATTTGTTCTCCAATGCTGTAGGCTGGTATTGAACTCACAAATCTTTATGTCAATTCACAGGAACTAACCTGAAGAAAGCCGGAATGTACAACGGTTGATACGTCGTAGAAATGGCAACAAAGATGTGGTCAATAGTTCGAATAATATAAATACTGTAAATACTCCCTCGTCTCAGAAGTATATACAAAGACTGTAGTAGACTTCAAGATAAAGAAAACAAATTGTGTAAAAACATGAGAAAGAAAATGTAATCAGAAATTAAAAAAGAAAAATGAGAAAATCTTTTTTTAATAATCATATCGCCCTAAGCAAGCCATTTTACTGCCACTGTTTTGCAGGGGGTTACATAGGAGGAAATTTATGAGAAAGAGTGATAGGTTATAGGGGGGTGTCAGTAAGTGGTTAATAGAAGGATGACTGTAGCCGTAAAGTGAGGGATCAGTTTATATATTAATTGTGATGTAGAATTGATCCCCCAATTTATACCCACATTATGATAGTATAGATTTTTTTAAATAATCATATCGCCCCACGCAAGATATTTTACTGTCACTGTTTTGCAGGGGGTTACATAGGAAGAAAGTTATGAAAGAGTGTCAGGTTATAGGGGGTGTCAGTAAGTGGTTAATAGAAGGATGACTGTAGCCGTAAAGTGAGGGATCAGTTTATATATTAATTGTGATGTAGAATTGATCCCCCAATTTATACCCACATTATGATAGTATAGATTTTTTAAAATAATCATATCGCCCCAAGCAAGATATTTTACTGTCACTGTTTTTGCAGGGGGTTACATAGGAGGAAAGTTATGAGAAAGAGTGTCAGGTTATGGGGGGGTGTCAGTAAGTGGTTAATAGAAGGATGACTGTAGCCGTAAATTGAGGGATCAGTTTATATATTAATTGTGATGTAGAATTTATCCCCCAATTTATACCCACATTATGATAGTATAGATTTTTTAAATAATCATATCGCCCCAAGCAAGATATTTTACTGTCACTGTTTTGCAGGGGGTTACATAGGAAGAAAGTTATGAGAAAGAGTGTCAGGTTATAGGGGGGTGTCAGTAAGTGGTTAATAGAAGGATGACTGTAGCCGTAAAGTGAGGGATCAGTTTATATATTAATTGTGATGTAGAATTGATCCCCCAATTTTATACCCACATTATGATGAGTATAGATTTTTAAAATAATCATATCGCCCCAAGCAAGATATTTTACTGTCACTGTTTCAGGGGGTTACATAGGAGGAAAGTTATGAAGAGTGTCAGGTTATGGGGGTGTCAAGTAAATGGTTAATAGAAGGATGACTGTAGCCGTAAATTGAAGGATCAGTTTATATATTAATTGTGATGTAGAATTTATCCCCCAATTGTACCCACATTATGATAGTATAGATTTTTTTTAAATAATCATATCGCCCCAAGCAAGATATTTTACTGTCACTGTTTTACAGGGGGTTCCATAGGAGGAAAGTTATGAAGAGTGTCAGGTTATAGGGGGTGTCAGTAAGTGGTTAATAAGAAGGATGACTGTAGCCGTAAATTGAGGGATCAGTTTATATATTAATTGTGACAATTGATCCCCAATTTATACCCACATTATGATAGTATAGATTTTTTAAATAATCATATCGCCCCAAGCAAGATATTTTACTGTCACTGTTTTGCAGGGGGTTACATAGGAGGAAAGTTATGAGAAAGAGTGTCAGGTTATAGGGGGTGTCAGTAAGTGGTTAATAGAAGGATGACTGTAGCCGTAAATTGAGGGATCAGTTTATATATTAATTGTGATGTAGGGTGATCCCCCAATTTATACCCACATTATGATAGTATAGATTTTTTTTAAATAATCATATCGCCCCAAGCAGATATTTTACTGTCACTGTTTTGCAGGGGGTTACGGAGGAAAGTTATGAGAAAGAGTGTCAGGTTATAGAGGGGGTGTCAGTAAGTGGTTAATAGAAGGATGACTGTAGCCGTAAATTGAGGGATCAGTTTATATATTAATTGTGATGTAGAATTTATCCCCCAATTTATACCCACATTATGATAGTATAGATTTTTTAAAATAATCATATCGCCCCAAGCAAGATATTTTACTGTCACTGTTTTGCAGGGGGTTACATAGGAGGAAAGTTATGAGAAAGAGTGTCAGTTATAGGGGGGTGTCAGTAAGTGGTTAATAGAAGGATGACTGTAGCCGTAAATTGAGGATCAGTTTATATATTAATTGTGATGTAGAATTTATCCCAATTTATACCCACATTATGATAGTATAGATTTTTAAAATAATCATATCGCCCCAAGCAAAGTATTTTACTGTCACTGTTTTGCAGGGGGTTACAGGAGGAAAGTTATGAGAAAGAGTGTCAGGTTATAGGGGGGTGTCAGTAAGTGGTTAATAGAAGGATGACTGTAGCCGTAAGTGAGGGATCAGTTTATATATTAATTGTGATGTAGAATTGATCCCCCAATTTATACCCACATTATGATAGTATAGATTTTTTTAAAATAATAATCATATCACCCCAAGCAAGATATTTTACTGTCACTGTTTTTGCAGGGGGTTACATAGGAGGAAAGTTATGAGAAAGAGTGTCAGGTTATAGGGGGGTGTCAGTAAGTGGTTAATAGAAGGATGACTGTAGCCGTAAATTAGGATCAGTTTATATATTAATTGTGATGTAGAATTTATCCCCCAATTTATACATTATGATAGTATAGATTTTTTTTAAATAATCATATCGCCCCAAATAAAGATATTTTTACTGTCACTGGTTTGCAGGGGGTTACATAGGAAAAGTTATGAGAAAGAGTGTCAGGTTATGAGGGTGTCAGTAAGTGGTTAATAGAAGGATGACTGTAGCCGTAAAGTGAGGGATCAGTTTATATATTAATTGTGATGTAGAATTGATCCCCCAATTTATACCCACATTATGATAGTATAGATTTTTTTTTTAAAATAATCATATCGCCCCAAGCAAGATATTTTACTGTCACTGTTTTGCAGGGTTACATAGGAGGAAAGTTATGAGAAAGAGTGTCAGGTTATAGGGGGGTGTCAGTAAGTGGTTAATAGAAGGATGACTGTAGCCGTAAATTGAGGGATCAGTTTATATATTAATTGTGATGTAGAATTGATCCCCCAATTTATATCCATATTATAATAGTATAATTGCTTTTTATAATCATATTGCCACTGTTTTGCCAGTTTTGCAGGGGGTTGCATAGGAGGAAAGTTATGAGAAAGAGTGACAGGTTATAGGGGGTGTCAGGAAGTGGGTAAGAGAAGGATGAGAACACTGATGAGTTTTTTTTATAATCATAACGCCCCTAGCAAGGCATTTTATTGCCACTGTTTTGCATGAAGTTGAATAGGAGGAAAGTTATGAGAAAGAGTGATAGGTTGTAGGGGGTGTCAGGAATTGGTCAAAAGAAGGATGAGTATACTGATGAGAGTGGAGTGGACGGCGAAAGAAGCATGAGAGAGAGGATGTTGGTTAGTGAGATAGGAAATGACTACTGACTTTACATTTAAGTTCTTGGATATTGTAGCTGTCGGGGAAGCAAGTAAACGGAAGGGAATTCCACAGGCGGGAAGTGCGAGAAAAGAAAATGATGGAGTAGAATTTATATTTTATTGGTTTCACAGTAAAATTGGTGGGACACAGTTGCTAATCTTGTGGCTCGAGTAAATTCATATATAGGGGTTACCAGTGAGCTAAGTTCATTGGAGCAGAAGCCATGAAAATATTTGTAGAAGAGACACAGGGAAGCCACATTGCGCCGGTGAGAAAGTGACTGTATCTGAGTTGCCGAGTCGGGATCGATCACATTCCAGATTCTCTGTTGGATTTTGTCAAGGAGACCTAGGTGGATATCAGGAGCACCCGACTAGATACGGCAGCAGTATTCAATGCACGGGCGGATGGTAGATTTGTATATGTGCAGAATTTTTTCAGGCAGAAAAAAAAATTCCTGGCCTTGCACAGAGAAGTGACTTTCTTAGCAGCGGATTTAGCTATAGATTCTAAATAGTCATTCCACTGGAGGATTGTTGTGAGAGTTAAGCCGAGGAGGCGCAATACTGAGAAAAGAAAGAAAAATCATTTTTACAGAGAGTAAGACAAATGATTAACAAATATTATTTTGAAGAAATGACAGAAAAATGAAAATAAAACGTGAGAAAATAGAAAATTTAGAAAAACCAAAGGAATTTAGAAAAACACAATAAAAGAAAGAAGAAAAATAGATCAAAACCAAAAAAGACAATTTTTAAAAACTCTTAAAAAAGAAGGAAAATATTTTAAAGTAAGAAAAATTAGAAAAGGAGGGAAGAAAAGAAACGAAATTCTTTCCGCCTGAATCTATCCTGCACTTATATAAATCCACCATCCGCCACATCTGGTCGGGTGCCCCTTCTATTCTCCTCGGGGTTCTTGACAAAATACAGCGAAGAATTTGTAATGTGATTTGGCTGACCGCCTGCTCTATCTCTCTCACCGGCCTGACGTGGCATCCCTGTGCCTCTTCTATAAATACTTTCATGTTTTCTGCTCTGACGAACTTAAATCACTGGTGACCCCTAGATGTGAATTTGCACGAGATACTAGATTGGCAACTAGGTCCCACTCTTTTACAATGAAACCGATGAAATGTAACCGCAATTTCTACTCCACAGCTTCTTTCCTCGCACTTCCCGCCTGTGGAATTCCCTACCGCATGCTTGCTTCCCCGACGGCTACAACCTCCAGGAGTTTAGATGTAAGGTCAATAGACACCTCCTAACACACTAACTCACACCCACTCTCCTCAACTTTCTCCCTATGCACATCCTAAGTCGTCTATCACCCTTCTTCTGACATTTCCTATACCCAATCGCTCTATGTAACCCCCTGCGCTATAGTGGCAGTGGAATGCCTTCCTTGAGGTGACACGATTAAAAAAAAATAAAAATAAAGAAATAAGCAAAAAAAAAATCCTTTTAACACATACGGGCTTCGATGTCAGTCATTGATTACGTAGCTAATCCAGTGAACCAATATGACCTTTATTTGGGTTTAATCCTCGAAGAATATTTTCTTTTAGCGAATCTGTTCGAAACAAAATTACATTTCAAGACTCCATCTAACCACAAAAATAAAAGGAAAAAAGAAAAAAAATTAAAAGAAAGATATAAGAAAGGTCATGTGTAAAATAGAAAGAACAATTAAAAATGTAAGAGAAAAACATCTTTCGACATTACTAAATAAATTATTTATTTAAAAAAAAGCAATAAAAATGATTCAAAAGAAATGAAAGAAATCAGATGAAAGGAAAAGAAAAAAGGCTGACGATGGTGTAAATGATTTATAAGCTTTTGGTGACAACAACAAAAAAACGAAAAGAGGTGATGAATTAACACCGCATTCTTCATTATCATATCTCAAGATTGCAGACGATCATTACATGTCCGGCTGCTCGAGGCTCACAGGCGTTGACGTGCGCACGCGCGAGAATATAGTCACGTGATGGTTTAATGGAATCGGTTCATCGTTTCTTACCTCGTACATTTATGTGTCATTCTTTAATGAATATTTTTATGCAGACTGATACGTTTATTGATTAAAGATGCTTTGCTCCCGATAGCAATAGAGACATAGTTTTCCTAACTGCTGTTCGAATTTCTTTACAAATTTTATTGTCATAATTACAAGCATAATATCTGTGAAAAATAAAAAGCTTATTTAAGTGTGGATCGGCTATCTTCCTAAATTCAATATTTGATTAATTCATTAATTGTTCTTAAACCGTGTGTTCCCAAGCTTCATTCATTTTGCCTCACTTTTTCAACTAATTTTTTTTATTATAATCATATCGCCCCAAGGAAGGCATTTTACGGCCACTGTTTTGCAGGGGGTTACATAGGAGGATAGTTATGTGAAAGAGTGACAGGTTATAGGGGGTGTCAGAAAGAGGGTAAGAGAAGGATGAAAATACTGATGAGCGTGGAGTGGACGGAGAAGGGATCATGAGAGGGAGGATGCAGGTTAGTGAGATAGGAAATGACTATTGACTTTATATTTAAATTCTTGGAGATTGTATCTGTCAGGAAAGCAAGTAAATGGAAGGGAATTACACAGGGGAAGTGCGAGAAAAGAAGCTCATGGAGTATAATTTACATTTTATTGGTTTCACAGTAAAAGGGTGGGACATATTTGCTAATCTTGTAACTCGAGTAAATTTATATATAGGAGGCACCAGTGAGCTAAGGTCATTGGAGCAGAAACCGTGAAAGTATTTGTAGAAGAGACACAGGGAAGACATATTGCGCCGGTTGGAAAGTGACTGTATCTGAGCTGACAAGTCGAGATCTCTCACATTACAGATTCTCCGTTGGATTTTGTCAAGGACACCTAGGTGGATAGTAGGAGCACCCGACCAGATATGGCAGCAATATTCAATGCTTGGGCGGATGGTAGATTTATATATGTGCAGGATTGTTTCAGTCGGATAAAACTTCCTGGCCTTGCATAGAGAACCGACCTTCTTAGCAGCGGATTTAGCTATGGATTCTATCTATGGATTCTATCTATGGATTCTATCTATGGATTCCACTTGAGGTCCGTTGTGAGAGTTAAGTGGATCGAATATATCAGATCTATGGCTGCATCTAATTCTAAGAATGTTGGATCTTTGTGATGGATCCATACATTTTCTTTTCGTTAGAATCCATCTTGTACAATTATAAATTTACCATTCTTCTGTGCATTGAATTCTCTTGCCATATCTGGTCGGGTTGATTTGCTATTCATCTCGATGTTCTCAACCAATTCCAAAGAAGGACCTGCAATGTAATCGATCCTGATTTGAGATCTCGATTTCAGTCACTTTCTTGCCGATATTTCTCCCCAGTGTCTCGTCTAATTGAATGTAATCGTGTTACTGGATTGGCATCTAGGTCCCACTCTTTTACCGTTGAAAAAGTTAAATGCAACGCCACTTTATTCGAGCAGTTGTCATTTATTACCGACAATGAGTAATACTTATATATAAAAATGTAAAATTATATTTTTATTCTTCGACAGTGACGCTTGTGTGGAAAGGAAAGTAGCCGGAGTGAGTTTGCGCATACGAATGAGCTAACGGGAGTCAAAAACCAGCGGGAGAGTTTCCTTTCTTCAGACAAATTTCTAGACTTTATATAATATTAAAACTTCCACGCATTTTTTTGCTTTTTCGGTTTGTCACTTTGCTGACTTTATGTATGAACGGGTTTATTTGTCAGTCACACTCGACCAGGCCCATCACTTTTCAAACCGGTTGTCACTTTTGTTGACCTTATCTACGCCCGGATGTATCTGTCAAATACAGGGTGACCCCCACCCCAAAACAAAACGGGAACTTTTTAACAATCCAATAAAACCAACAGACACAGAAGAAAAATATTTTATTCAAAGTAATTGAAACCTTAAAACTTGCCATTTAAGAAACAATGATGGAATTTACATTTTTTTTAAATTACGTCCTGTAGATGTCGCCCTCCTGTACGAATGCATTCTTAAAATCTGCCCATTAACCGCTGCAAGATCTCAGCTGGGATACTGTGAATTTCATCCTGAATTCTCTGTTTTAACTCATCCAGAGTTCTTGGTTGAGTCGTGTACACTTTACTCTTGAGATAGCCCCACAAGAAAAAATCACAGACGAAAAATCTGACGATCTAGGGGACCATGAAACATTACCGAATCTTGGGAACACACGGTTTAAGAACAATTCTTGTACAGCCCCCAATGATTGCCGTGCAGTGTGTGAAACGCATGAAAAATTGTTCAATTCAGGTGTCTCCACGTAACGATTTGCAGTGACAATGACTGAAATTCCCTGTTCATTAAAAAAAATAAGGTCTGATGATCACATGTAATGAAACAGCACACCATACTGTCACCTTATTACCGTGTAAAGGGCGCTCATGAACTTCATTATGATTTGTGTCTGCCCAGTAACGATAGTTCTGCTTATTCACGTAATCTGTGAGATGAAAATGGGCCTCATCTGACATCCATAACTTGCTTAGAAATTAATCTTGTTCCATGGTTACCGACATGGCAGTGTGTTTGCTTCGTGAGGCCACTGCTTCACAGTACTGCCACTTGCTCATGTCTGCCAATACACACTTCGAAAATTCCCGTTTTTGTGTCACCCTGTACAACCGCCGTTCAAGATAATATATTAAACAGTTTTTTTTTCTCGCATTTTCCGCCTGTGGAACTCCCTTCCGTTTACTTGTTTCCCTGATATCTATAATCTCCAAAATTTAAATGCAACCTCAATTGGCATATAGTTTATCTTCTTTAATGCCGTTAACCTTTTGTCCATTCTTCAATGACCCCTGTACCCAGTTTATTCCTCTCACTGCGCACTAGTGGCGGACTCACCATTCTTAGGGTGAAATGATTAAAAAAAAACATTTAACAGGCAAAACTTTGCTTTTATTAAATTTTGGGCGTTTTTACATCATGGTTTTCTGTTTATTTGTTTGTTTTTTTCCAGCGCATTACCGGGGCTATTATAAAATTACGATTTTACAAGATGATGCTGATTTTCTAAGTACAACTTAGATGTAACACAAGGCCGAAAGTATGAGACACCCAGTGAGAATTGAACTCAATACTCAACTGCAATGATTCTAGCGAGACAAGATTGCTAGCCATTGCACTACCTTAAGGTGCCCAACGATGCTGAATTATAATTGAAGAGTATTTTTCACCTCACCGGAAATAAATTCAGATTTTGAAAGAATTTATTAGAAAACAAATTTAAATTAACATACCATACATAATTCTGGACAAAGATTTTTCATTGTGAATGTCCACCAATTTTAATATTAAACAAACAGAAACAATTTCATGTTTGACTTCTTTGTTGTTTGTAATTTAAACTTGTTTTTTGGACATGAATATATTTTTCTTAGAACTTATGCAATTTCTGTGGTTTAAGCCTCTCCCAAAATAGATTACAATCTCATCAATGGAGCGAGATTTTTATCTGGTTATTAAAAACTGGCCTTTGCTTTCGTCGTTATTACTTTCAGGCAAAAATAGGTTGAAATCAAATTTGAAAATTACATTATTTTTTAAATAATTAAGCAATTATCCGCTTTCCTACATAGAGAACAACAAAAATCTCGAATGTACTCCACCTGCATTAACATACTTTTTAGAAAACTAAGCATAAATCATAGAAAATATATTTTTAAACATTTCACCTCAAGGAAGGTGTTAAAACCGATAAGACGAGAGGGGGTTACTTAGTGCGAGAGAATATGAGCAACATAAAATGCTTTTAAGAAAGAAAAATGCAATCCTGTAATAATAAAACAAAATTGGCGTGTGCTTGCGTCGTTATTAGTAATTTAAATTATTTAAATTTAAGTTATTATTTAAATTGTTTAATTTATTAACTTTCAGTTATTATTTAAATTATTTAAATTACAAAATTAAATTAAAGCCTGAAGCAATCCTGCACATATATAAATCTACCATCCGTACACTGAATTCCATGGAGAATATGTAATGTAATAAATCCCAACTTGGCATCTCAGATACAGTCAATTTCTCACCGGCGCAATGTGGCTTCTTTGTGTCTCTTCTACAAATATTTTTACGGCTTCTGCTCCAATTATTTAAATTTAAGTTATTATTTAAATTGTTTAATTTATTAACTTTCAGTTATTATTTAAATTATTTAAATTACAAAATTAAATTAAAGCCTGAAGCAATCCTGCACATATATAAATCTACCATCCGTACACTGAATACTGCTACCATATCTGGTCGGGGGTTCCTGCTATCCACCTAGGTGTCCTTGACAAAATTCCATGGAGAATATGTAATGTAATAAATCCCGACTTGGCATCTCAGATACAGTCAATTTCTCACCGGCGCAATGTGGCTTCTTTGTGTCTCTTCTACAAATATTTTTACGGCTTCTGCTCCAATTAACTTAGCTCACTGGTGCCCCCTATATATAAATTTACTCGAGCCACAAGATTAGCAACTATATCCTACCCTTTTTACTGTGAAACCAATAAAATGTAAACGCAAATTCTACTCCATCATCTTCTTTTCTCGCACTTCCCGCCTTTGGAATTCTCAATCTACAATCTACAATCGCCAAGAATTTAAATGTAAAGTCAAAAGTCATCTCCTATCTCACTAACCTGCATTCTCTCTCTCATGCTCCTTTCTCCTTCCACTCCACTCTAATCAGTATTCTCATCCTTCTCTTACCCATTTCCTGACACTCCCTATAACCTGCCACTCTTTCTCATAACTTTCTCTCATGCTCCTTTCTCCTTCCACTCCACTCACATCAGTATTCTCATCCTTCTCTTACCCACTTCCTGACACCCCCTATAACCTGTCACACTTTCTCATAACTTTCCTCCTATGTAACCCCCTTCAAAACAGTGGCAGTAAAATGCCTTGCTTGAGGCGTTATGATTATAAAGATGAATAAATAAGATCGGTGATAATGACTGACATTAAATCAAAATTTATGAAGATAAAATTGACGGAAAAGTGAGTTTCATAAGCTTGAAGTGTAAGAGAAGAAACTGTTAGGATAGAACTTACAGTGTAGGGGCCACAGTGATGTTTGGTAAATTGGCCTTGTGCCAAATATAAGCGAAATCCCCACAATTTAGATATCAGAAGTTTTAAAGTTGGATGTTGAAATGTGGATGGATAAAATGTTTCGTTTGTACATTGAAAGTAAAGATTTATGAACAGAATAACAAAATTGTAAGCAGAAAAATATAAGTGAAATTTTGTTAACTGAACATTATAACACATTTGGGAGAAGGAAAATGTTCATTGAGAAATGCATGTAGTTTTGTAGTTAAAATTGTTCAAAGAGAAATGCAAGTATTTACAATATCCACAGAAGTTTAGAGTTCATGGATGTGTACTAGCAGAATGTTCCTTTCCCTTTTTTGGTTAAATTGGCGACAGGGTGAGACAGAAGGTAAAAAAATAAAGAAATTGTACTTAGAGTGTCGTGTTGTTGTTGTTGTTGCTGTTGTCGTTGTTGTTCTTGTTTTCTTTAGGGGGTATAGTGAAAATCAAGAAAAGTAAATTGGTAGTAAAAGTCGAATGAATCCGTGGCTCGCCCTTACGTCCGAGTCGGCTTTTTGAATTTTCTTATATTACATTGCTCCGTCAGCTAACCGCTCCTATGTCGATGATTTTGACCGGTCACTGAACGTGGATTAAGTAGTGAATTTGTCATGTGACCTGCTCCAACAGGGATTTTCCTCTTTAGGTGTGAAAGAAAACTTGACTGAGATCATATATCAATTTTCGATTTCCTATCCAATCAGGATCCAGAATTTTACTTTTCACACTGACTTGTAAAATGTTTGCCTTGGTCTGGGTTTTTCCAAAATGTTTTTAGTCGTTTGAATCCGATTTTGCTGGTAGGCAATTTTACTTTGTGTGTTTTATTTAACTGTTGGATGATATAAGTTTCGTATCCTATAACAGAATTTAACTGAGTTCAAATTCCAGTTGAATTCTTTGTATTCCTTTACGCGCAAATACCCTTGGGAAAGGTATTAATCCGTCTCTTCCTTCCAGTTATGGGTTAAATAACAGGACAGATTGGGTTCTTTAGCCTTGGTCGGCAACCAGTCTACCGCAGAAAGCAATGGCAACCTAGTGCGGGATAATCTTCTGCCCAGTCAGTGATGTCTCTTTCGAGACATGATCGCCCAAAGCGTGTATCACGTATGACACTTAACGGACTGAATATAATAATTGAAGATATGATTTAGGTTTCTACTGGATATAAAGTGGAGGATCATTTTTATATTGTTATGAAGTAATAAACTGATCCCCCACTAATTACTACTTAATGATATAATACATCTCTCCCCACTCTAGCTATGAGTCAAATAATAGACAGAGTGGGGTCTATAGCCTTGGTCGGCAACCAGTCTACCGCAGAAAGCAATGGCAACCTAGTGCGGGATAATCTTCTGCCCAGTCAGTGATGTCTCTTTCGAGACATGATCGCCCAAACGTGTATAAAGTATGGCACTTAACTGTCTGACTGATCCTATAACAGTTATACCTAACAATTTCAACTATAAAATGATGAAACATTTACCAATCTATCTTACCTGTACTTATGGCATCATTCGGCCTAGGCGGGTTGAGCCGGCTTCCTCTCAAGAAGAAGATGAATGGGAATTTTTTGTTTTCTACAGGAAGTCCCCAACCAGATGTGGTCTGAAGATATTTCTGTAGTAGTTTGCCAATTCTTGCTGCGGTAGACTGTTTGCCAACTAAAGCTAAAGAACCGATTCTGTTCTGCAATTTACCAATAGATGGAGGGGGTGGAGAGAATAGATGGATTTGGTTGGCAAACAGTCTACCGCAGCAAGAATTGGCAAACTTTCCCTTGGGTATCTGCGGTTCCGCAATCCGAACCGTTATTTACCATGCTTCAGGTTGCCAATCTAGTCAGTCAGTCAGTTAAGTGCCATACATAATACACGTTTTGGGTGATCATGTCTCGAAAGAGACATGACTGACTGGGCAGAAGATTTTCTATCCTGCTCTTTAAACTATAGCTGAAGAGAGAAGAGATGTATTGTATTAATAAGTAGTAATTAGTGGGGGATCAGTTTATTACTTAATAACAATAGAAAACTGATCCCCCACTTTTTGCCCAGTAGAAGCTTTACTTATGTTTCCAACTATTATCTTCATTCAGTCAGTTAAGTGCTATACGTGATACATGCTTGGGCGATCATGTCTCGAAAGAGACATGACTGACTGGGCAGAAGATTTTCTATCCTGCTCTTTAAACTATAGCAGTAATAAGTAGTAATTAGTGGGGGATCAGTTTATTACTTAATAACAATAGAAAACTGATCCCCTACTTTATGCCCAGTAGAACCCTTAATCATGTTTTCAACTATTATATTCAATCAGTCAGTTAAGTGCCATACGTGATACACGCTTGGGCGATCGTGTCTCAAAAGAGACATGACTGACTGGGCAGATGATTATCCCGCAGTATATCGCCATTACATTCTGCGGTAGACTGGTTGCTAGCCAAGGCTATAGAACCCAATCTGTCCTGTTATTTAACCCATAACTGGAGGGAAGAGACGGATTAATACCTTTCCCAAGTGTATTTGAGCGTAAGTGAATGCAAGGAATTCAACTGGAATTCGAACTCGGCTCCCCGATTTTTCATTCCCATCTAGTTGACATAGCAGCATGAAAAGTATGTCATTAACACCAACCAAGGTTACTTAGTGTTAGAGAATATGAGAAAAACTACTATGAACGGAAGACGACAATAAAATAAGAAGAATTAAAAAAAATAAAGACTGACTTTGCATTTTAATTTTTTGAAGGTCAATGTTGACTCAGAAGCAAGCGTCAATTCAACCAGTAAGAAGTTCAATAGAAGAAACTGTCAGCATAGAACTTACGGTTACATCTACCCATTTCAACTATAAAATGATGAGGTATTGCCAAAAATCTATTCATTCAGTTAAGGGCCCTATGTAATACACGCTTCGGCGATCATGTCGAACTGGGCAGAAAGTTTTTTCGTTGTAGGCTGCCATTATTTTTGCGGTAGACTGGTTGGCAACCAAGGCTAATCTGTCTTGGTACTTAACCCATAGTTGGAGGGAGAAGAGACGGATTAATACCTTTTCCAAAGGTATTTGCGCGTAAGTGAATGCAATGAATTCAACTGAAATTTGAACACGGCACTCCGATTTCTTAATCGGATCAGATATCTACTGCACCATATCATTGCGGTTAAATTCATAATGTCTATGTAACAGAAAGGAAAGTTTATCAGAACAATAACTAAAAAGGTGTTTATATTAGAGGCACAGGGAAGCTACATTGCGGCGATGTGAAAATGACTGACACTGAGATGCCAGAACAGTACTGATAATACTGCAGACTTTTCATTGGGTTTAATCAAGAATCTAAATATATAGGAGAAGCACCAGAACAGCTGTGGCAGCAATCTTCAAAAAATGGATGAACGGCATATCTCACAGACTAATTCATTATTATATACTAAATTCTATACTAATTTTATACCAAGGCATAGGCGTATGGCGTGCCGAGTAGACTAATTCGGTAAATTTTTGATTTGTTCCCCGAAGGCCATTACCCTGTCAAATATTTCCAAAACACCCTTAATTCCTTGCAAATGTATATGCTAAACTCAAATCGATAATTGTTTATTTTCATGTTATCGACCAGAAAAAAAATCGGACTATATCTCACCCCTTACCACCGTTCTCATATCTGATTCACCGCTGAATGACTTGAGGCGTAGGATACTTATTTCGGCCTATTTACTTCCTTTGAGCAAATACTCCGCGATTTGTTTGGTTTCGGAAACCAATTTTCGCGTAATAATTGTAAAAAGGAAGTAAAAAAGGCCGAAAAATCGGCAAACTACACGTGAAGTCATTCTGCAGTGAATAACAGTTTTGAAGCGTGGTTAAGGGGTGAGATAAACAACGACAAGAACTTCGATATTTTTCTGGTCGTTAACTTGAAAAAAGGTAGGTTTCGTCAATAAACAATTATCTATTTGAGTTCAACATATACATTTGCACGGAAATAAGGATGTTTTGTAAAGATTTGAAAGGGTAAAGGCCTTCGAGGAACAAATCAAAAATTTACCACTAATTCACTAGTGTCATGAATTTACCTATTAACGTTTCTCCTCTGTTAATGCTTTGTAACAAAATAAGCTACGACTAAAGCAGGATAATTTCAAAGCGAAGACTAAACCATCAACCTGCAGCCAGGAGAACTTATCAGCAGACGCAAATTGATGTGATAATGGCGATAAGAGAAAGAGTACATCAGCCTGTGACTAATAGGTTATATGCGACCAGAAAATTGGATTGAATTTAAATTTTTGAAGATTAAAATTGACGGGAAATTGTGACTTGAACTAAGAGAGAAAGAACTGTTAGCATTGAATTTACACTTTTATCAAACCATTGCACCTGTAAAATAATAGAGTTAAAAATCTACTTACTTACCTATACTTATGGCGGCATTTAGCCTGGATGGGTTGAGCCGGCTTCTTCTCAAGCGTCATGGGATATTTTTTTGTTCCATAAGCAGTCCCCAATCGCAGGTGATGTAACGATTTTCCGGTGTGAAGATATAGATGGCAATTCAAGGTCGAGCTCTTTCAAGAGAACTATCTCATGTTAATGCGCAATTAGCCGTAGTCAGATTGAATGGTAAGAAAATCTTCTACTTCTATGTGCCCTGTCCTTTCAGGACGTAGGCGATCATGGCCTTCCACGTCTCCCTATCCCTGGTGGCTCTTAGCACGCCTTCTCCTGTACACCACACAACACCCGTTCCGTCATCTACATGCTGAAGCCCATAAATCTGGAATATAAATGTACAGAAACTAGCATGGCCACAAAATGAGAGATCAGTTTATATATTGATTATAATATAGAACTGATCCCCCACTTTATATCCACATTATAATTTCTTATAAACAGTTGGCATATATTTTATATATATACATATATTCTATGTGCCCTGTCTTTTCAGGACGTAAGCGATCATGGCTTTCCACATCTCCCAATCCCTTCAATAGCCTTCTCCTTTTACACGAAATAAACCTTCGTTCCATCATCCACCTGATTAGGTCCTTCAAATATGTTACCCGCTGCTTTCCCTTTTTAGTATCGGGTTCTCCAAGCCCTTCTTCCCCAGGAACTTTAGCTGTCTCCTCCTGATGCTCAATATTAATTTACTTTTCGTTTCTATTCTTTCGAAAACCACATCATTGCTCACATGCTCGATCCATGATATTCGCACCATCCTTCTGTAGAACCACATTTCAGTTGCTTCAAGTTTTTCCTTCAAAATCTACGATGAGCAAATAACTACTTTAATATGTACAGTATAGAGAGACTCGTTGATATAGGAATAGGCATAAAAAATATCAGGCCATGTAAGAAATTAGTAATGAATACTGTTTTTATTTCCTAATGGGACTTAATAAGACATTATATTTCATATTTTTAAAAAGGTTACAATTTTAATGGAAATATGATATATTTTTAACTGATTATTCACATAATACAAGGCACAAGGACCCCTCAAAGTAGAGGGTTACTGAGAAAAATTTTAAGGTAAAGTGAAGGGGGAAATAAGGGAGTATTATATGGAGAAGTAGAAATATATTTTTTTTCATATTCTCTTGCACTGTGTAACCCTTTGCGTCTTAATGGCTTTATTATCTTGCTTTGTTGTGAAATGATAAAAAATGGTAAGTTCTTATTTGATCTCAAACGGGTCAGTACAACCAGGCAACAATGGTATAAGAATTCAATTTAATATTAGGTTGTCCCAAAAGTTCGTAAGCACTTGCAAAAAATTGAAATTTTACTCGCAAAAACAACAAAAATTATTGCTCAAAATAAAAACCATCATTTTCCAAGGCTTTCTGCCATCGATCTGCAAGCTTTCGGATCTGGTCAAAGTACCATTCAGCCGGCTTTGAATCAAAGAATTCTTAACACGCTTCCTCGACTTCATCAAACGAGTCGAATCGGTAGCCCTTCAGAAAGTGTTGCATTGAGCTGGAAAAGCTGTAATCTGATGGAGCACACTCAGGACTGTAGGCGGGATGTAGCAGAACCTCAACGCCGTCCAGCTCTTCAAAGTTGTCTTTGGTCTTCCTGGCGGTGTGGGGCTTGGCATTGTCCTGCTGCATCAAGGGGCGCTTTCGGTTGATCAGAGCCGGGTACTTTTGCTCAAACTTTTCGTAGACCCGCTCAAGTTGCTGATAGTAAAGTTCGGCACTGATGGCACGACCATTTGGAACCAATTCAAAATGTCCGATTCCTTCAAAGTTCCACAAGACGCAAAACATGACTTTCCTGCCGAATCGATATTGTTTTGTAACCGACGGTGTCTCTTGCCCTTTCTGAACCCATCGCTTGTCTCGATTGTGCTGGACCAGATAGACCCATTTCGCAAGTGTTTACGAACTTTTGGGACAACCTAATAAATTTCAGTAAGAAGCTCCGATTTCCTCCGGGCATGAATATTAAATATTCTGCTAGGAAAAAAATATTCTCGCCTATTTAAATCGATTCCGGAATTCTTAAAAAGGCGCAAGAGGTTATCGTCTATTGTCTGTTGGCCATTTGCAGGATGTATTTTTAATTAGATTCGATATTTCATCGAAGAGTGTGTCCCATATCGATTTCTTCTGTGGCAGTATGGATTGACCTTTATTCAAGAAATTCATCTTTATTATGACAATGTCTATCAATGTTACTACTTACCCGGCTTGTTCAATGCCCTTACTAATACCGATATTTCAGGATCAATAATGACAGCCTTTCTCCGGTTTCTTTCGGATTTGGTCCTGTGATGCTATTTTCACTTTCAAATTGTTGTCAAGCCTAGAAGGAAACAATTTCTTTTTTTTAAATCTCTGAACTAACAAAAGAAAACGTAATGAAAAATTCAGATATACAACAAAAAAAAAAAAGAAAAAAGAAGAGAAATGTAAAGTGATTCCTTTTAGCAAAAAAAGTCAACATTCTTGATTTTTTTTTAATCGTTTCACCCCAAGCAAGGCGGTACCGCCACTGATGCGCAGGGGACTACATAAGAGTAAAAGTTTAGACAGAATGAGAGTGAAGAGAAAGACGCACCAGTTATTAGTCAATAATAATTTAAATTAAATTTTTCCTACTCCTCATCAAATTTTATGGCATAAAAGTACATTAAAAAATTACGATTGATATAATGCGTCTAATATACAACACAGATTGCTTAAAAGCAGCCATAGTTAATGAATGATAGCTTGTTTTTAATTGTTATTCTCCTTTTATATTAAACCAGATTTCATATAAACCAACTCATTTCCTCAAAGCCACAAAGAAGCTTTTCCCTTTTTGGATTTGAAATTTGTCAGAACTGAAAATCCAGAAAAAAACCCAATGACAAAGATGATCAAAAGAGAGAATTAAAGGAAGATAAATGCAGATTTGAACTCGCAACAATATCATTGATAACTCTCTCCTTCAATTTGCAGGCACTAATTATTATATTCTTCATACTTTATATAATGCATATATATCACAACGACAAAACCGGTCAATAGTTATTTAAAACTATTTATATTGGCACTCATACATGCAATTACAAGTAATTCAAAATAATATTTTTAAATTTTAAAGTCATATTTATTTTTGGCATATGAATTTTTTGAAACTGTTTTTAAATCTTTGATTGCCTTTCAATCATTCCGCCTCACCGGCTATCCTCATTGTACCTACCTAAAGATACAAGTAAAAACAATACCAACATATACCTGTAGACTCAAGTATAAACGGGAAATATACTTATCTATACGCATGATACATATCTATCAATTCACCCAAGTACGGAAAGTATTTGTCTTTAATTGTTTCACCCCAAGCAAGGCAGTACCGCCACTGATGTGCAGGGGGTTATATAAGAGTAAAAGTTTAGACAGAATGAGAGTGAAGAGAAAGACGGACCAGTTACAGTGGGTGTCAGAAAAAGGACAAGAGAAGGATGGGAACACAGGAGTGAAGACATTTGCGAAGGTAGAGAGAAAGAAAAAGAACAAGATATACAGGGTGATGTAGAAAGAACTGGAGTCAAGTGGATAAGAGATGGGAATTAGACAGGAGGAGAGTGAAGAGAAAGACAAACCAGTTACAGAGGGTGTCAGAGAAAGGGCAAGAGAAAGATGGGAACACAGGAGTGAAGACAGTTGCGAAGTTAGAGAGAAAGAAAAAGAACAAGATATACAGGGTGATGTAGAAAGAACTGGAGTCAAGTGGATAAGAGATGGGAATTAGACAGGAGGAGAGTGAAGAGAAAGACAAACCAGTTACAGAGGGTGTCAGAGAAAGGGCAAGAGAAAGATGGGAACACAGGTATGAAGACAGTTGTTAAGGTAGAGAGAAAGGAAAAGAACAAGATTTACAGAATGATGTAGAAAGAACTGGAGTCAAGTAGTTAAGAGATGGGTATTGACATTGCATTTAAATTCCTGGAGGTTGTAGCCGTCAGTAAAGCAAGCATATGGAAGAGAGTTTCACAGACGGGAAGTGCGAGAAAAGAAACTGATGGAGTAGAATTGTCGGCTGCATTTGGTTGATCTAAATGTGAATGGGTGGGACCTTGTTACCAGTCTGGTTGCACGAGTAAATTCTTGTGGCGGGGACACCAGAGACTTAAGTTCGTCGGAGCAGAAGTCATACAAATATTTGTAGAAGAGACAGAGGGAAGCCACATCCCGTCGGTGAGAAAGCGACTGGAGTCGAGCTGCCAGGTCGAGACCTATCACATAACAGATGTAAAAACGATAGATAGATTGTATGCTAAAGTTGCTAGAAAGATTTGCGGTAAAAACGACTCCAAATTTCATCAAAAAGTTATTCCTTTATAATAAAAACTTCGTGTTGGTTCAGTTAGTCTTGTACGTGTCATACGTGATACCCGCTTAAGCGATTATTGACTCAAAAGAGACATGGCTGACTGGCAGGAGATTTTTCCTGATCGTTTTACACTACGGTCTTCTTCGGGGTCTGTCTATATTTCTGAGATGAGGTTCTGTATCTAATTAAACTATTTACATTGTTCGGGCTGTTTTCCGCGTCTTTAGTATCTTATTCACAACGCTTCGGCGGTTGTATGTTCCGGTGATCTTCAGGATCTGTCTATATTTGTGAGATCAGTTTGTTCTCATATTTATTGCCACATTCACGACGTTTCATCTGACAATAAAGGTTATGACTACAATCCAAACAGTGTAAATAGTTTAAATGGTCGATATCTCTATCCACACACACACACACACACAAACACTATATATATATATATATATATATATATATATATATATATATATATGCGGTGTAGATATAGAAGATTCCAAAGGAGTGTTCTGTATATAAAATGGTAGGATAACTTTCTAGGAGAGCTTTAAATATATATGTATATAATTGCATATAGAGCAACAGAGCAAATATATGTAAAAATTAAAACAGACACGTTATTCCGTGGTTAAGTGGAAGAATGGGCCTATGTCAGGCGAACCATTATCAGCTTCCGTCTTTGTTGTACAGGAGAAGTTTACACGAAACTAAAGATGGTTCGCCTGAAATAGGACCATACCTCCACTTAACCATGGAATAACGTATGTCTTAATTTTTACACACACACACACACACACACACACACACACACACACACATATATATATATATATATATATATATATATATATAATCCAGGTAAAGAGGACCCAAGGTTTTACGATTTTGAGTTTTCTGGCATTTGCTTTTGTTTTAAGTGCTCAATACAATATATATATTTCAATTTCCAGGAATGTAAATGTAAGGTCAACAGACATCTCCTTTGTCACTAACTCGCATCATTTCTCTCAAGCTCTTTTCTCCATCCACTCCACCCGCTTTACACCGGTATTCTCATCCGTCTATTACCCTCCTTCTGACATCCTCTATAATAGTCTTTTAAAATAACTTTATAATATTTTTTAATTAGGATCATTATGACTCATTTTTATCGGATTATTAAAGACATTTTTCTACTCTTGATCTTGTTAATAAAATGTTTAGGTTGTTCTGTCCCACCGTCTTTCACAGGTGTATATTTACTAATGTATTATCAATCTTTTATTTCTTTGGAAAACAGTGAATTTCCAAACGCAAAGCAGGCCGTAGTAATTATCGGCTGAAACACTTCTATAAAAAATTGAAAAAATAATATGAATTTATTTTCTATAATTGTCTCAACCCAAGCTAGGTAGAACTACCACTGGTGAGCAGAGGGTTACATGAAAAGAGAGTGAAGAGAAGGAGCAGAACAGGTCGCAGTGGGTGTCGGATAATGAGTAAGAGAAGTGTTGTGGACTCAGAATAGGTCCGGAAGAAAACTTGATCTCGGGGATTAGTGAAACGTATATATTAAACGGAAAACTAATACAAGAGTGTTACACGTCAGTCTGATTGGCAAGTATTATACCGGGTTGACTCAACCCAACTCAATTCCACCCCGAGAGGCATATTCTCTCGGAATTCATAATAATAGGAAGAGTTCATTATAGTCCAAAAAAAGGTAGGTCCTATAACAAGAAGGACGGGTACATTAGTGAAGCGAGAGAGAGAGAGAGAGAGAGAGAGCTGTGTGAGAGCAAAGTCTAAAGAGAGAAGGATGGGAATCAGGGAGATAAGAGATGACCGTTGAAGATTGTAGCTATCGGGAAAAAAGAATACGGAAGGGAGTTCTACAGGCGGGAAGTGCGAGAAAAGAAGCTAGTAGAGCAGAAGTTGTGGTTACACTTGATTGTTTTCACAGTAAAAGGGTGGGACCTAGTTGCCAGTCAAGTAGCTGGAGCAAATTCGAGTAGGGGGAGGGCACCGAGGAGCTAAACTCGTCAGAGCAGAAACCGTGAAAGTATTTGTAAAAGAGACAGAGGGAAGCCACATTACGCCGGCGAGGGAGAGACTGAAGTCGGGCTGCCGGTCAATGATACCATAAATCCGAAAAAACTTTAAAAATTATGATAATAAGTGTTATGGGGTCTCCCCTTATTACAGGATAATAGACTCGTCTAGAGTATACATATACTCCTGCCATAGAAGCAAGACGTTAGACACCGAGAGAAACCGCGAGATAACGTCAGATCCGAGAGATACAGCGTCAGCCGTACATAGTAGCTCTGAGCTCCACTCAGCAAATTATTATTATACAGCACCCATCAGCTTCCGACGTGAACATGCTAATTCTACTACGGCTTCACTTCAGAAACATTTTATATATCCGTATTACTAACTGTATTCCTGGATTACTAACCTGCGTTCGAGTTTGTAAGTCTTACGGCCATATCACGTTGAATACTCCGGTTCTCGCTCGAAGCCTGGACAGTACTTAAATGGGTGACCGCTTGGGAATACCAGGTGCTGTAAGCGTTTAGTGACGAATGTGCGTGATTACGGTCATATCACATTGAATACACCGGTTCTCTCTCGATCACCGAAGTTAAGCAACGTTGAGCTTGGTCAGTACTTAGATGGGTGACCGATTGGGAATACCAGGTGCTGGAAGCGTTTAGTGACGGATGTGCGTTGTGGTGCAGTGGATATCGGCTCGAAAAGAGAAATCGGTGAGCCGAGTTCGAATTCCAGTTAAATACCCTGCATTCACTTAAGCACTGGTAGCCTTGGGAAAGCTATTAATCCGTCCCTTCCCTCTAGTTATGGGTTAAATAACAAGGGTCGGACTTGTGGACCCTGCCCTTAAAAACAAATCCCAATGAATCATGATACTCGAAAAGAAAAAAAGTATTACTAGACACAAAACTTTTATAAAAACAACAATAAATTGTTGAAAGAAAAAAGGTATTACCAGCAATAAATAAATAAAAATTTAGTTGGTAATAAATGACCCGCCGAGGTTGATATACCATAAAAACAAAACAATCAACGAATAAAGTTTGTATTCTTTATGTTTAATATACTTATTTTTGTATTCGTACAGTCTACTTTACTAAGGAAGTCTTTAAATTATTTGTGTGCCAACAAAGAGGACTCATATTGTATTCTTTATGTTTAATATACTTATTTTTCTATCTCAAATTCTATTTGTTTTTCCTTTATTTTGTGCGGTTCCCATTCCCGGGATCCATAACAATAAGGGCAACAATTACGGAATGCTGCTTTTTCCCCCTATAATCTCTTCTCGACAAAAGACTAAATTGGCTCATCTGTCTTTTTTGGCGGTGGGCTCCTCTTCAGAAGCCGACAATTATTCGTTATTCAGTTTGTCAGCCGGAAGATGATGTTGATCAGAACATTTCCCATTTGCGGAAGAAGGCCTGTCACTGGGTCAACCGACACTGATTGAGATGTTTGGCCAAACACCAGCTTATCAGATTATTGATTTTTTTTTCTTTTAAATAGTTGCTAGCGTTCACCGAATTATGTAAGGCTGAGAATCTTTGTTGTCGGCCAAAGGAGAGAGTCAGGAAAAATGTCTTCGTTAATTTTTTCTGTTTACTACTCAGCCTCTTTCGGTCCAATATGTGTCCCCTTTGTTGGCACACAAATAATTTAAAGACTTCCTTAGTAAAGTAGACTGTACGAATAAGTTAAGAATAATAGAATATAATTATTTTAATTCATTGCAAGAAATATAAGACAAAAAGATTACCAGAAGGGATGAAATAACGAAAGGCGAAAATTATATATATATATAATTTTTTTAGATTTTCTACAATTTCATGGGAAATACGTATTTCGCCGCTGACCTTGCTACTCGTCAGACCCAAATGATACAACAGTTAATCTTCAAAATATTCCGGAAAATAATTACAAACAGACGCTCATGTGACCATACCAAAAATAGACATGTGTAACGGTAATCTACAAAAAACAATTCCTCGCTCATTCAAAAAAAAAAAAGAGAGAAAGAAAAAGAAAAATATAGACAACTGATAAATGGAAAGAAGAGAAAGAAAGAAAGAGAAAGAATGAACAGTATACAGAGAAATTTCTCTGTATACTGTTCATTCTCTTTCTCTTTCTATTTTTCTTTCTCTTCTTTCCATTTATCAATTCTCTGTATTTTGTTTTTCTTTCTCACTTTGGGTTTTTTTTTTAATAAATGAGGAATTGTTTTTGATAAATTGCCGTTACAAATGCCTATTCTCATTATGGACACATGAGTGTCTGTGTGTAATTATTTTCCGGAATATTTTGAAGATTAACTGTTGTATCATTTGGGTCTGACGAGTAGCAAGGTCAGCGGCGAAATACGTATTACCCATGAAATTGTAGAATATCTAAAAAATAATTTCTAAATAATATTACTTTGTTAAATTAAATAAATAAATTTAACATTGAGTTCTTTTAAGTTCGTCTATATCGGAATTTACCTGACTAATATACCAAGTATCCTACATTATATATATAGAGGTATGTAGCTAACCTAGAGCCAACGGACCTACCTAGGTTTCACCAAATGGATCATCAGGCTAACTTGCCCTGATGATTCATTAGGTGAAACCTAGGTAGGTCCATTGGCTGTAGGTTAGCTACTTATTTATTTACTCTGCTATTGTATTGAACGCTTTACGTGTTGGGTTCCTCGTCTCGGGTTTTTTTCTTTCGACTAGTACTTTGACTAATGTTCAAGTGTCTAGTTCGTTTCTTTTTTTGTTTACATTTTTCCCCTCCGCGTTTATACTCGGTGGGTTTTTCGAGACGTGTTCAAAGGTAAATTTACAGTTATATATATATATATATATATATATATATATATATATATATATATATTAAAAACAGAAATAGGATTGTTCCAACGGGAGAAAGTGGTATAGAATAAAAAGTGTAAGAGGACGTGGAAGTTTTATTTAAAGTGTATATTTATCGTTGTTGATATTAAACATGTTATGAGACATTAAGTGTCCATAATGGTATTCGTGACGCTACACGTGTTTCGAGTCTAAAGTTGACTCTCTTCAGGCGAATAAACTTGTGAATTTACGTATCGAGTTCCTTTTGTTTCCGTTACCATCACAAGGATGAATCCCTGGATGACATTCGCCTCAGTTCGAAAGGATCTAGAAGTGTGGCTGTTTCGAAACATTGAGCGTCAATTGGCCGAATAGCCAGTGTAACTCGAGTTACGCCTTTTTCACTTCTGGGATTATGAAAGTTTGAAATATCCGCCTTGAGCAGAGAATGAATTAGCAAATTTTATTCCGTTTACCAAAATAACGAAGATGTAATAATACTAAAAGATACTGTAAAAACATATTTATGGTTTAAACTAGCAGTATAGCCCGGAGTTGCTCGGTGTAATGAAAGCTTTAAAACTAATACATGGTCCTGGAGCTAAGATTCTTTGGACGTTGGCACGAAAGACTAAAAAGCAATAGTTGTTTCCAGTTAAAGCGAAACCGTAGACTGAAAGAAAAATGAATGGATGTAAGTCAAATTTTGATTTCCTGCTATCAATATCAAAAAAGTTTTTTCGTGGTAAACTGAATTTTGAAGGCTAAATAAGTCCTCTGAGTAAATGGTATCATGGTTGAGACTAAGAACTACAATTATACCTACTTAGAGCCAAACCCGAAGCAAAAACTAAAATAAAAGGGCTAAAAAAATACAGACATACAGGCAGAAAAACAGACACACACACAAATATCTTGCCTTATATATATATATTATCGATTTTCTGCACTATTGTAAGAACTTCAACCTTGAAAGTTCTGAATATCGTTTCTTATGTCTTTGTCTATGAGTGTATCAAATTTTAATAAAATCGGACCACTCCTTCTATAACCCGATTTTTTCGATTATCGATTTTCGATATTTATCGGGGGTACCTCGACACAAACCTAGCTAAGAACACTCGCAGACGCTTATAGTACAACTGTGTAAATGTTTCAAGAAAATCGGTTCAGCCGTTTCGGAGTCTATCGGTAACGGACACACACACACACACACACACACACGCAGAGACAAAGTTCCATTTATAAATAAGTTTAGATCAAATAAGTGGATCGTAACCTTGTTATTTTTTTTAGAAAAAAGAAATATTGTTTACTGTTAGAAAAAACACTATTCATAATATTAATTGAAAATATGAAACATTTAAATCCCGTCATAGTTCATGTTCATTTATAAGCGTGTTTTGTTTTTCTAATAGCCAACATAATAGATTTAGTCGATTGGTTGCTTTATGATATATCAACCTCGGCGGGTCATTTATTGCCAACTAAATTTTTTATTTATTTTATTGCTGGTAATACCTTCTTTCTTTCAAAAATTTATTGTTTTTTTTTTTATAAAAGTTTTGTGTCTAGTAATACTTTTTTTTTCGAGTATCAAGATTCATTAGGATTTGTTTGTTTAGGGGCAGGGTCCCCAAGTCCTACCCTTGTTATTTAACCCTTAACTGGAGGGAAGGGACGGATTAATACCTTTCCCAAGGGTACCAGTGCTTAAGTGAACGCAGGGTATTCAACTGGAATTCGAACTCGGCTCACCGACTTCTCTTTCCGAGTCGATATCTACTGCACCACGACTCACATCCGTCACTAAACGCTTACAACCCCTGGTATTCCCAAGCAGTCACCCATCTAAGTACTGCCCAGGCTCAACGTTGCTTAACTTCGGTGACTGAGTAAGAACCGGTGTATTCAACGTGATATGGCCGTAAGCCTTAATAAATTTAGTAAAATCAGTAGTAAAGTAAGGTGACTTGCTGGCGCCTACCCTTTTTCTTTGCAATTGTTTTTCTGAGATCTTTCCCGGACAATGGTGTATGTAGTTATGCCCGTTACAGAACATCAATCAAGTTGTTCGTGGCTTCAATACAGTCAGTAAAACATTCTGGATTCCCATAGATGATTTGCTCGATGCAGATCATTGTGTTTTAGCCACCTACACAAAAAATAACCCAATCTGTCCTGTTATTTAACCCATAACTGGAGGGAAGAGACTCTTTTCCCAAGAGTATTTGCGCGTAACTGAATGCAGAGAATTCAACTGGAATTTGAACTCGGCTCCCCGATTTCTCGTTCCGAGCCGATAACCACAGCGCACATCCTTTTCACTTACCTGGTCAAAATGAAATATAAATGAAATAAAAGAGATTGTGAATAAGAAATTTAAAAAAAAAGAAAGAAATCCTCATTATAAAGAAAGAACATCCAACAAGATAGGAGACTTTATAGAATCTATTTTCGGTAAACTTAAATTTACGACACTGCAAATTGACAAGTTTTTCTTCTACTTGATTGCGATAAAAACATAGCTACATGAATATTTCTACATTTTTTATTTTAATATATACTTAGATCATTGGTGCCCCCTAAATACGAATTTGCACGAGATACTAGATTGGCAACTAGATCCCACCCTTTTACAGTGGAACCGATAAAATACAACTGCAACTTCTACTCCAACAGTTTCTTTCCTCGCACTTCCCGACTGTGGAATTCCCTTCCACACGATTGTTTCCCCGACGGATACAATCTCCAGGAGTTTAAATGTAAGGTCAATAGACACCTCCTAACACACTAACCTGCTCCCATTCTATCAAGCACTCTTCCCATCTGCCCAACCCTCATCCTCTGTATCCTTACTCATCTGTCACCTTCCTCCTGACATTCCCTATGTCTAACCACTCCTTCTCTTTACCTTCCCCTATGTAGCCCCATGCGCAATAGTGGCAGTGGAATGCCTTGCTTGAGGTGAAATGATTAAAAAAAAAAAATATGGCGTAAATTATTATAGTAATTCCATTCTCAGTAATACCAACAGTTCAAATATAGAACTGCTTTATGCACCATTAAAATATCACCGTGGACACCCCCATTTCATTATTTTTGTGTGTATGTACACCCAACAAATTACATAGACAACAAAGTTTCTATGTGGCTCCCGGGTGCATGTGAACCCCGGTTGATAAACACTGCTTTAAATACTCAATGTATGAGTTAAGAAAATACTTGATAGGAATAGTTACTGTAGTTCCTGTTCGAATATTAGTGTGACTCAATCTTCTTCGCTTCAAGGGTTCACTCTTTGTCCCTCGTATCCTTTGTAGGCTTCTTCTTCTTCTATGTGCCCTGTCCCTTCAGGACGTAGGCGATCATGGTTCTCCACGTCTCCCTATACCTTGTGCCCTGTCCCTTGGTTCTCCATGTCTCCCTATCCCTTGTGGCTCTTAATATGTTTGCTCCTGTTACTCCTGGCAAACCCCGTTCCGTCATCCACCTGATCAGGCCCTGTAAATATGTTATCCGCTGCCTTCCTCTGTCTCTCCTTCCTTCTATCTGGCCAGTCAGTATCAGGTTCTCCAGGCTCTCATCCCTCATTGCGTGTCCCAGGAACTTCAGTTGTCTCTTCCTGATGCTCAGTATTAATTTCCTTTTCGTTGCCATTCTTTCCAACACCTCATCGTTGCTTGCATGCTCAGTCCACGATATCCGCCGCATCCTTCTGTAGAACCACATTTCCGCTACTTCCAGTTTTGTCCTCATTTTCGATGATATTGTCCAGCATTCATTGCCATATTGAAGAACTGACATCACATAGCAATCCAATACTCTCTTCTTTGTATCTAGCGAAATTGTCCAGTTCCTTAATACTCTTCTCAGCTCCTGGAATGCATCCTTGTGCTTTTGGATCTCACGAATATAAATATATAGAAACTGCTGTGACCACAAAGTGAGGGGTCAGTTTATATATTGATAGTAATATGGAACTGATCCTCCACTTTATATCCATTATGCTTCTGTAGAACCACATTTCAATTGCTTCAAGTTTTTCCTTCATCTTCGATGATATTGTCCAGCATTCACTGCCGTATTGAAGAACTGACATTACATACCAATCCAGCACTCTTTTCTTTTTTTCTCTGAGTAAATATCGGCAAAAACTGCTAGGTCATAATGTCGATAAACGCTTCTAGCCAAATGACCTGCAACGACTGCCCAGTCGATTCCGAACCCCGAACCAGCTGCGACAGGAGACGGCGGGAAATTTCACTGGCAACAAACAATGGATGTCAACAAAGGACAGTGACGTCATATTGTGTGACGTGTTGACATATGCGACAGGCAAAGTGGCTGCGTCCCCGACCCCCGCTATCCAATACAAGTGACTCACCTTCAGAATTTCCTCTCTAGATTATTATGAGTAAAACGACCCGTCATTGGTCTGTCGAAGGGTATATTAAACAAAGAGACCAAAACTTTCATGAGTTCTCGGCCAGAACGACATTAGTAATTCGGTTCAAATGTCAAATCCATAGAACTGGTCATCAAGCCCTGCTTAAGAGGCAGAAACCAGAGATTTTCAGCACGCTCTTTATGACACTGACACAGCATAAAGAAAATTGTAAAGAGATTCGCATTATTTTGCAGTAATACTAATCACCTCAAATGTTTACATGTAAAATTGACAAGATTTATTAAACAAATACTTCAAAACTTTAATTCCCTCTAACAATTACATATATAAGGGATAAGATTTATGAAACAAATACGACAAAACTTTCATTCCCTCTAATGATTACATATTTAACAGAAAGGATTTATTAAACAAATACGTCAAAACTTTCATTCCCTCTAATGATTACATATATAACGGATAGGATTTATTAAACAAATACGTCAAAACTTTTATTCCCACTAATGATTACATATATAACGGATAGGATTTATTAAACAAATACGTCAGAACATTCATTCCTTCTAATGATTACATATATAACGGATAGGATTTATTAAACAAATACGTCAAAAGATCATTATCTCTAATAATTACATATATAACGGATAGGATTTATTAAACAAATACATCAAAACATTCATTCCCTCTAATGATTCCATATATCACGGATAGGATTTATTAAACAAATACGTCAAAACATTCATTATCTCTAATAATTACATATATAGCTGATAGGATATATTAAACAAATATGTCAAAACATTCATTCCCTCTAATAATTACATATATAACGGATAGGATTTATTAAACAAATATGTCAAAACATTCATTCCCTCTAATGATTACATATATAACGGATAGGACTTATTGAGTAAATACGTCAAAACTTTCATTCCCTCCAATGATTACATATTTAACGGATAGGATTTATTGAGTAAATACGTCAAAACTTTCATTCCCTCTAATGATTACATATATAACGGATAGGATTTATTAAACAAATACGTCAAAACTTTCATTCCCTCTCACGATTACATATATAACGGATAGGATTTATTAAACAAATACATCAAAACATTCATTCCCTCTAATGATTACATATATAACGGATAGGATTTATTAAACAAATACGTGAAAACTTTCATTCCCTCTAATGATTACAGATATAGCGGATAGGATTTATTAAACAAATACGTCAGAACATTCATTCCTTCTAATGATTATTTATATAACGGATAGGATTTATTAAACAAATACGTCAAAATTTTCATTCCCTCTAATGATTACATATATAACGGATAGGATTTATTAAACAAATACGTCAGAACATTCATTCCCTCTTACGATTACATATATAACGGATAGGATTTATTAAACAAATACGTCAGAACATTCATTCCTTCTAATGATTACATATATAACGGATAGGATTTATTAAACAAATACATCAAAACTTTCATTCCCTCTAATGATTACATATATAACGGATAGGATTTATTAAACAAATACGTCAAAACTTTCATTCTCTCTCACGATTACATATATAACGGATAGTATTTATTAAACAAATACGTCAAAACATTCATTATCTCTAATGATTACATATATAACAGATAGGATTTATTAAACAAATACGTCAAAAGATTCATTCCCTCTAATGATTACATATGTAACGGATAGGATTTATTAAACAAATACCTCAAAACTTTCATTCCCTCTAATGATTACATATATAACGGATAGGATTTATTAAACAAATACGTGAAAACTTTCATTCCCTATAATGATTACATATATAACGGATAGGATTTATTAAACAAATACGTGAAAACTTTCATTCCCTCTAATGATTACATATATAACGGATAGGGTTTATTAAACAAATACGTCAAAACATTCATTCCCTCTAATAATTACATATATAACGGATAGGATTTATTAAACAAATACGTGAAAACTTTCATTCCCTCTAATGATTACATATATAACAGATGATATTAAGGTACCCAAGTACTTTCAACGTCTTTCCGAGGTCATCTTTAGGGGTATGTGTCATGGTAACATATGTAATTGGAAAACATTGTTGCTAAACATTACATTACAGTACATTTTTTCTGCTTCAAATACAACGGTTGACAAATTGCTAGTGTTCTTTAGAACGTGAAAATTATCCAAAATGGAATATTTTTAATGTTATAATGTCATGGTCATGCATATGTTAAAGCAAGAATAAGCTGTTCTTTTTACTGACATTTTAGAAAATTACTACAATATTCATAATTGATTCCATTAATTGACGTCTTAAGGGTTTTAATGCATATTGCCTCGAGAATCTGTTGTTTGCTTTTGTCGCTTACTTGGTATAGAATAGTTGTATTATTATATAGTTTTTTTCATGTTTTTTGAACACGTGCATGACCACTACATTACAACATAAAAACAATTCCATTTTGGATAAATTTCATGTTCTAATGAACGCTAGCAACTTGTCAACCGTTGTATTTGAAGCAGGAGAAACATGTACAGTAATTTTTAGCAACGCAGTTTTCCAGTTATTTCTGTCACCATAGCTCACACCCCTGAAGATGATCTCGGAAAGAGGTTGAAAGTACTTGGGTACCTTAAGAAATGAATGAAAATAACATCTGTCAATGTTACAGCTTATTTCTGACATCTTTCAGTTATAATACGCGAAAGATTATCCGTGAGTATGAAGGGAATTTATTAAAATTAAGTAAACATGTTTACAATTTATTTAATTTCTCTCTCTTTCTCTCTCTCTCTCTCTCTCTCTCTCTCTCTCTCTCTCACGCACACACACACACACATTAATATATGTATATATATATATATAAAATGGCCATTCAACATCTTTGAATTAATCCTTTTTTAATATATATATTAATCCTTTTTCAATATATATATATATATATATATATATATATATATATATATATATATATATATGTCAGATTATTGCAAATATTACGTCTGCCTATTTTTAATAAAATCCATTCATACTCACGGTTAATCTTTCGCGTATTATAATTGAAAGATGTAAGAAATGAGCTGTAACGTTGACAGATGATTTTATTATTCATTTCTCGATATTCCCAAGTACTTTCAATCTCCTTCCGAGATCATCTTCAGGGGTATGAGTTGTTGCAACAAAAAATAACCGCAAAACTGTGTTGCTAAAAATTACTGTAATTTTTCTTCTTGATTCAAATATAACGGTTGACAAATTGTTTAGCGTTCATTAGAACGAGAAAACTATCCAGAATGGAATTTTTTTTTATTTTGTGAAGTCATGTTGTAATGTCATGACCAACATAAAAAAAATCATTTTGCATAATTTTCACATTCTAATGAACGCTAAACGTTTGTCAACCGTCTAATCTTTTGTAATTTCGAACCGAACCCGAAAGGCGATAGATTGTTCTACATCTACATGTCATGCCTATGTACCATGGATATTTTTTACGTGTTATAGATATTTCAGCTTTAGTTAATTCTCCTTGATAACTTGGCCTAGGGGCTTGATTTGACCCAAAGAGTTGTGAGTTCGATACCTGGCCACAGTAGAGGGTGCACAATATCGGATTAGGTCTTTTGGCGCTCATCAATCCATTTGTTTCTTTTTTTATAACTTTTTCTCATTTTGAATTCTTTTATTTTTTCCGGGAATCTCGAATTGCTACCCAAATAAATATTTGACTGATGAAGGGATTGGATGTCTCGAAACATGTGCCAATATTCCATGGATATATGATTCGTCTCCCCACTGAGGCTTGATGTGACACAAGGTCGATTTATGGTGGGGAACCTCAGCGAGTAAGCCCGAGCCAGGGCTTAAAATTGCACAGCCCCCGAAATCGTCGCTTTCGCTGGCCTCGGTGGCGACCATCGATCGACTCTCCTAGTGCAAGGTGGGTGGTGCAGCCTCAGACATGTTATTTTTTTTTCTGAGCTGCTTCTCTGTCCGTGGACAAAGACACAACCGCGGGCAGACCTAAAGCAGACTACCACCACGTTTAATTTCGTTGTTTTTCTTCATTTTTTTTTTTACTTTTTTCAGCGCAGTCCTATTAATTGTTACTGAAACTTTCCGATTATCAAAAACAATTTTTAAAATTACAATATAACAAATTTGGCGCGGGGGTCATCTTCTCATACAACGTTATAGTAAATATATCCTCCATTATCAATCCACTACAAGGTTGTATGAGAAACTGGTCCCCACCACCTAAAATTGTTTAAATATTGAAATTTTTACAAATTTTTTTTGTCATTCGTAAAGTTTAAGGTGTAAAAGAATATATTACACTGAATAAAGTCCAAAAAATTGATAATGAACAAATTTACAGGTGGCGGTAATGTCGTACCGGCGACTGATTTAAAAATGGAGGCTCGATTTACTATAAGGTTGTATGAGAAACTGATCACCCAGAAAATGTTTAAATATTAAAATTTTTGAATTTTTTTTTTGTCTATCGTAAAGCTAAGGAGTTAATCGATAGGACTGCGCTGAAAAAAAAAGAAGAAAAAAAAAAACAAGGAAATTAAACGTGGTGGCAGTCTGCTTCAGGTCGGCCGAGCCGCACCCTGTGCGAAGACACAGACACAACTACGAGAAGGATAATTTATATCTGTCAGGTAAGAATGCGCCAATATTCAATGAAGAATATATATATATAAGTCATCCACAAACAAGCCTGTTTCGCTGTATCACAGCTCATCAGTGTGGCTAGACGCATCCACTTGCTTCTGGCAGGGATCGAAACTCAACCGATTTGGTGTCAGTCGGAGTCGCTACTCCCTAAGTCATCAACGTAAGGAATCAGAGAAGGGAAATTTTAACGTGTTGTGTATAAGTAGTGTATACACACGCCAGTCACCGACAGAACTCAATTCATTTCTGAAGAGTCACGCATATAGCAGAAGTGGAAAGTACTTTTAAAATTTGCTTCTCTAGAGAGCTCAATCGTAATGAGAGCATAATATATATATATATAAATATATATATATATATATATATATATATATATATGAAATGGATTGTTTGAACATTATTTTTTATCGATAATCGTATTTAAGTAGATATTCTGTTTTTAATGAAACAGTATTATATATTTATTTCTAACGGTTTGATTATTTACGATAAATTTCTTATTACGAAAATGTGTGCCATTCGACAGGATTTGAACCTGCGACCCCTATCTATATAGGGGAAGTTACCATTTAAAATTCGTTGATTTCCGTAACATTACGATATATTTCAGAGCAGATATGTTTGTTTACGATGGATCGAAAATTGTGTTATATAGGCTCGATAAAAACCTCGTTTAGACTGGAGGCTATTCGTAGTCGAGAGTTCTAAGACGTGACTAGATCAAATGGTAGCTTCCCATGTATAGTTAGGGGTCGCAGGTTCGAATCCTGCCGAATGGTACACATTTTTGTAATAAAAATTTATCGTAAATAATCAGGCCGGTAGAATTAAATGTTTCATGAAAAACAGAATATCTACTTAAATACGAGTATCGATAAAAAATAATGTTCAAACAATTCATTTCAAATTATCGGTTGCTTATAACCAAGTTTCGTTAAAATTCGTTGATTTCCGTAACATATATATTTATATATACATAATGAGAGCATATATATATATATATATATATTCTCGTTTTTCTTTTTTTTTATTATTGTCCTCAAACCCACCGATATTGATCAGACTAGGTTAAACCAAATTAATATACAGACTCTGACAAGCGCATCTACACTGTGGGCGTTTGAAGCCTGTCTTTGTTCGGAAGACGCAGGTGTCACTGCACATGCGTGGGATGTTTGAAAGAAAAGATAAAAAGTATTTTCTTACTAATCCCCATCACCATCAAAAAGCAATACGTATATAGTCATGTAAGTAGGTCTGTCCACAAATTTTCTTCTTCTTTTATATGTCGGACGTAAGTGATCTTGCCCTCCACATCATCCTGTTCCTTGTAATTCTTAATAAGCTTTGTCTTTCTATTATTACTCCGAAACCCTATTCTTCTATTCATTTGCTCAAGTCCATTTAGTATCACAAGCGCTGATTTCCTCTGTCCCACTTTACCTCTATCCGCCATATGAGTATCTGATTCTCCAAGACCCTCCTTCCTGTTTCAGTCAGTTAAGTGCCATACGTGAAACACGCTTGGGCGATCATGTCTCGAAAGAGACACGACTGACTGGGCAGAAGATTATCCTGCAGTAGGTTGCCATTGCTTTCTGCGGTAGACTGGTTGCCGACCAAGGCTATAAAACCCAATCTGTCCTATTATTTGACTCAGAGCTGGAGAGAGAAGAGATGTATTATATTTTAAGTGGGGGATCAGTTTATTACTTCATAACAATATAAAACGGATCCCCCACTTTATGCCCAACAGAAGCCTTAATTATGTTTTCAACTATTATATTCAGTCAGTCAGTTAAGTGCCATACGTGATATGACTGAAAGAGACATGACTGACTGGGCAAAAGATTATCCCGCAGTAGGTTGCCATTGCTTTCTGCGGTAGACTGGTTGCCAGCCAAGGCTATAGAACCCAATCTGTCCTGTTATTTAACCCATAACTGGAAGGAAGGGACGGATTAATACCTTTCCCAAGGTATTTGCACGTAAGTGAATGCAATGAATTCAACTGAAATTCGAACTCGGCTCTCCGATTTCTTGTTCCGAGCCGATATCCACTGGACCACCACGCACCTGTCTCTTTCTGATTTTAAGTATATGTTTTCTTTTTGCTTCTACTCTCTTCCAAACCTCGTCGTTGCTCACGTGTTCGGTCCATGGTATTCTCAGTATCCTTCTGTAGAACCACATTTCAGTTGCTTCGAGGATATACTTCATCATTGTTTAGATACTCTTTTCTTTGTTTCCAACAAAATTTTCCTGTTTCTTAATATTTTGCTTAACTTTTAGAACGGATCCTTTCCCATCTGAATACTCGTTTTGGATCTCAGTGTCTGTTATGCCGGGTAACAGAATTATGTGAAATAATACAAAACAACGGAATAGTATAAAAGTAGGTGTATTGACAGGAAAGAGAAGTATTTACATGAGGTGAGGATTAGTAGAATACAGAACAAGGTAATTAGTATACAGTATCGTCGTAGAGACGTGAGAGATTGACTAGTTGAACACCTCCGGTGCAATACCGGAAATACCCGACTGACTCGCTCACTCGACTTCCTTCCCCGAGGTACAATCACTACTATTTTATATAGTGATTCGAATAGAAAGTAGGAGGGGAAAAAATCATAGAGATAAGAATTACAAATGACAAATGACGTAAAATTTTATAAGGTTGTTACAAAAATAATGGTCGATTTCAGAAACATAATTTTATTCTTGAAAAGAATTTCCATGGAAAGGTGGAGAGCGCTCCAACAGTGTCGCACTTTCCCACCTCTGTAAGAACACTTCCTAGATATTTAAATTTATTTAAATTTATGCACATGCTTCATTTTACTATTCCCAACCTGCAATTGACTTTTTTTTTTAATCATTTCACCCCGAGCAAGGCGGAAACGCCACTGATGTGCAGGGGGCCCACATAAATGTAAAAAGATTAATTAGAAAAGAGTGAGGAGTACAAGCTAGTTAGAAAGGAACAATAGAATGCAGGTGCGATGACAGATACATAGGTGGAGAGAAAGGGAAGGTTATACAGGGGAGGGGAGAGAGCTAGAGGCCAGTGGTTAGTAGATGAGTATTGACTTTGCATTTAAATTTCTGGAGGTTGTAGCCGTCAGGAAAGCAAGAATACGGGAGTGAGTTCCACAGGCGGGAAGTGCGAGAGAGGAAGCTGCAGGAGTAGAATTGTCGTCTAGGCATACTATATTCTTCTAGTTTTTGTTTTGTTCTTTTTTCTCGTTTTCTTTTGCTAACTTCTGTAAGATGTTTTGTAGTTTCCTTTGCGTGTCTGCTATCAACACTGTGTCATCTGCATATCTCATATTGTTAATTTACTCCCGCATCAGTAAGAAATCCGGCAAGGTGGACAAACATAAATTTGCTGCTGATCTTGAGAGGGATCTACAATCAGTGGTGGAATGGCGAAAGGAATATTGTAGAATATTGAAAGATTTACACCAACTATTTTGTTTATTATTATTATTATTATTATTATTATTATTAATAATAATAATAATAATAATAATAAAATAATAATAAAAAAAATATTCAATAATAAAAGAAGGCAGTAAATATTCCTGTCTCTCAATACTCTGCCTAGCTTTTGAAATGCGTCCTTGGCCATTCAAATCTCAGTGTCACACTTTCCATCCTATGTCAAAACACTTCCCAGGTATTTAAATTTTTGCACCTGTTTGATTTTAATACTCCCAACCCGCAGTTAGCATTTTAGGGTCTTCTGTTTCCTGTGACCATGCATTCATTTTTTTAAGTTTATGTTTAGTCCTTTTTTTCTTGCTTTTCCCTACTGCCTTCTGTAGGAGATCCTGTAGTTTCCTTTCCGTGTCTGCTATCAACACTGTGTCATCTGCGTATCTCACATTGTTAATCTTGAGAGGGGTCTGCACTCAGTGGTGGAATGGGGAAAGAAGTGGCTTGTAAATTTCAATGCGTCTAAGACGAAGCTGCTGTTTGTCAATCATCACAGGCAACCTCTCCTGCCTCCAATAAGCATGAACCAAGCAACAATCCCTGCTCCATCAGCTTCTTTTCTCGCATTTCCCGCCTGTGGAACTCTTTTCCACATTCTTGCTTTCCTGAGGGCTACAATCTCCAAGAATTTAAATGCAATGTCAATAACCATCTCTTAACCACTTGACTCCAGTTCTTTCTACATCATCCTGTATATCTTGTTCTCTCTTGTTCTTTTCCTTTCTCTCTACCTTTGCAAATGTCATCACACCTGTAATTCCATCCTTCTCTTGCTCCTTTCTATGACACCCCCTGTAACTGGTTCGTCTTTCTCTTTACTCTCTTCCTATGTAATCTTTTACTCTTGTGTCGCCCCACTGGGTATCAGTGGCGTTACCGCCTTGATTGAGGAGAAATTATTTTAAAAGAAATTGTGGCAGTCAATGACGAATCTTGGCAGGATTTCTAGTTCTCTCAGAATTGTCTTAATATACAGGTGGAATAATACCGGTGAGAAGACACGTCTTTGTCATACACCCCTTTCTATTTTTGTATATCTACTGAACCTGTTTCCTGTCCATATATAGATTCTTGATTATTCTGTCTTTCCCAAATATGTCAAGTTTGCTGAGCAGGTCTAACAGATCATTGTGGCATACATCTTTGCATAGTCTATAAAACAACGGTACAACCGCAATTGGTATCAGATTCTCCAAGCACCCCCCCACTCCATTATGTGCTCCAGAAATTTTGACTACCACTTCCTAATGTTAAGCAATAGGTTTTTTTTTTTTGCTTCCATTCTCTCCAAAACCTTGCTCACGTGTTGGGTGCATGGTATCCCCAGCGTCCTTCTGTGGAACCATATTTCTGTTGCCTTGAATCTCTTTTTCATCTTTGAGAAGATTGTCCAGTATTCGCTGCCATACAGAAGGACAGATATCACGTAACAGTTCAGCACATTTTTCTTTGTTTCCAATGAAATTTTCCTGTCTCTTGATACTTTGCTTAGCTTTTGGAATGCGTCACTGCTCATTCCAATACAATTTCGTATCTCAGTTTTGCACTTTCTCGCTAGAACACTTCCCAGATATTTTAATTTCTGTACCTGCTTGATTTTAGTATACCCTATATGGAATATGCATTTTGGGCTCATCCCTTTGCTAATAGCCACGAATTTTGGTCTCATCCCTTTGCTGATAACGATGCATTTTGGTCTCATCCCTTTGCTGATAACCACGAATTTTGGGCTAATCCCTTTGCTGATAACTATGCATTTTGGTCTCATCCCTTTGCTGATAACCATGCATTTTGGGCTCATCCCTTTGCTGATAACCATGCATTTTGGGCTCATCCCTTTGCTGATAACCATGCATTTTGGGCTCATCCCTTTGCTGATAACCATGCATTTTGGGATCATCCCTTTGCTGATAACCATGCATTTTGGGATCATCCATTTGCTGATAATCAGGCATTTTGGTCTCATCCCTTTTTTGATGACCATGCATTATGTCTTTTTGTAGTTTAGGTTTAGTCCTTTCTTCTCACTTTCCTTCTCTACATTCTGTAGGTGATTTTGTAGTTTCCTTTTGTGTCTGCTATCAGCACTGTGTTATCTTCATATCTTATATTGTCAAGATTTTGGCAGTCAATGAAGAATCTTGGCAGGATTTCTAATTCTCTCAGAATTGCTTTGCTATATCGGCGGAATAATTCTTTTAGCATAATTTCTGATCGTGTATATCGACTGAATTCATTTTCTATCATGCCTTTTAATCGATTGACGGTGTCAATCTAAACTTATTAATGAATGTAACTGTGTGTGTGTGTGTGTGTGTGTCTGTGTGTCTGTGTATCCGTTACCTATAGACTCCGAAACGGCTGAACCGATCCTCTTGAAAATTTACACAGTTGTACCATAAGCGTCAGCGAGTGTACTTAGCTAGGTTTTGTATCCAGGTACCCCCGATAAATATCGAAAATCGATAATCGAAAAAATCCGGTTATAGAAGGAGTGGTCCGATTTTAATAAAATTTGATACACTCATAGACAAAGACATAAGAAACGATATTCAGAATTTTCAAGGTTGCAGTTCTTACAATAGTGCAGAAAATCGATAATATATATATATATATATATATATATAAGGCAAGATGTTTGTGTGTGTGTCTGTTTATCTGCCTGTATGTCTGTATTTTTTCAACCCTTTTATTTTAGTTTTTGCTTCGGGTTTGGCTCTAAGTAGGTATAATTGTAGTTCTTAGTCTCAGCCATGATACCATTTACTCAGAGAACTTATTTAGCCTTCAAAATTCAGTTTACGACGATAAAAACTTATTTGATATCGATAGCAGGAAATCAAAATTTAACTTATATCCATTCATTTTTCTTCAGTCTACAGTTTCGCTTTAACAGGAAACAACTATTGCTTTTTAGTCTTTCGTGCTAACGTTCAAAGGACCATGGATTAGTTTTAAAGCTTTCATTACACCCGAGCAACGCCGGGCTATACTGCTAGTATGCATATATTTTGTCTGGGTGATTTATGATGGGCTACAGTACATATACTCTTTAGTACCACAGATTTACTTGATATTTGCGTGACATTAACAAGTTGGGTTTGTCCCTGGAGGAGCTGATGCACTGTACTATAATAATAATAATAATAATAATAATAAAATTCGCCTATTAACTGATATAGCTTATCCAGCGGATTGTAACATAGCAACCAAGGAATTCGAAAAATCGTCAAAATATAAGGGCCTGGAAATTGAAATAGAAAAAACATATGTAGAAATTGAAAACAAGAATCGTGCCAGTGATGGTAGGTGCACTTGGAATGATAAAAAATGGAACAAAACAACACATTGAAAGAATCCCTGGAAACCCCTGCTTAAGATATATACAAAAAATTGTCTTGTTAAATACAGCCCACACACTAAAGAGAATCTTGTTTATGTAACGCTAGGGATGATAGGGGAGATAGAAAAAACATGAAATGGAGCCATAACAGCACACCATGACCTGCCTTAGCAGAAATCGAATTATGATAAAAAATGACACAATAATGATAATAATAATAATAATAACACGATTTAAGAAAAGAAAATGGAAACACGTTGTTTAACAATACTCAGCAATAACAGTATGTTTGTCTTTAGTTTGTTTAAAAATTGCATTAAATTAAATTAAAAATATTAAAACAACTTTGTTACTTGGAGTTGTATAGTCGTTTGCAATTTTTAAACCTTACTTAAAGTCGACACACATACCGTTGAAATATTGATGAACAGTGTTAAAATCTCAAAACTTTTTTCTTCTTAACTTAAATCGCCATTTTTTCAAAGTATTGTAGAACATTGAAAGATTTACACCAACCATTTTGTTTATTAACAACAACAACAACAACAACAATAATAATAATAATAATAATAATAATTATAATAACTAGCTAAATTATGTAAATTTCTTTTAATAATAATTTTAAAATAATTCAACGGACGATGTTGTTAAACTTATGGTAACTAGAATTTTGGCGATTGTCTTACTCGGTTTTTGTTGATACCGTGCTTCTAAAAAATGCTGCTTTTACGGGTTCACCATTGCATTCGGCCATCAAAGTTTAGTATCTGTTTTCAAATACTCACTGCCTGTTCGTTGGCTGGAAAATAATGACCGGCTAAGACTAGCTTTTTACAAGCTTTGACAAGCTATGACTAGCTAAGACCAGCTTTGTACCCAGTTACCGCATAATCTGGGACTGGGTAGTCTTTGACCAGTAGGATTCCCACTTTAAGAACTGACCTTGCGTCACAACCCGCTCCAGTTGGGGAGTAGGGTAAATATCAAGCTTAGTGTCTGGTCACGTATGTCTTCTGTCTGTTGTGTTTCTCTCTTCGGACAAAGCGAAACTTAAAATATTACTGAGAGGTTTCCGGTCTTGTGCCCGTCCTTATTACCTGGCGAAGATGGGTACCTCAACTAGTGGACTATAATGCTTTCGAAAATCAGTCTTCAGCTCAACCACACTGGTTCACTGTAAATATTTATGAATCGTAAATTACGTTTTATTGGTTTTAAACGGGTGGGAATAAAATTTGTCTGCAGCTGAATAATGTGTACCCATTTTGAGAAGTGGAAAAAGTGAACAGTGTTAAATTGAAAATCCGACGAAAAAGTACAAGAAACAGGAGAGAGAGAGAGAGAGAGAGAGAGAGAGAGAGAGAGATGAGTGAGATATACAAAAAACAGTATGTGTGCGTGTGAAAAAGAGAAAGAAAACAAATATGTCCGTTTGACAAACATTGTTCAAGTCACGATCTCTTTCCTATTGCAACATGTTCATTAAGTTTCAAGCTGAGAAACACCGATCGTATTTCAATTCATGAAAATTTCTATCTCTTTCTCGCACTCGATTCGCTCTCGTAATTTCCCTATCTGCCCTTACTCTCACGATCGAAATATTGTTTCTCCCCCACTCCCCTCTCTCCCTTTCTCCCTAACACTAATTAAAAACGACTGACAAAGTACGGCGATAAATTTTTTATTCAGTTTTTCTTGTGTTCATATAAGTGATTTTCTTTCTGGATATAAGTCATTCAAATTTAATTAAACTTGTATAAAAGAAGGATTGTTATCCAAATTCATGATGATTAAAAAAAAATATCGGTATATTTTTTTCAAAATTCACATGAATTTTTAATAACAGTTTATACTGGCCAATTTACCGATAAAACAAAACAACTTATTCGGAAATCTGAACGGTTTAATTCAAACAAAATTGATCGACAGAACTTGTCCATATTTAAAATATATATATATATATATATATATATATATATATATATATGTGTGTGTGTGTGTGTGTGTGTGTGTGTGTTATGGTGAAACACACTTATTCCTGAAATAAGGACTCTACCTCCTATATTAATAAGAGTTAACAGGAAGAAAACTCGAGAAGTTCTTGGGGGTTCTTAGAAGTTCTAGAGAGTTTTTTAGAGTTCTTTAGAGTTCTTTTGGTGTTCAGTAAAACTATTAGTTAGTTCCAGTTTAGACATAGTTAGACTAAGGCAGTTGATATTAGTCAGCAGTTAGCCGAATACTAAGGAGTCAGCTTACAGTGGAAGATTACCAAGTTCTTAAAATTTTGGGGTGCGTTAAGTACTCTAAATTTACATTATTTTTTCAAGTACTGTAAATTTACATTATTTTTTAAGTACTCTAAATTTACATTACTTTTAAGTACTCTAAATTTACATTATTTTTTTCTAAGTACTAAAAATTTCTTTATGGTACAAATCCATACCAATATTTTAATGGTTACCAGTCTTATCTGATTTGATAATTATCTTATCAAATTTTTGATTATATAAACGCTTTTTCTCATTTTAAGCTAGAAATCGTTGTTAGCTTAAACGAATTTAAATTCCAGGATATATCCTTCTCGAAGTCTGACAGCAGCAGTCTGGCGTACAGCAGTCTCCCAACTCAAGAGGAGAACCCCTGCTATCCAATATGGGAGAGGGACCTTGTTTTCTCACACACCCGCACTAATTGCAGGTAGCAATTAGGTGTCAATTTTTTTTTCGAACAGACATGCATTATGTTTACACAAATTTCAATCGTACATGTCAATTCAAGAATTTGGATGTATAAAAAAAAGACTGGCGTTCTCAGTCCAGACAGTTGGGCCCACGAACTGATTGAAACAGGTCTGCACAAAGCCCAACTCACGCACAAATATTATTTTGAACTCTTATACGTTCTGTCAGGTTAATTATTCTTTGATATATCCCGGAAAGGAATATCAGTGAAAAGATAAGTGTAAGAATGATACTTAACACGGGAAATAGATGGAAGGGATTTATTATACGAAGGTACAATGAACCATAAGATACACAATAGCAATCAATAAGTGTAAGAATGATACTTAACACGGGAAATAGATGGAAGGGATTTATTATACGAAGGTACAATGAACCATAAGATACACAATAGCAATCAATAAGTGTAAGAATGATACTTAACACAGGAAATAGATGGAAGGGATTTATTATACGAAGGTACAATGAACCATAAGATACACAATAGCAATCAATAAGTGTAAGAATGATACTTAACACGGGAAATAGATGGAAGGGATTTATTATACGAAGGTACAATGAACCATAAGATGCACAATAGCAATCAATAAGTGTAAGAATGATACTTAACACAGGAAATAGATGGAAGGGATTTATTATACGAAGGTACAATGAACCATAAGATGCACAATAGCAATCAATAAGTGTAAGAATGATACTTAACACAGGAAATAGATGGAAGGGATTTATTATACGAAGGTACAATGAACCATAAGATGCACAATAGCAATCAATAAGTGTAAGAATGATACTTAACACAGGAAATAGATGGAAGGGATTTATTATACGAAGGTACAATGAACCATAAGATGCACAATAGCAATCAATAAGTGTAAGAATGATACTTAACACAGGAAATAGATGGAAGGGATTTATTATACGAAGGTACAATGAACCATAAGATGCACAATAGCAATCAATAAGTGTAAGAATGATACGTAACACGGGAAATAGATGGAAGGGATTTATTATACGAAGGTACAATGAACCATAAGATGCACAATAGCAATCAATAAGTGTAAGAATGATACTTAACACAGGAAATAGATGGAAGGGATTTATTATACGAAGGTACAATGAACCATAATATGCACAATAGCAATCAATAAGTGTAAGAATGATACTTAACACGGGAAATAGATGGAAGGGATTTATTATACGAAGGTACAATGAACCATAAGATGCACAATAGCAATCAATAAGTGTAAGAATGATACTTAACACAGGAAATAGATGGAAGGGATTTATTATACGAAGGTACAATGAACCATAAGATGCACAATAGCAATCAATAAGTGTAACAATGATACGTAACACGGGAAATAGATGGAAGGGATTTATTATACGAAGGTACAATGAACCATAAGATGCACAATAGCAATCAATAAGTGTAAGAATGATACTTAACACGGGAAATAGATGGAAGGGATTTATTATACGAAGGTACAATGAACCATAAGATGCACAATAGCAATCAATAAGTGTAAGAATGATACTTAACACAGGAAATAGATGGAAGGGATTTATTATACGAAGGTACAATGAACCATAAGATGCACAATAGCAATCAATAAGTGTAAGAATGATACTTAACACAGGAAATAGATGGAAGGGATTTATTATACGAAGGTACAATGAACCATAAGATGCACAATAGCAATCAATAAGTGTAAGAATGATACTTAACACAGGAAATAGATGGAAGGGATTTATTATACGAAGGTACAATGAACCATAAGATACACAATAGCAATCAATAAGTGTAAGAATGATACTTAACACAGGAAATAGATGGAAGGGATTTATTATACGAAGGTACAATGAACCATAAGATACACAATAGCAATCAATAAGTGTAAGAATGATACTTAACACGGGAAATAGATGGAAGGGATTTATTATACGAAGGTACAATGAACCATAAGATGCACAATAGCAATCAATAAGTGTAAGAATGATACTTAACACAGGAAATAGATGGAAGGGATTTATTATACGAAGGTACAATGAACCATAAGATGCACAATAGCAATCAATAAGTGTAAGAATGATACTTAACACAGGAAATAGATGGAAGGGATTTATTATACGAAGGTACAATGAACCATAAGATGCACAATAGCAATCAATAAGTGTAAGAATGATACTTAACACAGGAAATAGATGGAAGGGATTTATTATACGAAGGTACAATGAACCATAAGATGCACAATAGCAATCAATAAGTGTAAGAATGATACTTAACACAGGAAATAGATGGAAGGGATTTATTATACGAAGGTACAATGAACCATAAGATGCACAATAGCAATCAATAAGTGTAAGAATGATACTTAACACAGGAAATAGATGGAAGGGATTTATTATACGAAGGAACCATTAACCATAAGATGCACAATAGCAATCAATAAGTGTAAGAATGATACTTAACACAGGAAATAGATGGAAGGGATTTATTATACGAAGGTACAATGAACCATAAGATACACAATAGCAATCAATAAGTGTAAGAATGATACTTAACACGGGAAATAGATGGAAGGGATTTATTATACGAAGGTACAATGAACCATAAGATGCACAATAGCAATCAATAAGTGTAAGAATGATACTTAACACAGGAAATAGATGGAAGGGATTTATTATACGAAGGTACAATGAACCATAAGATGCACAATAGCAATCAATAAGTGTAAGAATGATACTAACACAGGAAATAGATGGAAGGGATTTATTATACGAAGGTACAATGAACCATAAGATGCACAATAGCAATCAATAATAGGAATGATACTTAACACAGGAAATAGATGGAAGGGATTTATTATACGAAGGTACAATGAACCATAAGATGCACAATAGCAATCAATAAGTGTAAGAATGATACTTAACACAGGAAATAGATGGAAGGGATTTATTATACGAAGGTACAATGAACCATAAGATGCACAATAGCAATCAATAAGTGTAAGAATGATACTTAACACAGGAAATAGATGGAGAGGATTTATTATACGAAGGTACAATGAACCATAAGATGCACAATAGCAATCAATAAGTGTAAGAATGATACGTAACACGGGAAATAGATGGAAGGGATTTATTATACGAAGGTACAATGAACCATAAGATGCACAATAGCAATCAATAAGTGTAAGAATGATACTTAACACAGGAAATAGATGGAAGGGATTTATTATACGAAGGTACAATGAACCATAAGATGCACAATAGCAATCAATAAGTGTAAGAATGATACTTAACACAGGAAATAGATGGAAGGGATTTATTATACGAAGATACAATGAACCATAAGATGCACAATAGCAATCAATAAGTGTAGATGATACGTAACACGGGAAATAGATGGAAGGGATTTATTATACGAAGGTACAATGAACCATAAGATGCACAATAGCAATCAATAAGTGTAAGAATGATACGTAACACGGGAAATAGATGGAAGGGATTTATTATACGAAGGTACAATGAACCATAAGATGCACAATAGCAATCAATAAGTGTAAGAATGATACTTAACACAGGAAATAGATGGAAGAGATTTATTATACGAAGGTACAATGAACCATAAGATACACAATAGCAATCAATAAGTGTAAGAATGATACGTAACACGGGAAATAGATGGAAGGGATTTATTATACGAAGGTACAATGAACCATAAGATGCACAATAGCAATCAATAAGTGTAAAAGAATGATACTTAACACGGAAATAGATGGAAGGGATTTATTATACGAGAGGAACACAATGAACCATAAAAGGTACAATAGCAATCAATAAGTGTAAGAATGATACTTAACACAGGAAATAGATGGAAGGGATTTATTATACGAAGGTACAATGAACCATAAGATGCACAATAGCAATCAATAAGTGTAGAATATTAAACAACACGGGAAATAGATGGAAGGGATTTATTATACGAAGAGTACAATGAACCATAAGATGCACAATAGCAATCAATAAGTGTAAGAATGATACTTAACACGGGAAATAGATGGAAGGGATTTATTATACGAAGGTACAATGAACATAGATACACCAATAGCAATCAATAAGTGTAAGAATGATACTTAACACAGGGAAATAGATGGAAGGGATTTATTATACGAAGGTACAATGAACCATAAGATGCACAATAGCAATCAATAAGTGTAAGAATGATACTTAACACGGAAAATAGATGGAAGGGATTTATTATACGAAGGTACAATGAACCATAAGATGCACAATAGCAATCAATAAGTGTAAGAATGATACTTAACACAGGAAATAGATGGAAGGGATTTATTATACGAAGGTACAATGAACCATAAGATGCACAATAGCAATCAATAAGTGCTAAGAATGATACTTAACACAGGAAATAGATGGAAGGGATTTATTATACGAAGGTACAATGAACCATAAGATACACAATAGCAATCAATAAGTGTAAGAATGATACCCAACACAGGAAATAGATGGAAGGGATTTACGTATACGAAGGTACAATGAACCATAAGATACACAATAGCAATCAATAAGTGTAAGAATGATACTTAACACAGGAAATAGATGGAAGGGATTTATTATACGAAGGTACAATGAACCATAAGATACACAATAGCAATCAATAAGTGTAAGAATGATACTTAACACAGGAAATAGATGGAAGGATTTATTATACGAAGGTACAATGAACCATAAGATACGCAATAGCAATCAATAAGTGTAAGAATGATACTTAACACAGGAAATAGATGGAAGGGATTTATTATACGAAGGTACAATGAACCATAAGATACACAATAGCAATCAATAAGTGTAAGAATGATACTTAACACAGGAAATAGATGGAAGGGATTTATTATACGAAGGTACAATGAACCATAAGATGCACAATAGCAATCAATAAGTGTAAGAATGATACTTAACACAGGAAATAGATAGAAGGGATTTATTATACGAAGGTACAATGAACCATAAGATACACAATAGCAATCAATAAGTGTAAGAATGATATTTAACACAGGAAATAGATAGAAGGGATTTATTATACGAAGGTACAATGAACCATAAGATACACAATAGCAATCAATAAGTGTAAGAATGATACTTAACACGGGAAATAGATGGAAGGGATTTATTATACGAAGGTACAATGAACCATAAGATGCACAATAGCAATCAATAAGTGTAAGAATGATACTTAACACAGGAAATAGATGGAAGGGATTTATTATACGAAGGTACAATGAACCATAAGATACACAATAGCAATCAATAAGTGTAAGAATGATACTTAACACAGGAAATAGATGGAAGGGATTTATTATACGAAGGTACAATGAACCATAAGATGCACAATAGCAATCAATAAGTGTAAGAATGATACTTAACACAGGAAATAGATAGAAGGGATTTATTATACGAAGGTACAATGAACCATAAGATACACAATAGCAATCAATAAGTGTAAGAATGATACTTAACACGGGAAATAGATGGAAGGGATTTATTATACGAAGGTACAATGAACCATAAGATGCACAATAGCAATCAATAAGTGTAAGAATGATACTTAACACAGGAAATAGATGGAAGGGATTTATTATACGAAGGTACAATGAACCATAAGATACACAATAGCAATCAATAAGTGTAAGAATGATACTTAACACAGGAAATAGATGGAAGGGATTTATTATACGAAGGTACAATGAACCATAAGATACACAATAGCAATCAATAAGTGTAAGAATGATACTTAACACAGGAAATAGATGGAAGGGATTTATTATACGAAGGTACAATGAACCATAAGATACACAATAGCAATCAATAAGTGTAAGAATGATACTTAACACAGGAAATAGATGGAAGGGATTTATTATACGAAGGTACAATGAACCATAAGATACACAATAGCAATCAATAAGTGTAAGAATGATACTTAACACAGGAAATAGATGGAAGGGATTTATTATACGAAGGTACAATGAACCATAAGATACACAATAGCAATCATCGAATAGGAACAGAATAATCTAGCAAGTAAAGAATGTCTTAGGCTCCTCGGTTGCTTCTTGTCACTGTACTTTATAGACTGGACCATTCCATTATGGGGTATGATAGGATGTTCCACTATAACATTCTTTAACCTAAAACTTAATGCAACACGTTGACTGAACAAATGAACATTTTACTTTCTTTCAATCAAAGAAACTCTTTATTGAACTTTGTACCAACTGTATAAAAAACAGTCAATGGAGATACAACTCCCACATTTTTTTATCCTGCTTTACTAATTGTATGCCTTATCTTATCAATATCACTTTGTATATTATTGCTTGAATATGTAATTTATTCCTGTTGTTCTGAAGTTGTATCGCTGTCATGTCTTACTCCATCTTCATTTCATTATCCTGAATGTTGTATCAAATCGAATATAAATAATGTTGGAGAGTTTCAAAGATGTTATTTGTACTAGACCAGGAGAAATCCGAAGTTTATTGTCCTTGAACCAGACGTAGTCTTCAACTTGATGGTAATATCTTCAAAAACTCTCCACAAGCTTATAACATCTTTTGTCAGGAACCATGATGTTTTTAGTGGAGTATTCCAAGTTTATTGGTAACATATTCTGATAAAAGTTCGGATACGAAGTATAAATAGTTTATTACGCCTATTTTTAAAATTAAAAGATTTATCTTTTAATCATTCATTATTAATACGTCAAGGGGTTATTACACCTTTTTTAAGAGTGTACATTACGTTTTCGAGGCCTCGTCATTCGAGGAATCGGTTCTGGCTATGACCGTAAACTGCATCCGGCAGCAGATTGGGAAGTTGTGGAGAGCCATGATCGGCTATCCATTGAAAGAAACGCGGTACACAGAAAAAGAACATCTGTGTTGGATAAAAGAACCGGTTCCTAATTTCATATTCGGAATGTAAACGAGGAGAAGAAGAATCCCTAAAATGCTTTAAAACCTACCATTTCCTATTCTGGTCCTGGGCATGACGGTAAACTGCATCAGGCAGCAAGGCCTCTAATTACGAGTTTGTCAGAAGCATGGAACAACATCTGAATTGCTGTTGTTCCCAGGTCCACCCTGACACGGAGTGGTAGCACCTGTTAGGGTCCCAGCTATGGGCAAATAGTTTAGCCCTAAACTGGGGTCAAAACATTATTAAAATATAAAATATACTTTCATAGAAATATATAGATATATTGAAGGAAAAATATAATCAACAATATATTTTTGAAGGAAAAAAGATTATTGCCATAATACATTTTTAAGGGAAAAAAATTATTGCCATAGTATGTTTTTAAAGGAAAGTTATTGCTATGATACGGTTTTTGAAGGCAAAAATATTGCCATAATACATTTTGAAGGAAAAAATTATTACCAGCAATGCATTTTTTGAATACAAAACTAGAAGACATCTTTAGTTTTCTAAAATAAAAAAAGAATTTTTAAAAAATAAATTTTCATCAAAATCTAACTTAATCAACCTGCTCACTACGACCGAACATTAAAATAAATGCCTTAAAACTCCACCTTTTAGGCATTAAATAACCCACAGAGGTGTTGATATGCCATTAAACAAAACTCAAACTCTCTCCATCTTTCTTTTCCAGGTTAATACTTTCTTTCTTTCTTTCTTTTTTCTATCTTTCTTTTACCATGTAATATTCTGTCTCTCTCACTTTCTTTTTTCTTTCTTTTCCAGCTTAATATTTTTCTTTCTTTCTTTCTTTCTTTCTTTCTTTCTTTTTACCATGTAATATTCTGTCTCTCTCTCTTTTTCTTTCTTTTCAGTTTAATATTTTTCTTTCTTTCTTTCTTTCTTTCTTTCAAATATTTTCCCTTGTATCCTTTAACCTTCTTTATTTCTTCATTCATTCATTTATTTATTTTTCTAATCGACCTTTTTACCCGCAACTCGTTTCTTTCTTTCTTTCTTTCTTTCTTTCTTTCTTTCAAATATTTTCCCTTGTATCCTTTAACCTTCTTTATTTCTTCCTTTATTTATTTATTTTTCTAATCGACCTTTTTACCCGCAACTCGTTTCTTTCTTTCTTTCTTTCTTTCTTTCTTTCTTTCTTTCTTTCTTTCTTTCTTTCCTTTCTTTCTTTCTTTCTTTCTTTCTTTCAAATATTTTCCCTTGTATCCTTTAACCTTCTTTATTTCTTCCTTTCTTTCTTTATTTTTCTAATCAACCTCTTTACCCGCAACTCGTTTCTTTCTTTCTTTCTTTCTTTCTTTCTTTCTTTCTTTCAAATATTTTCCCTTGTATCCTTTAACCTTCTTTATTTCTTCCTTTCTTTCTTTATTTTTCTAATCAACCTCTTTACCCGCAACTCGTTTCTTTCTTTCTTTCTTTCTTTCTTTCTTTCTTTCTTTTAAATATTTTCCCTTGTATCCTTTAACCTTCTTTATTTCTTCCTTTCTTTCTTTATTTTTCTAATCGACCTCTTTACCCGCAACTCGTTTCTTTCTTTCTTTCTTTCTTTCTTTCTTTCTTTCTTTCTTTCTTTCAAATATTTTCCCTTGTATCCTTTAACCTTCTTTATTTCTTCCTTTCTTTCTTTATTTTTCTAATCGACCTCTTTACCCGCAACTCGTTTCTTTCTTTCTTTCTTTCTTTCTTTCTTTCTTTCTTTCTTTCTTTCTTTCAAATATTTTCCCTTGTATCCTTTAACCTTCTTTATTTCTTCATTCATTTATTTATTTATTTATTTATTTTTCTAATCGACCTTTTTACCCGCAACTCGTTTAGTACCAGGAAGATTTCCTCTTTTATAATCACATCCACAATTTATGACACAATTTATTTTCTAAGATAAAAAAGAATAAAAAAAAAATTAATTAAAATCTGACTAAATCAACCTTCTCACTATAACCGAACATTAAAAAAAAATACCTTAAACACCCCCACCTTTTTGGTATTAAAGAACCCACAGAGGTGTTGATATGCTATTAAACAAAACTCAAATTCAAATTCATTCGAGAAATCTCAATGGATATCATATACCCAACCCCCATAGATGTAGACGCAGCTATAGAACCGATATATTCCAACCCTTTTACAGTGAAACCAATAAAATGTAACCGTGTCTTCTACTTTTACAGATTCTTTTCTCGCACTTCCCGCCTGTGGAATTCCCTTCCGTATACTTGCTTCCCCGACAACTACAATCTCCAAGAATTTAAATGTAAGGTCAATAGTCACCTCCTATCTCACTGACTCCCATCCTTTCTCTCATGCTCTTTTATCCGTTCAGTGTTCTCATCCTTCTCTTACCCACTTCCTGACACCCCCTATAATCTGTTCCTCTTTCTAATACCCCTACGCACCAGTGGCAGTGAGGCTGCCTTGTTTGGTGAGAAATTAGTGAAAAAAATACTTCCACTTCAGATCAGTTGAAAAAGTCTTTATTGTGGTTAAAGGAGGGCAGTTTTGTTTTGGAAGCATTAACATTCAAAAGCCATTTCTTGCTCCTAATTGAAAATCCTTTTGAAGAGCACCAGGCAGATAGATTTCTTATTGAGATGGCAGTAAATGATGGGGTCATCTACATAGATGCCTATTTAATAAACGATGTTAAAACGGAATAAAAATAGTGAACAATGTTCAAGTTATTTTTTTTATTTAAGATGTGTTTATTTGGGAAAAAAAGAAAGAAAAAATCACTCCTTGAAATAATTATTAATGAAAAAAAAAAATGAAGAAAACCTAATCAAAATTTACACTGTGGACGATTGTTTTTATTTTGTTGTTTTATCAGATAGCCGAGTTTGAATTTCAGTTGAATTTATATTTCTTCCACTTTAAGACGATTGATCAAGTGAGGCCAAGGATGCACAGCGTGTTGCACTCGAGAAGACTTGCAACAACCATGCTGATGACTGGCAGAAACGTTCCTCTATCGTGGCTAAAGAAGAGCTGTTTTGTTTTGGAAGCATTAACATTCAAAAGCCATTTCTTGCTCCTGATTGAAAATCCTTTTGAAGAGCACCAGGCAGATAGATTTCTTATTGAGATGGCAGTAAATGATGGGGTCATCTACATAGATGCCTATTTGATAAACGATGTTAAAACGGAATTAAAAAAGTGAACAATGTTCAAGTTATTTTTTTTATTTAAGATGTGCTTATTTGGAAAAAAAAAAAAGAAAGAAAAAATAACTCCTTGAAATAATTATTAATGAAAAAAAAAAAATGAAGAAAACCTAATCAATATTTACACTGTGGACGATTGTTTTTATTTTGTTGTTTTATCAGATAGCCGAGTTTGAATTCCAGTTGAATTTGTTGCATTCTCTTTTCTTTTAATCGTGTCACCCCAAGCAAGGCATTCCACTGCCACTATAGCGCAGGGGGTTAAATAGAGCGATTGGGTATAGAAAATGTCAAAAGGAGCGTGATAGACGAGTTAGGATGTACATAGGGAGAGAGTTGGAGAGAGTGGGTGTGAGTTAGTGTGCTAGGAGGTGTCTATTGATCCTTCTTCTTCTTCTTCTTCTTCTTCTGCTTCTTCTTCTATGTATCCTGTCCCTTCAGGACGTAGGCTATCATGGCTCTGCACGTCTCCCTATCCTTTGTGGCTCTTAGTATGTTTGCTCCTGTTGCTCCTGGCAACCCTCGTTCCGTCATCCACCTGATCAGGCCCTGCAAATATGATATCCGCTGCCTTCCTCTGTCTCTCCTTCCTTCTATCTGTCCAGTCAGTATCAGGTTCTCCAGGCTCTCCTTCCTCATTGCATGTCCCAGGAACTTCAGTTGTCTCTTCCTGATGCTCAGCATCAATTTCCTTTTTGTTGCTATTCTTTCTAACACCTCGTCGTTACTTGTATGCTCAGTCCACGATATCCGTAGCATCCTTCTGTAGAACCACATTTCGGAGATCTGATATATTTATTTCACTTTAAGACGATTGAACAAGTTAGGCCAAAGATACACAGTGTGTTGTTTCTCTAACAGACATGTATCAGCCATGTTGATTGTTGGGCAGGAAAGTTTCTCTATAGCGGTTAAAGGAAAGCAGTTTGTTTTTTTTTTGGCGGCATTAAAATTCAAAAGCCATTTCCTGTCCCACTGATTAGAGGTACGTTTTAATAGCAGCAGTGAGATTTGCTTTGTCTCACCTTGGCAGATTTCCTATTATTTAAAAACAATAACGCGGCAAAAACGTTCAAAACACAAGAGCGATAAAACTGAAGATTATTCCACTGCCACAACAAAGCTTCCCTGTGTTTTTTTCTATAAATATTTTGATGGTAATTTTTTGACGCGTTGTCTTTTTGGTATCCCGACTCTACATATATACGTTTGTCCTCTTGTACTTTTCGGGTCTGGAGTTTTCTTCCAGAATATTGCTTTCCAGTCAACTTTGATCTTCAAAAATCTCACAGTAGTAAAGATATCTGAGGCAATAGCTATGTCGCTCAACAGAAGCATACTGAGCATGTCATACATTGAACATGTGAACAAACGAAGAAATTTTCATGAAAATGGGAACAAAATGGCACATATAACTAGAAGCAGAAGGCGACAGTAATGAGCCAGAGGAGCTTGGAGAATCTGACACTCCCAGGGTGGCAAAATGGTCAGATTAGAAGAAGCGTGTAATCTTGGGTAAAATTATGACGGACACGAACAGAGAGGGATAGTAAGGAAAGAAATGTGGTTATGAGGAGATGGTTAATGTTTATTAATTCGGCCTTGTGTCTTACATAACCGAACTCCCTACAGCTTACATATTTTATTCGTTTTTATCATCTGAATTATCAGAAAGGTTTTCATCAGAAGGTTGGTAGCAGGTTGGAGGTTGGATTTGTATGGAATAGTGGAAGAATAAAAATATATACTTTTCATGTTAAAATAGAAATTTATTGATAGAGAAGGATAACATGAATTGTAGCAGTTAATGTTCAATAAGAAAGTTAAAGGTCTCAAGAGTTGTAGAAATGTTCGTAGTCGTAATTTTTAGGAAAGAGTTTATGCGTATGTATGTATGTATGTATGAGCGTTTGTTTGGTAGGAAGAAAGAAGTAAAAGAAATCAGTACACGAGAAATAAGGAGAAAGAGGACAATGTGCGACCTTATGTCCAGGTCCTGGTTGAAGTTTCTCCCTTTACATTTTAGTTCTGTCTCTCTCGCTGCTCCCATCTGACTATCTGACTGGCGCTTACCGGAGCCTTTTATAGCATTTAGATTTTTCGTACTGGATCGTTAAGTCGTTTTGGTCTTGCAAATCGCTTCCATTGGTCAAAATATCAATTTAGCATCTGCTCGCGAAATCCGGTTTCGACTTTTTCTTTAAGCACATGGTCAATCCTTTTTCCATTTAGCAAAACCAGGAATACACACGTCATTGTGAATTTTTGTAAAAGTGAAGAAGAATGTTGCTTTTAATTCCTAGCTTCCTATCCACAGAAACATTGCTTAGTGCTGCAATTGGTACCAAGTCTCACGGAGAATCAGGATTGATTACACCTTGAGGAAAAACAGCACATAAAATTATTGATTTTTTTTTTTTTACGGATATTCAAGCATTTGCAGGTTTTTTTTTTAAAGGCAAACATATTCTTGAATTATAAAGATTTTCAATTTCCTATTCGTATTCCTATTCATAAAAAAAAAAAACAGAACACCCAAGATTACAGCTAATGCTATTCCAAAGCGGTCACCCATCTGAGCAAGCATATAAAAGTATTATTTTTAGGTTTAGCTTAAGACGTTATATTTTACTGCGCCCAATGAGGATTGACTTGATTACCGCAGTAGATGATATTTTCTTAGTTTAATTTCGTATTGTGCTAAAGTAGAACAATTTAGATATTTGAAGTAGAAAATTGCTAACCATTGCGCGATGGTAGGGATACCAGTAGACATTTGCTGACTAAGTTTGATGATGGTGCACGAATTTAGCTATTCTAGTGGTTGTGAATTGCAAAGGTAAACCAATAAATAATGGCGGCTTACGAAAAGCAAGAAATTGTTACCCAGCCGAAACGAATAACCATCCCGGATTTTCTTTTATTTTTCTTCTTTCTTTTTCTTTTTTTTTCTTCTTTTATTGTTTTAAATTTATTGCGAGATTTTTTTTTTTTTTGTAACTAACGGAAGCAGAACAGCTCAATGTCAACTTGTACGCCGAATACAATATATTCGCTTTCACATATCACATGACGAATGTAGGCTACGTTTGTTCGGAGGCTGAAACTGAATTTAAAACGCCGTCCAGATTTTTAGTGAAAAACAAAGACTGGCAGGATGTGTGTTTAATCGGTGCAAACACAATGGTTTGCAATGGTTTGTACTTTAGGCGAAATGTGATTCTTCTTCCCTTTTGATAAAGAAAACACCGACAGAGTAAATGTTCCTTTCTCTGTACGAATTCAAATGAGGAAAGCATATATATTTAAAATATCCTATGTTCGGCAACATCCATGAAAATAACAAACACACACACACGCACGCAAACACACACACACACACACACACACATATATATATATTGATTGATTGATTGTTTGATTAGTCTCTGATAATACTACTACTAATAATAATAATAATATATATATATATATATATATTTTAATCGTATCACCCCGAGCAAGGCGGTAACGCCGCTGATGTGCAGGGGGCTACGTAATAGTGAGAAGATTGGAAAAGAGAAAGCCGGAAGCCACATCTTAAACAGGGAACAAGGGATGAGCCTCTTAACCTGTTCAATAGAAGAGGGTGGAGTGTGAACCGGGCGATAAATAGATCTATCTACTCCAATAAAAAAAAAAAAACATCGTGGTGGATTACTAAGTTTTAACTTAGTAAAAGTCCAGTCAAGAGATTTCTGCTAAAATCCACCCACCAAAAAAAAAAAATTAAATAAGTCCAATTAAACATTAAAGGCTTAAAGTTTAAAATTAGGCAGAAAAAAACAAGAAAAAAAAAAGAAAAAATATATATACACATATATATATACGGTTAAATAAAAAGATGACAAGAGAAAACTGTATTTAAATCGCCTACGCGTTTCGTCCTGTGATGGACTTTATCAAGGCAAAAACACGAAATGAGCTTTATTCCAAATAATGAATCTATGAACAAACAGTGTTGGCAACTATAAAAAAATTTTCCCAAACACATCTTTTTTTATGGAAATTATACTGAAACAGACTAACATACATAATAAAAAGTTCAAGGAAAACGGTTGAATTCCCTTCATTTTAACATCTCGTGACATCGCACTACATATGAAGGAGTTCCAAAACTAAAACATTCTGTTAATCTTTTTGAATGATATGTGAGCGTTTTTATAGTTGCCAACACTGATTTTTTATAGATACGTAATTTAGAATAAAGCTCATTTCCTCTCTTTGCCTTGAAAAAGCCCATCACAGGACGAAACGCGTAGACGATTTAACTACAGTTTTCATCTTGTTTTCTTTTTATTTAACCATCCTGTCCTTAATCTCAGACCATAACTGAGTATATTTTAACAAATATATATATATATATATTGTAAAACGTACCAACAAAACAGTAGCCCTAATTACGACCGAAACCAGAAAACCTACTGCTAACAAGACGGTAAAGTTAGTCGTCAAACCCAAAAGGTTCTACCAAATGGGTAGAGGGGAATAAAAAAAGAAACAAACAAAGCATAAGCTGTGTTCGAAAGAAAAAAAAAACCAATACGAAAACATTAACAAAAAAGAGCTCAATACGAAAGTACGAAAGTAGAGCAAAAAACACAAACTAAATCTAAAAGTGAGCCAAAAGTCGACCGCGGTTTCACTCGCCGGATCGTCAGGACTTGATATATATATATATATATATATATATATATGGTTCTATTCGAAAAATTATATGTTATTAGATCACTTAAGAATAAAAATGTATAAAATAAACGCAATGAAATAAATGTCATATATATGTAGACACAACAAATTAATCAAATTTGAATATGGATAAAAAAATTATATTTATTAACATGCAAATACCCAACACATCGCTTAAGGAAAATGATAACTGACGAGATATTAAAATAAAATAAGTAAATTTGCATATAAAATCTTAATATAAAAAAAATTTTCCTAATAAATAAATAAATATTAGAAAGATGGAATAATGATAGCAGGAAGGAAATTAGGAAAGAAATGGAAATGTTATTTATAAAATAAATGTTTTGAAATAATTAGGATTAAACACGTCTTAATATGAAGAGTAAATTTACTCAAAATCCCCCTTAAGTTTGAGCATAATATAAAAGTTCTTTCGTTTCTTCACCCCTTTCCTGTTTTCTATAAGAAGAGGTCAAAATATGGAGAAAGCAGAAATGATTTGTACTAGAATAGATACATCAAAGGTAATACGATATCGGGAGAAACAATCAAAATAAAAAGAGAAAGAAATATAAAAAAAGAAAATATATTTAGGGTAAAAGTAGGTTGACACTCTGACAATTAGAGAGAGAAAAAAAGAAAGATTAAGTATGTAGAAATCATTGGCTAAATTTCAAAGTGAATCTTTATTCTGATTGGTTAAAAGAAACACACATAAATTTTATATCTTCCCACGGACATAAATAGCAAACCGATGGTATTTTATATTAAAATGTAAATCATTTTCACAACGAGCATCCAACATTGCCTGATGACGAGATTCTATCTCGAAACATAGAAATTTCCGTGTCGTAATGTACATTTAATTCATAATTATATATATATATATATACACTATCGGCCATAATTATAATGCCACCACAATGTATGAAAAATGATGAATTTCATACTATTTTTTAGTATTTATTGCCAAGTGAATAATTGTAAATGAAAATAGAATGGTTCTTTTGTTAATACTGCCCAATAACATGTGCATCAAATGAATTTATAAATATTTAATAATTACCGATATTGCAGTTTTATCAATGAAAGAATGAAGAAAATTTAGGGTGATTCGGACGAGTTTGTCTTTGCTTCCTTGTCTTGTAAAATTTTGCAAAGTAATAATAACAAAAGAACCATTCTATTTTCATATAATTCTCTTCGTATTACATTGCTGAAGAGTAAGGCCTACTCGATAAGTTTATTCACATAAATAACTGCTCTGTGGAACTGGCTCTCAAGAAAATGCTTTCTTGGTTATTTCAATTTTAACACGTTCTAGTCTATTCAACTATTATCTTCCTTCCTAACCCTTAATGACTGCCCCTTAATGTAACTCCCTACCTCGAGTGGCCTCCGGTTCTTGTAAATTGTAAACTTTCCTATATATATTGATGCATGTTTCATTAAATATTAGGTTGTCCCAAAAGTTCGTAAATACTTGGAAAAAATTGAAATTTTACTCGCAAAAACAACAAAAATTATTGCTCAAAATACCATCATTTTCCAAGACTTTCTGCAATCGATCTGCAAACTTTCGGATCTGGTCAAAGTACCATTCAGACGGCTTCGAATCAAAGAATTCTTGACACGCTTCCTCGACTTCATCAAACGAGTTGAATCGGCGGCCCTTCAGAAAGTGTTGCATTGAGCGTAAAAGGCCGTAATCTGATGGCACACAGTCAGGACTGTAGGCTGGATGTGGCAGAACCTCAACGCCGTCCAGCTCTTCAAACTTGTCTTTTGTCTTCCTGGCGGTGTGTGGCTTGGCATTGTCCTGCTGCATCAAAGCGAGCTTTCGGTTGATCAGAGCCGGGTACTTTTGCTTCAACTTTTCATAGACCCGCTCAAGTTGCTGACAGTAAAGTTCGACACTGATGGCACGACCATTCGGAACCAACTCAAAATGCACGATTCCTTTAAAGTTCCACAAGACGCACAACATGAATTTCTTGCCAAATCGATCTTGTTTTGGAACCGACGGTGTCTCTTGCCATTTGTGAACCCATCGCTTGTCTCGATTGTGCTGGATCAGATAGACCAATTTCGCAAGTGTTTACGAATTTTTGGGACAACCTAATAATATAGACAAGTTTTGTTGATTTATTTTGTGTAATTTTTTCATATCGTCTGATAAGCTTAAAAGCATTATCGTTGAAAGAGGAAAGAAAATCACGATGTTGAGACATTTTTTTCATTTAATTTTTTCTGGGCTTTCGGTATATATCAGTTGTTATCAAAGATGATAGTTATCTTGGGTGTATTTAACAGTTCGCGGACAAACGATAATAGTAGTCGTCTATTTTGTTTTAATGGCAGATTTGGAACCTAACCAAAGGCAAACTACTGCAGGATAATCTTCTGCCTAGTCAGTCATGTCTCTTTCGAGACATGATCACCCAGAGCGTGTATCACGCATGGCACTTAACTGACTGACTGAATATAATAGTTGGAAATATAATTAAAACTTCTACTTGTCATAAAGTGGGGAATCGGTTTTTTATTGTTATGAAGTAATAAACTGACCCCCCACTAATTATACTTGATATAATGATGCAATCTATCTCCAGCTATGAGTTAAATAGCAGGACAGATGGATTTCTATAGCCTTGGCTGGCAACCAGTCTACCGCAGAAGTAATGTCAACCTACTGCGGGGTAATCTTCTGTCGAGTCAGTCATGTCTCTTTCGAGACATGATCGCCCAAAGCGTGTATCACGTATGGCACATAACTGACTGACTGAATATATTTGGAAACATAATTAAGGATTCTACTGGGCATAAAGTGGGGGATTGGTTTTATATTGTTATGAAGTAATAAACTGATCCCCCACTAATTACTACTTATTAATATAATACATATTTCTCCCTCTGGCTATGAGTCAAATAACAGGGCAGATTGGGTTCTATAGCCTTTGTCGGCAACCAGTCTACCGCAGAAAGCAATGGCAACCTACTGCGAGATAATCTTCTGTCCAGTCAGTCATGTCTCGAAAGAGACATGATCGTCCAAAGCGTGTATCACGTATGGCACTTAACTGACTAATTCGGTTTAATGAGCTGCGTTCATATTCGCCTTCATTCAGTCACTTATGTGCGATACGTGATACAGGCTGGCTGGGCAGAAAACTTTCTCGCAGTAGGTTGCCATTATCTTCTGCGGTAGACTGTTGGCCAAACCAAGGTTATAGAAACCAATCTGTTTTGCTATTTAACCCATAGCTGAAGGGAGTCGTGATGGATTGATACAGTCCCCAACGGTATTTGCACGTAAGTAAATACAACGAATTCAACTGGAATTCGATCTCGTCTCTCCGATTTCTCTTCACCACAATGCAAATCTGCATTTTAATCCTAGGAAGCACATTAATCCACATATTCTTCTCTCATCTATTGTTAAAAAAGCTTAATAATTAGAGCTCTCTAATATTTGAGTTGTGGTGCTGTGGATATCGGCTCGGAACGAGAAAGCGGGGAGCTGAGTTCGAATTCCAGCTGAATTCATTGCATTCACTTACGCGCAAATACCCTTGTGAAAGGTATTAATCCGTCTCTTCCCTCCAGTTATGGGTTAAATAACAGGATAGATTGGGTTCTTATTCGATATCGATACCAGGAAATCAAAATTTTGACTTACAACCAGTCATTTTTCTTTCAGTGTACGGTTTCGCTTTAACTGGAAACAACTATTGCTTTTAGTCTTTCATGCCAACAACCAAAGAGTCTGAGCTCCATGACCATGGATTAGTTTTAAAGCTTTCATTACGCCCGAGCAAGGCCGGGCTATACTGGGTGCGATTGGTAAATTGTCGCAATTATTTAATTATTTCAAATATTCTTTAGGCTGAGTCTGAGCTCCAAGGCCATGGATTAGTTTTTAAAGCTTTCATTACACCCGAGCAACGCCGGGCTATACTGCTAGTTATAACAAAATATACAGCTGAATCTAGATCAATGGCTCCCAAACTTTTTTCTGTTATTTCCCCCTACACCCAGTTCAACCATCCAGATTTCCTCCCCTCTGTGTATGAGAGAATGAGCAGTTAAAACACACTGAGACTATTTACTAATTTGCTTTTCAAATGTACAAATATACTGATAAACTTATAGTTACAGAGTAAAGTGGATAGAGAGCAACTAAGCCATAGTGAGCGGTTAGTAACAAATAAAAGGACTTTTGTTTGGTCTTCTACTTCAGGATTAAATTAGTGAGAAGGGTGATGCTGCTTGCTTCTTGTTCACCAGTGTATCAATATCAGGGTTAGTTTTGGCAAGCGCGCAACGTATGAGATTTTTTTTTATTTTGTAGGTAGGGTAATTATTTCCCTCCTGGTAGCTTCAAATTTTCCCCCCAGAGGGGAATTCCCCCCAAATTGGGAATCGCTGCCCTAAAGCAAGCAACGCAGTGCTCTTTTTTTTCTGAAATACAATGCAATATATAGATAATATAATCAGCTTAATATGCAAGACTTCTATCAACGAATTCCTGTCATCAGATTTAAATTGTCTGCCATAGTGAAATTAATGAAGATGGTAGTTCTATTCCGAATGTCGATGTTTCTTGATAAAACATATTCAAGAAAGAGTATAATCTTGCAAAATAGAACGATAAAAACCTTGCCAAATCTGATTCACAGCGAGTCCAGAATGAGTTAAGGCGTACTAAACCGAATGTTCCGAAAGCAATGACAGGCGTTAATCTACTAAAATCGACTTAATCTAATCTAACTGAAGAAAAACTTAAAAAGCTTCTCCGAAAAGGTAACTCTTATAAGAAGCCCCTTTCGCGTGTCTCACCAGAGACAACCGGTTTTGATCGGAAGTAAAGGAAACGTCTTCTTCGTGGATTCCATCAAAAATATGCCTCGAGGTTTCAAGATGGAAGAATCGTGATGTAAACACAAAAGATCTTGTCACAGAATTGTTAATTAAGTCATAGCTCTTCTTCTGATAAACAATTTTACAAATCAATGCTTCCTTCATTACTACATAGAACAGTGCAGTGCAGTGCCGTGCTGAGCAACATCGCGGCCCCATCCTGCAGAATGCGCCCTGCAACTCCTCTAACCGCAGAATGCAAATTGCGCCCCAACCCCCGAACATACTGAACCCACAATAAATGAAATTTAAACAAAATAACATAGAACGCAGATATTCCGAAAAAACGGAAGAAATCGCGGAATTGGTGTTCTGAAGCTATACATTACCAACGTTATCCTGAATATATATATATATATATATATATATATATATATATATATAAAGTAGAATCCTTGAAATTTGGCAAGGTGAATTTCAATAGAGACAGACTCCAAATAGAACTCAATGTTAAATTTTATTGCTAAATTTAACAGAGTATGATATATATATATAGTCATCCGCAGACAGATCTGTTTTGCTGTATCACAGCTCATCAGTACGATTAGACATCCGATTGCTTTTTACCCAGGATTGAAACCCGACCGAACTGGCGTCAATCGGCGATTATATATATATATAATGAAGAACAAAAGGATATTATATATATATATATATATATATATATATATATATTTTAATTAAGATACTTTAATCCAAGCGGAAAAAGCAGGAAGGTAAATTCAAAAAACCCGATCCTAAATAATATTAAAAATTTTATTTTAATATTAAAAAATAATACAGGAAGAGAGCTCCATGTAATAAAATATTACAGAGCAAATATATATATATATATATATATATAAAGAGAAAGAGAGAGAGAGTGAGACGGGTTGATAGATGTCTATTTCAACATACAAGTAGAATAATAATTATCCAGTTAATTCTAATAATTATTTTAATTTTTTTTTTCATTACAGTAGATCTGCGGAGCCAAGAAGCCTTGCGTCTCCTAGAGAACTTGCGGCCCATCCCCCGCCCCCCGCAATTGCGGGTTCTGCGCGGGCCATAGCACTAAGCACGGTCCTGGAACAATGCGCTTAACCCATTCATGACGTCAGTATTATTTTTGGAATTAAAGTGAGATTAGATGGATTAAAGGTTAATAGTCTGAAATGCTTAGCTCAGATAAGAGAAAATGCTGACACTCCCAGTCCAAGACTCGATCTAACATCTCAGTCGTAACATATAAATCTGTTTATTAGTCCATACGTTGAATACTGCTGTCACATCTGGTCGGGTGTTCCTGCTATATATTTAAAGATTCTTGATACAATTCAAAGTAGTATCTGCAATGTTATTAGTCCTGATCTGGCATCTTGGTTTTAGTCCCTTTCCAACTACGGTAACCTAGCATTACTCTGCCTATTTTATAAATATTTTCATGGTAATCGTTTATTAAGAATTAACTGTATTTACATTATTCGGACTATTGTCCTCATCTTTGTGGCCATTTGTACAACGTTTAATAATAGATCATTCTATTTGTCTATATTTCTAAGATGAGGTAGTATTTACAGTATTTACATTATTCGGACTATTATCCTCATCTTTGTGTCCATTTGTACGACGTTTAATAATAGATCATTCTATTTGTCTATATTTCTGAGATGAGGTAGTATTTACAGTATTTACATTATTCGGACTATTGTCCTCATCTTTGGAGCCATTTGTACGACGTTTAATAATAGATCATTCTATTTGTCTATATTTCTGAGATGAGGAAGTATTTACAGTATTTACATTATTCGGACTATTGTCCTCATCTTTGTTACCATTTGTACGACGTTTAATAATAGATCATTCTATGTGTCTATATTTCTGAGATGAGGTAGTATTTACAGTATTTACATTATTCGGACTATTGTCCTCATCTTTGGAGCCATTTGTACGACGTTTAATAATAGATCATTCTATTTGTCTATATTTCTGAGATGAGGTAGTATTTACAGTATTTACATTATTCGGACTATTGTCCTCATCTTTGGAGCCATTTGTACCTCGTTTAATAATAGATCATTCTATTTGTCTATATTTCTGAGATGAGGTAGTATTTACAGTATTTACATTATTCGGACTATTGTCCTCATCTTTGTAGCCATTTGTACGACGTTTAATAATAGATCATTCTATTTGTCTATATTTCTGAGATGAGGTAGTATTTACAGTATTTACATTATTCGGACTATTGTCCTCATCTTTGTGGCCATTTGTACGACGTTTAATAATAGATCATTTTATTTGTCTATATTTCTGAGATGAGGTAGTATTTACAGTATTTACATTATTCGGACTATTGTCCTCATCTTTGTTGCCATTTGTACGACGTTTAATAATAGATCATTCTATTTCTCTATATTTCTGAGATGAGGTAGTATTTACAGTATTTACATTATTCGGACTATTGTCCTCATCTTTGTGGCCATTTGTACGACGTTTCAGCCGTTGTACGCTCCGGCCTTTTTCTGGTGCTAAGAATTTCGAACCGAACCCTTTATTACAATCACTGGAGTATATCATCCTCATTCCTTGCGTCGATTGGAAGTCATGCGTTATCTCCCCTTAACCCTGCAAGTTATTTGTTCACCACTATTGAACTCACAACTATTTGGGTCAAGTCACAGGGACTAACCAACGTCTATATCCATTAGGCCGTGTGTCCTTAAGGATAACTTAATTTTTGGTACTTTTTGTTGTAGAGGAACATCCTATCCTACCCAGTAACGAGTATGGTCTAGTTTATTTAAAGACTGTGACTAGGGGCATACGTCACTAGACGGAAGCATACGTTACTAGACGGACGCATACGTCATAGGTTGAAACATTTTCTACTAGATCGTTATTCCTGTTACTATTCGTTGATTGTTCCTGTACGTCTATTGGTTTATTGTACTGTGGTATAATAAACCTCTTCTAATCCATCTTCAGTGTTAAGTATTATTCTTACACTATTCTTTTCCGTGTTATTCCTTCCCTGGATATAACACTTATAAACCTAATGTCCAGTTTTTTACCAGAGTTTATATTGAAATTTTTTTATGTTAATGGTTTTCTGTAGTATTTTTGATGTTAATGGTTTTCTGTAGTATTTTTGATGTTAATGGTTTCCTGTAGTATTTTTGATGTTAATGGTTTTCTGTAGTATTTTTGATGTTAATGGTTTCCTGTAGTATTTTTGATGTTAATGGTTTTCTGTAGTATTTTTCATATTAATGGTTTTCTGTAGTATTTTTGATGTTAATGGTTTTCTGTAGTATTATTGATGTTAATGGTTTCCTGTAGTATTTTTGATGTTAATGGTTTTCTGTAGTATTATTGATGTTAATGGTTTCCTTTAGTATTTTTGATGTTAATGGTTTCCTTTAGTATTTTTGATGTTAATGGTTTCCTGTAGTATTTTTGATATTAATGGTTTCCTGTAGTATTTTTGATGTTAATGGTTTTCTGTAGTATTTTTGATGTTAATGGTTTCCTGTAGTATTTTTGATGTTAATGGTTTTCTGTAGTATTTTTGATGTTAATGGTTTCCTGTAGTATTTTTGATGTTAATGGTTTTCTGTAGTATTTCTGATGTTAATGGTTTTCTGTAGTATTTTTGATGTTAATGGTTTTCTGTAGTATTTTTGATGTTAATGGTTTCCTGTAGTATTTTTGATGTTAATGGTTTCCTGTAGTATTTTTGATGTTAATGGTTTCCTGTAGTATTTTTGATGTTAATGGTTTTCTTTAGTATTTTTGATGTTAATGGTTTCCTGTAGTATTTTTGATATTAATGGTTTCCTGTAGTATTTTTGATGTTAATGGTTTCCTGTAGTATTTTTGATGTTAATGGTTTCCTGTAGTATTTTTGATGTTAATGGTTTCCTGTAGTATTTTTGATGTTAATGGTTTTCTGTAGTATTTTTGATATTAATGGTTTTCTGTAGTATTTTTGATGTTAATGGTTTTCTGTAGTATTTTTGATGTTAATGGTTTCCTGTAGTATTTTTGATGTTAATGGTTTCCTGTAGTATTTTTGATGTTAATGGTTTCCTGTAGTATTTTTGATGTTAATGGTTTCCTTTAGTATTTTTAATGTTAATGGTTTCCTTTAGTATTTTTGATGTTAATGGTTTCCTGTAGTATTTTTGAT
>JBBBDQ010000725.1:920000-960000 GCA_037127315.1 Ascarosepion bandense | reverse complement strand
AAACGAAAAGACAATAACCGAATTCCCATGGTTTTTAACCATAATCAATATTCCCACACACTCATCAAAAATTTAAAAAATGATTACAGGAACCTCCAATCAAACAAAAACATCAAAGACATTTTCGATAGGCCACCCATAAATGCAAAGAAACAAACACCCAACCTATCAACTATCCTCACTTCTAACAAATATTTAAATAATACAAACCTATCAGGGAATTTAAAATGTGGAAAGCCCCGTTGTTTAATCTGTAAACATCTAATAACAGACAAAACATTCTCTGTACCCAACACAAAAATAAAATTACACCCACCAAACCTTACTTGTGATAGCAAAGACATCATCTACTATCTCTTCTGCTCAATTTGCCCCAACAGCGGATATATCGGCGAATCCGGTAATAGCTTTAGATTTCGCTTCAATAATCACAAACTAAATATACGACAAAAAAATGTATACTCCCCAATTGCAGCACATTTTAATCAACCCGATCACACTTTAGAAAATTGCAAATGTTTACTAATAGACTCCAATTTTAGTTCTACATACACACGCAGAAAGAAAGAAAAATACTGGATTTTAAAATTAAATACACACAAGCTAGGGTTAAATAGGGACTTAGGTGTGTTGAATCTCTACAAATATTTCAATAGGTAAAAAGAATTTTCTTTCAGATATTCCAAGGAATTTTTTATCTAAAACAAACAGACTTTCTCCACGGAGGTGTCGCGTGTTGATTGGTTGACCGAAAATAAACAAACGGACGTGCCGCATGCTGATTGGTTTATCGACACCACGCGATATAAACAAAAAAATAGATATTCCAAGAGATTTTTTGTCTAAAACAAACAGACTCTCTCCACGGACGTGCCGCGTGTTGATTGGTTTACCGAAAATAAACAAACGGACGTGCCGCATGCTGATTGGTTTATCGACACCACGTGATGTAAACAAAAAAGTATTCGGACGCTATCGTAAAAATACGTTTCCAATTCTAATTTAAAAATCACTTGTTTCTGATGAAGGACCGAGGACGGTCTGAAATATAAAAATACAATAAAAATAAACAAATACTGTTTAAAAAAGTACGTTTTTAAATTCAAAACTTTTTTATTAATATTCTTTCCTATACATATTAAGACAGTATACGTGGATGATCATCACTATATATATATATATATATATATATATATTCAGAAATTATAATATGGATATGTTATAATATCACTACAAAAGTATCTATTTCGTTTCGACACTTTTTGTGTCTTGTTAATAGGTTAAAAACGAGCAAAACCCCTTTAATCACGGAGGCATTGTTGTATGCATAATGTGGACCAAGCAGCTTCTAATTTGGAGAATATTTGATCGGACTTAAAAATAATTTTCCGGGGTCTTAATATTAATATTTGATTAAATTGAGATCAGCATCATTAATTAACTATTAATTAACTATTAATTAACTATTAATTAACTATTAGATTTATATTATTATTGTTGCGAAATTTAAAGAAAATTTTCTTAGTTTAACAATTTAGTAGATTTAGAAAGTTATTTATTTATTAAACGAAGAAGAGAAAGAACGCATACATAAATAAACCTACAAACATCCACACATGGAAAAATAGACGAGTTTATTCACAAACGCTGACAAACAGACACATCTATATATTAATATACCCACGCATATATACATGCACAAATTAAAAAAAAATAGCATTTATTGACTCGTCAATTTGTCTGTTAATTTTTAAGGCTCTATTTGTACAGGGACTAAATTGCTACCAGCCTTGAATGAATGAGGTCGGGACAGACACAATCATATTTCAAGGCATGAATATATGAACAGAATTAGACATATACTTACGCAAATACACAAGCTAAGAACAAAAATGTACACGACTAAAAACTCCACAGATCGTAAAAAATATATAAACACATAGATGGAAATACACGAAACCTCTGGCATCAAACTTGGTAGGTGCACAATACATGAATTAAATGCGTATGTATGTGCAAAACGCCACACATATACATATACATGCTAAGCCCCATATCGTTCATATGAAGTTATGCCTGTATGAACCCCAGTTGTCAAGTGTGTCTCTGCGCACGTCAATGGCTGTACAAGTGTTAATCTATGTCTGTGTTTGTTTAAAGGCGTCACGACAACAAATATTCCTCCCAATGTCCATCCCACTTCCACAAAAATTCATCAATATATGCATCTCTAGATCCAGTATTTTAAATAAAAAATTACAACAGTTTGTCTGACGATCGCAAAAGCGTGAAACCCAAGACAACAAACTTACATCTATCTATCTATCTATCTATCTATCTATCTATCTATCTATACACATACATACGCCCATACATATATACACATACAGCTACATACATATATATACACACACATTTACAAATATACATACATACAAACATACACGTATAAACATACATACATACAAATACATACGTATATATATATACACATACATATACACATACATACGCACATACATATATACACATACAGCTACACACATATATATACACACATATTTACAAATATACATACATACACACAAATACATACACACATACACATATAAACATACATACATACAAATACATACGTATATATATATACACACATACATATACACACATATACGCAAGCATATATATATAGAGAGACATGCATACATGGACATCTGAACATAGATACATACAAATATGAATGTATATACATTACACACATACATATGCATATACATATACACACACATACATATATATGCACATATACCAAATTTAAACGCATAGAGACATACATGTAAGACATACACACACATACAAGTAAATGCATAAAAATAATATACATATCAGCAAGTAAAGCACATTTCAATATGTCTACTAGTACAAAAGAACAGATTTACACTATATATATATATATATATATATATATATATATATATATATATATATATTAATATTTAGACATTAATTTGCCTATATATGATGGGTACGTCATCCGACTCGGACGCTCCAACAAACTTTTCCTTAGGTACACAATCCGGCACATGTCAACAAAATAACACTTGGCAAGCACCCAACCTAACACCGACCGCCAACCTTAACAGACAGGAGGCATCTAATCCGACATCGTTTATCGCGCCAATACACGAGAGAACCCAAACCAGTACAAGCCAACCGGCCAAAAACCAACACGTTTCCCCATAGCACCGACTGTCAAACCAACAACTAATAACCATGATACTCAAGGCCCACGTCCCACACAGTTTCCTAACTATTTATAATTCCCCGACCGATGTCGGGTAGAACACCACATTGCCATACAACCCGCCGACTAATATCGTGTCGAACGGCCGGTAAAAAACAGTATAAGACATGGCGAACGACGTACCCAGTAAAGGTCAACCAGAACGTCTAACTCGAACAAAAACATCCATCAAAAGGGCAGTTAAAGACATTATCCTTAATTTTTCAATATTACAACCCGGATTTTAATGTAAATGCCGAACTATGCTTACAATGAACAGTGAGCTCATTCCTCTGGTTTAACAGTTTAACCTTGTCCCTAAATTTGATAATTTCTAATTTTTTGTCAAGACAGAGGTAGCAAGGTGCACGGAGGGAGTTACGAGTTCATGCCTTTGTAAGGATTTTCCATTTAACAGTGGGTGTTTGTTTGTTTTTTCTTTAAAGGCCAATAGTATTTGGATAATGAAGTGCTGTATTTATAAGAACTATTGTTGAAAGACAACGTGGGCTGATACCAGCGAGTTTTGAACCGGTTGTTAGTAGAACCGATATAAACCTTTATAGTATTAGGATTTTCAATTGTGGAGATGGTACAAAGATAAACTATGGAGCTAACTAGACAATTATTATGCAAAAGCCAATCTTTAGGATTTCTACAATTACATCCGCTGGTATTACTTTCTTTGTCCTTGGTGCCATCTATTTGAGCATTGTAATTTACCGTGTTTTTTGTATCAATACTTGTTGAGGACTTTGTTGTTATGTTTTTTAATAATTTTTTCTAGATTATCAGTGCAACTATAGCTTAACTTGAGTGTATTATTATTGAATATTTTGCTAAGAGGATTAGTTTTGGGAATGTGTTTGCTGATTAAGTTTAAGAATTTATGCCCTAATTTAGTTTTAACCATCATGTTGTAGGGAGGTATAAATCAGATGACTTTTCTAGATTTCTTGCTATTATCATAGTAAGTAGGGTTTCTGAATTTTATGTCAGCAGCCTTAGAATCGCTGTTTGTAAGTGTTTGCTATGCTATTCAAAAATTACTTTATTAGATTAGTTCTTGTGGAGTCTAGATTCAATAAAAGATGGTATATGTTTAATGACTGATAGGGGAGGGTTAGAATTAGGATTTATGTACATTGGGTTGCAGCTAGCCTTCATGTAAGGTTGGAAAGAATTATTGTTAAGGTCCAGAGTAACATCTAAAAGTTTACTTGTTTAATGTTGGTGGTAATCTCCACCCTAAGACCTAAACTCTTGAATTCCCTGTGTACTTTCTTCCTAATACGATATAGCATATATATATATATATATATATATATATATATATATATATATATATATATAACAATAACTCAGTTCTGCACTAATAAACTCATCGTTTATTGGACATTCCCTTTCCTGGTGGTTTTACGAGATGTAACTATATGAAAATACTAGCAGTATAGCCCGGCGTTGCTAGGGTGTAATGAAAGCTTTAAGATTAATCCATGGTCCTGGAGCTCAGACTCTTTGGACGTTGGAACGAAAGACTAAAAAGCAATAGTTGTTTCCAGTTAAAGCGTAACCGTAGACTGAAACAAAAATGAATGGATGTAAGTCAAATTTTGATTTCCTGGTATCGATATGAAATGAGTTTTGTTTTCGTCGTAAACTGAATTTTGCAAGGCTAAATAAGTCCTCTGAGTAAATGGTATCATGGCTGAGACTAAGAACTACAATTATACCTACTTAGAGTCAAACACGAAGCAAAAGCTAAAATAAAAGAGCTGAAATAATACAGACATACAGGTAGAGAAACAGACACACACAAATATCTTGCCTTTATATATATATATATATATATATATATATATATATATATATTATCGATTTTATGCACTATTATAAGAACTGCAACCTTGAAACTTCTGAATATCATTTCTTATGCCTTTGTCTATGGGTGCATCAAATTTGATTAAAATCGGACCACTCCTTCTATAACCCGATTTTTTCGATTTTCGATATTTATCGTCGGTACCTCGACACAAAACCTAGATAAGAACACTCGCAGACGTTTATAATACAACTGTGTAAATTTTCAAGAAAATCAGTTCAGCCTTTTCGGAGTCTATAGGTAACGGACACATACACACACATACACACACACATACACACACAGAGACAAAGTTCCATTTATAAATTAGTTTAGATTTCTATGCAAACATTCCTGTCCTCTTAATTACAAAATATAATATCCTTGCACAAATAAAATAGCTACGAAAAAAAAAAAAGATTAAACGTATGAAAATAATTGATTTTTTGGGGACAAATCATTTCCTAAGTGATGAATCAACTCAGACAGTCGTAATGATATCGCAGACCAACAAATGACATTATCCCTAAAAAGATTAACACCGGCACTCATCACAATACAGAGGAAGTTATTCACAATTTCAACTGATTCTACCATAACATGATGGTCGCCAATTACAAAACACAGTTGTACTATAAGTGCGAGTGTTTTTAGCTAGGTTTTGTGTTGAGGTATCCCCGATAAATATCGATAGTCAAAAAAATCGGGTTATAGAAGGAGTGGTCCGATTTAAAAAAAAACAAAAAAAAACAACTGATTAAAAAATAATTCGCCGGTAAAAATCTAAATATCTTAAATGTTTCATTTACTCTAAAGCCTCGGGTCAAGGTGGACCTGGAAACAACAGCAGTTAAGATGTGGTTTCATGGTCGTCAAAACCTTCAATTTCCCGATCAGATACCTGACTGTCGGCTATAGTTTATCGTTTTACCCAGGTCTATGACCTCGGAGTAGATTATCCAAGAAATGAAACGACCTAATTTGAGAGGACACCGGAACGCAACTTCTGACACTAGAAAAGATTTGCCTTCGAATGTAACGGCAAAGTTGCGCAGACAATATTATTGGTTTGTTGATTTTGTTTAGCAGCTTATCAACCCATATAGATTATTTAATGCTTATATCTAAATATTTTGAACATGATTTTATGGCTTCAATAAAATATAATTTTGGAAGCAATAGTATGTCTTCAACTCCAGATAAAAGATGTCGTTGATCATTTTGCCATACAAATATATTGTTGGTTGGTTGATTTTGGTTAACTGCTTATCAACCCCAATAGATTATTTAATGCTTATATCTAAATATTTTAAACACAAATTTATGGTTTGAACGAAATATATTTTGAAAGCAATTGTATGTCTTTAACTACAGATAAAAGGTATTGTTGATCATTTTGCTATAAAATGTATTGTTCGTCATTCTACTATAAAATGCATTGTTGGTCATTTCGTTCTAAAATTGTATTGTTAGTAATGTTATTATAAATATGTATTTTTGGCGATTATTTTATATAAAAATGTATTTCATATTTTTGTAGTGATTTGTTTTTGTATGTGGAGTCCCTATTTTCACATCACTGATACCATAACGGGTACTAGTACCTCAGGTCAGGGTGGATCTGAGAACAGCTGCTATTAAAAGTTGGTTCACGCGTCGGAAAAAATTCCAATCTCTCGATCAGAGTCCTTACTACCTGATGTTGTTTATCGAAATACCCTTGACTTTAGTTAAAATGTAGCGAAATTCTTGGATGTAGAATCATGAAGTTGCCTTAAAGATATCAAAAAGTTTTGGAAGAAATGGCAAAAATATTTCGGTGAAACAAATCTGTTTACATACTAAAATATTGGAACACAGATTTTCTGATAAAAAATGCCACGAACTTTGTATATATATAGTGTGTCGAGGCAGCAGATAATTTTCTAAGCATATACTGGTAAATATAAGAGACAATGAATGTCTATTATGTCTAATCATGAGCCGTTCTAAACATCGTATTTTGGCTTTAATTTCAAGTGAAAATAAAGACAAAAATTCTCCAACATATGGATAATTTTTTACTGATTTGGTTCTAAGCTGTCGGCTCACATGAGCCATCTTCAGAGAGGTTACGAGGACGTTAACATAAAAACATCCACCATCAACGACAATTTTATCTTGTGCTGACATAAAACTTTGCTAAGCAACGATAACAGTTCCCAAAAATAGCAAACGCAGTTCGTAAATTTGTAATGCGGTTCTATGACGTCACACCGTGTGAGAGCTCGAAATGTTAACAGAACCATATATTTAAATGCAATGTAATGTGTTATGACCAGATTTAAACGTGATTTTATTAAATGTGGGTTATTTGGATTTAATGTAGATGGCTTCCAATATCTGAAAGTTATTTTTACTGTGTGTATGAGTGAGGATTATTGTATTGTTGACTAAAAGCTGTCTGATATTACCTACATGGTTATGTTTTTCTAAGAAATTTTGTTTAATTGTACTCTGAGCTGAATTGTACAAGTCTCAGATTTTGTTCGATGATCTTTCTTTATAATTAGGATTTCTTTTCTTTCTTATTTCATTTGATTATATGTTGTGGGTTCTTGTTTAGAAAACCACAGCAATATAAGAATAACACAAAACAGATATGTGAGGAAAAACGTAACTATATTGAACAAAAGATATACAACCTCTACACTGTTAGTAGATTCAGGAATACTTGTTAGTAGGAGTCAAATATATACAAAGAAGTAAGTCCGGGTAATAGAGTATATTCTTGCTTACCAACGAGCGGCGGTTTAACTGCTTTGGCAAACACCAACTCTAACAACAACAACTATATTTAGTTGTCCCTCCCAGTAAGGGCAACATGTGACACATGGTCAGTTATGACTGGGATTTCCGGGCTATATGGCCCGGCCAAAAAATGGCTGTCTATTTTTGCCCAGTCGTGGTTCTACCCTTCGGCGGAACCACGACTGGGTTATTGCTCTTTGCTCGGAAGTAGAGAGCGCCCTCTACCCGAAGGCAGAGAGCTGATAGTGTTATAGTTGAAGAGTCTCAGCAACTCTAACAACAACAACAATCCGTACTGTGTAGGAAGGATTATTTGTATACCATGGAAGAGTCTATAGAGTGTGTAAATAGGGGTGACTCCCCAACACTGTCATTCACTGTTTCCCACCTAGGCTTTATTTCCTTTAGACTTCCACTTCACAAGAAAACTCACCCATCGAGGTGTGGCAAGAATGAACAGAAGTGATCATGTGGAACCATTTTAATTACTATGACGCTTCGACCAAGAACATTTTGAAGAAAAGAGGTCCATCGGCAAAAAAACGGTTGAGATCCACTTCGTTAAGTGATGGAATTAAGAAAAAGGCTCAAAAGTCTTCGAATAAAGAATTAAAAGCACAAACCTGATTCTTTGTGGCAGTTTTCAATGCAACAACTCGGGTCCGCGATGCATTGGCGGTAGTCTATTGCATTGTTTTAACAAGACATGATTGAACTCTATTACATATATATATATATATATATATATATATGTATATTGGGGGGGGGTAAAAAGTGTATGTATATAATTAGAAATATCAATATATATATGCAATTTGTTATATATATTATATTATTTATATATTATATATGCGCGGTACTTATTTGAAAGTGCTCAATAACTAAATCTAAACTTATTTATAAATGGAACTTTGTCTGTGTGTGTGTCTGTGTGTGAGTGTGTCCGTTACCTCTCGACTCCGAAACGGCTGAACCGATTTTCTTGAAAATTTACACAGTTGTACTATAAGCGTCTGCGAGTGTTCTTAGCTAGATTTTGTGTCGAGGTACCCCCGATAAATATCGAAAATCGATAATCGAAAAAAGCCGAGAGGGAGTGGTCCGATTTTAATCAAATTTGATACACTCATAGACAAAGACATAAGAAACGATATTCAGAATATTCAGAACGATATTCAAAATTATTCAGTTGCAGTTCTTACAATAGTGCAGAAAATCGATAATATATATATATTACCAGGAAATCAAAACTTTGACTTACATCCATTCATTTTTCTTTCAGTCTACGGTTTCGCTTTAACTGGAAACAACTATTGCTTTTTAGTCTTTCGTGCCAACGTCCAAAGTGTCTGAGCTCCAGGACCATGGATTAGATTTAAAGCTTTCATTACACCCGAGCAACGCCGGGCTATACTGCTAGTCAGTGATAGAGCTGATATGAAGCGAATGTCATACCAATTCGTTACCGCTTCGTCACAGGGGCCCGTAGTACAGTTGGTATGACGTTCGCTCAATAACGTAATTGTCTGGGGTTCAATTTCTGGTAGTGGATGTGCACTGCTAATGAGTCCCAAATATAGGACGAAACGGCCGTCCAGTGTTTTCTGCATTCTGTTGAGGTCGAATAAAACGCGATGAATTGCTTACTTAATATTTCAAATCCCCCTACAATTTTTCACACACATATATATATATAAGAAAGAATGAATGTCTATATGTATATATGTATGATATACCCATGATTATTAGTGGTGTAACATTAATTGATAATTAGTGTTCCAGGGTTAAACATAAAAGACAATGAATATCTTTTATGTTTAATCATGATCCGTTCTAAACATTGTATTTTGGCTTGAATTTCAGGTGAAAATAGAGACAAAAATTGTCAAACATTTGGATATTTTTTTATTATGCTGGTTGTAAGCTTCTGGCTCACATGAGCCATCTTCAGAGAGGTTACAGCGACGCTAACATAAAGTCATCTCTCATCAAATATGATTTTATCTTGTATAATCATAAAACATTGTTATGCAACGATAACAGTCACCGAATAGCAGACGCAGTTCGTAAATTTGTAATGCGGTTTTGTGATGTCACACCGCGCGAGAGACCGAAATGTTAACAGAACCATATATTTAAATGCAATGTAATGTATTGTGACCTGATTATTATTAAGTATGAATTGTTTGGATTTAATGTAGATGGCCTCCAATGTCTGAAGATTCTTTTTACTGTGTGTATGTGTGAGTATTATGGTGTTTTCGACTAAAATCTGTCTAATATTACATACATGGCTACGTTTTTCTAAGAAATATTGTTTAATTGTTTTTTTGAACAATGATCAGAAAGGTGACAGGTAAGTCTACAGGATAGCGTGGTTGTAGTAAAACCGATATATGTAGTGGGTTTATTATTAGTACCAGAGATACAATCTCTGAACGAGCATGTAAAGTGATACACTACATTGTTTTTCTGTAGACGATTTAGTTGTATGGTTTTATGGCTATTAGAGACTATGAGGCCAATTGTTTTAAATTCTTTATAATATATGATAAGCTTAATTTGATTATTATTATTTATTCGTTTAACAATAAGCTGAAAGTTTAGAAACAGCATAATAAAAAAATATCCAAATGCTGGACATTGTGGCTTCCCTCTGTCTTTTCTATAAGTATATTCATTGAAACTGTTCTGACGAGTTTCTTTTTTTTTTCCTGGTACCTCAATTATATGTGTTTACTCGTCCTACTAGATCCCCAAAAATCCCACCCTTTTGTCGTCGAAATAGTTAAATGTAATCCCCTCCTCTACTCTAGGAGTTTTTTTACGCACTTCCGTTTAGTGAAACTCACTTGTTTGCTTCCCTGATAGCTTAAATGCAATGTTGTAGAAGTCAAATAACTTACCTTTCAACATGGCTTGTCTCCTTTTGTCTCCCTGTAAGAATGTGAACATTAAAGAGTGTGAGACTCACCTTCCTGATGTTTCCAACTAGCGTTCAGTTGGCAGACATAAAGAAACAGGGTTAAAACTAAATACATGTCCCTAGGTGGCCCAAAGACAACTGGTGGATATAGTGCTGAATATTTACGGAGCACAATTTAGACACTGAAATTATCAGCCAATCACTGCTTACGGAATGGACTTGCCTGTAACAGAATGGAATCTCCCAGGTTATTATTTAAACCACCTACCAATCTGCCCTGGGGTTTTTTTGGTCGGTCAGACACAACTTCTATTCTTGTTGAGTACTGGCTGGTTCTTCCACAAGAATTTTACAACTGTCAATTGCTATCTTTTATCTACTTGATTCTCATCCATTCCTTTTTTTTCAACAGTCAGTTAAGTGGCAAACGTGATACACGCTCGAAAGAGACATGACTGACTGGGCAGAAGATTATCCCGAAGTAGGTTGCCACTGCTTTCTGCGATAGACTGGTTACCAGCCAAGGCTATATAGCCCAATCTGTTCTATTATTTAACCCATAACTAGAGGGAAGAGAAGGATTAATACGTTTCTCAAGGGTATTTGAGCGTAAGTGAATGCAAGGAATTTAACTGGAATTTGAACTCGGCTTCCCGATTTGTCGTTTCGAGTCGATATTCACTGCACCACAACGCACATCCTCTTCTTTTACATCACTTTTACCATTCTCTCACTGTAACCCCCCCCTTCTCACCGGTGGCATTTCTGCCTTGTTGGGGTGAAATGAGAATGAATATTAAAATAAAATCCGGATTAATTCTTGTTGTTCTTAGACAGTGATTGTATAGCCGTAGGGATAAATGTTTAATGTTTATTTAATTCGGTCTCGTGTCATACAGAACCGAACTCCCTACAGGTTGCAATATTTATGCGGAATTATCACAGAAGGTTTTCATTAGATCGGAATAAGTGTATTTGCGTGGAAGAGTGTGCAATAGTGTAAGAAAAAATATACATTTTGGATGTTAAAATAGAAATTTATTAAAACGAAGGAATAACAAGAATAGGTAGCAGTTAATGTTCGACGAGAAACAAACAATGAGTTAAGGATACTAAGAGTTGAAGAAATGTTCGTAGTAGGAATTTGTGGGAAAGAGTTTATGCGTACGTCCGTATGTATAAGTGCTTGTTTGGTAGGAATGTCTTTGAATGGTGAAGAAGAAGTAAAAGGAACCAACACACGAGAAAGAAGGAGAAGGAGGACGATGTGTGACGCGACCTTATGTCCGGGTCGACTTGAAGTTTCTGCCTTGTTGCGTTTTAGCTTGTCGTCTCTCCTGCTCCCATCTCTGACTGTCTGACTGGTTTTCCTTTCGCTTTTTATAATAATTTTTTTTTCGCACAGGATCACCAACTCTTTAGAATCTTGCAAATCTTGCTCTCATTGGTCAGAATATCAATTTAACATCTACTTGCGAAATCCGGTTTCGACTTTTTCTTTAAGCACGTGTTCAATCCTTTTTCTATTTGGGAAAAACCAGGATTTCACATTGCATTGTGAATTTTTGTAAAAGTGAAGAATATTGATTTTAATTCTTAATTTCTTATTTACCAGAAATGAATAAAAGTTCTTTTATTATTTGTTAAAATAGAGTTTTTCTTTTGTTGATCCCAACCACCTGAGGTTTAACAATAGTAAATATATTAATTTTAATAAGTGCTACAGGGGACTGGAAGCTGTGGAAAGCCGTGATCGCTCACGCCACGTCACAAAAAAAAAAAAAGAAAAGATAAAAGAAAAAAAAAAGATGGTCTTAGTTTTTTTTTTAACAACGATGGAAACATTTACATCAGAACGAGGAAAGAAAAAAAAACATTCGAGATGCACTTTCTCCCAAACAAAACCAAAAGCTTATTATAGAACGGTAAGAAGATTAATTGATCTTTGAGTCTAAAGAAAAATGGATGGAACCGAAATATCAAAAGAGTATTTTCATTTTTTTTTTTTTTTTTTTTTTTTTTTGTTAAGCAGGCTGATAAGCCACGTTTCTTTGTATGAAATCACGAGACGGAGGGTGTCGGGGAAATAAACGAAATCAGAAATAAATAAATATATATATATATATATATATATAGATATAAATAAAACAATATTTTGAACAGAGCCACTTCAGACAGTTTTGCAGTATAAACCTCAATAAACAGTTTTGTTTCCTTCATCAATGTAAGATTTTCGTGTTCATTCTTTCTGACGATGACCAGCGGCTTTCGCTTGTCTGACTGACAAGGTCTTTGTTTTCGTACAGACAGCCGGCGAATATCCTATTTTTAAGACGACCATCATACGACGTCGAGTTTTTTTTTTTATTCTGCGTTAAAACACAGCAAAATAAGAAAAAAAAAACTCAACGTAAAAACAGAAAAAATACCCAGCGAGTAGGTATTTGCATCAGTCCGACACACAATAGGAGACATTAATATTTGTGCTTGCTAGAATAGACGTCAGCGAAGGGATGAATGACGGTTAAGCAGCAGGAGTTTACAAATGACATTCGCAAAACCAGAAATCTAACTCGTTCCTACACTTTAGTCTATCTATAACATTTGATAAGTATCCAGGCGTTCGTTCAAGCCAATGTCAATGATGAACCCGGTGAGAGAAAGAGAGAAAGAGAAACCTCGTTAGTTGACGAGACTAGAATAACATACAATCTTCTTTAAATATATCAACTCAGACAAAACAAAAAAAACTATTGGTTCGTTTTCTACGGTTTATCGACCCTTTGCAGGTTATTTAAAGAAGAAAAATATTTTTAGATCTTAAGAATATATTTTGACTGTCAAGATGGTTTGCATATCTTACTAATTTCTTTTCATCTTTTTTTCTTAATCAGTAGACTGAGTCGTTTTCTACGGGTTATCAACCCCTTTACGGGTTATTTAAAACCAGCAAAAGATTTTAGATTCTAGAGATCCGAAGGCGAATTGGCATGTCGAAGGAAGCATTCCAGAATTTGAGTAAAGTATTAAGAAACAGGACAATTTTTGCTAGAAACAAAGAAGAGAATATTGGATTGCTATGTGATGTCAGTTCTTCAATATGGCAGTGAATGCTAAACAATATCATCGAAGATGAAGGACAAACTTGAAGCAACTGAAATGTGGTTCTACAGAAGGATGCTGCGAATATCATGGATCAAGCATGTGAGCAAGGATGAGGTTTTGGAAATGATGGAAACGAAAAGGAAATTAATACTGAACATCAGGAAGAGACAGCTGAAGATCCTGAGACATGCAATGAGGAAGGAGGGCTTGGAGAACCTGATACTAACAGGTCAGATAGAGGGACAAGAGACAGAGGAAAGTAACGGATAACATATTTGAAGGACTTAATCAAGTGGATGACGGAACGAGAGTTGTGTGGTGTAATAGGAGAAGAGGTGCTAAGAGCCACCAGGGATAGGGAGACGTGGAAAGCCATGATCGCCTACATCCTGAAGGGACAGGGCACATAGAAGAAGAAGAAGAAGAAGAAGAAGAAGAAGAAGAAGAAGAAGAAGAATTTCCAAAACATGACATCATGACCTGGAAAAAGTTGATAAGGCTTTAAAAAACAGTCACTCACTAAATTAATGCTATAGTACTTTTCTTCTTCTTCTTCTTCTTCTTCTTCTTCTTCTTCTTCTTCTTCTTCTTCAATATACCGTATCCTTTCAGGACGTTGGCGATCTTGGCCTTCCTTATCTCTTTTATCTAATATCACCCTTCCTTTTGTTATCACTCCCAAACTCTGCTTTGCCATCCACTTGATCAAGTTCATCAAGTATTTCATACGTTGCTTTCTCCAGGCTCTCTTTCCCTTTGAGTATCAATTTCTCCAAACCGTGCTTTCTCAATACGTGTCTCTTAAACTTCAACTGCCTCTTCCTGATGTTAAATATAAGTTTCCTTTTTGCTTGCATCCTTTTCAAAACCTTGTCGATGTTTCCATGTTCGTTCCATAGTAACCTCAGAATTCATCTTAACCGTGAATATTTCACGTTTACTTTTTTATTTGAATTGCATGATGAATGATAGTTCTTAAATTAATGAAACACCTGGGAAGTTATTCGACTATAAAATACCTCTAGAAAATTCCTGATCGCATTGTTAAATAACAAATTGAAGCAAACGTGTGTCTATACTTCTGAGATAAGATATTATAACAATTTACACAATTTACATCATTTGAACTGTGGTTTTCATTTTTAATGCAATATTCAAGACATTTCGGCCGCTGTACGCTTCGGTTTTCTTCAGGTGGTATACATTGTAATTTCGAACCGAACTCTTTATATAGTCCCCGGCGTTAGATTTTTCTACTTCTACGTACCATGCCGTTTTTGATATCTCAGTCTTAGGTTTTTTGCCTAGATAACTTTCCAAATTATATTCTCTCGGCTGAGGCCTAGGACTGAACTCAGAACATTTTGGGTTCTCAATGACACATAGCCCACTGGATAAAACCGTTAGTTGAAGTAATCCAAAATGTGACTTGATTCAAAGAAATGTGAGTTCAGTACTTGGCGACAACAGAGGAAATAAAACTTGAACAGTTGAAAGACTAAAAGCAATTAACTGAAAATTGAGATATTAAAAAAAAGACATGTCACGTAGAACTAGAACAACTTACCCCCGTAGACTAATGAAGAAGTCCAGAGTCTACAACGACCTAAACGTGATTTATTTAGTTTAACTTGTACATTTCCGAATATTATATATTCACATGCTTGTGCACGGGTAGAGTAATAGATTGCGATGTGATGTCAGTTCTCCAAATTGGCAGCAAATGCTGGACAATATCATCAAAGATGAAGGAAAAACTTAAAGCAATGTGGTTCTACAGAAGGATGCTGCGGATATCATGGATCGAGCATATGAGCAATGATGAGGTTTTGAAAAAGATTGAAACGAAAAGGAAATTAATACTGAGCATCATTTGAAATGTGGTTTTCATCTTTAATGCAATATCTAAGACATTTCGGCCGCTGTACGCTTCGGTTTTCTTCAAGTGGTATACGTTGCAATTTCGAACCGAACTCTTTAAAATTAATGATCAAATAAGCTCCAGGGAAGTTCTGAAGGGACAAGGCACATAGATAAAGAACAAATATACAAATTTTATTAAGTGCTATACAGGGCATGAATTTTGGAGTGCCATGTTCTGAAGGAATACGCTGCACAGAAAAAAGAGGAATACAAAAGAGATACCATAAAAACAATACTGATAACAGAATTCTCTCCGTCATCAAATAATGATTAGTTACCATAAAGCAAGAGCTGATGAGAGAGAACGCAAAAGACGCAATCGGGTAGGAAAAACACGGATTTGTCGAGGTCTTAAGTCGCAGCAACAGTCATATGAATTGTTCAATAAAGTTCGGCGTCTTTCACGATTCAAAATCAAATTCTCGTTAATAATTCTGAAAACGCAGTCTGGCTTTGATTACAGAGGAAGCATAATTTAAACAATGTAAATTTCCCTCAGGAGTGACGACTATACGGGACAATACCCACCGGAGTCAGAAAATAACCTCTTGAACTGTCCCCTTTTTTTATATTTCCAATTTTATTTGTTCATATTTTTTCAATTTTTTTCCCTTTTTTCTTTTTTACATTTGACAGCTTAGCAAGCAACAGAAATAGCTTACAGCGAGATTTAAACTTGCAACTCGTCTAATGTGGATGACACTAGAAAAGGTTGATTCCGAAGACTAACCAGCGAGTGAAGTTCCAATTTCGCCGTCAATCAAAATAAGAAAAGTGACTGACAAGGTCTCGAATTCTGTAAAATGTAGACCAGACAGAATAAGGAAATTGGTATCAAAATGAACACAGTTTCTTTCATTTAAAAATTACGATGCTTCATTATTAAAGAGGTATCCAATTCTGCAAAACTAGTTTTAGATCAGATAGATTAAGGAAAAATGTATCAAATGGAACTAAATTTATTTCTCTTCAAAATTACGAGGGTTGATTTATGAGTAAGGTTCCCAATCGTATAAAACAGGTTTCAGACCAGATAGAATAATGAAAAATGTATCAAATAGTACTAAATTTTTTTCTCTTTAAAATTACGGGGGTTGATTTATGAGTAAGTTTCCCGATCGTATAAAACAGGTTTCAGACGTGATAGAATAATGAAAAATGTATCAAATAGAACTAAATTTTTTTCTCTTTAAAATTACGGGGGTTGATTTATGAGTAAGTTTCCCGATCGTATAAAACAGGTTTCAGACGTGATAGAATAATGAAAAATGTATCAAATAGTACTAAATTTTTTTCTCTTTCAAAAAATTACGGGGTGAGTTATAGTAGAACTTATCGTATAAAACGGGTTTCAGACGTGATAGAATAATGAAAAATGTATCAAATAGAACTAAATTTTCTCTTTAGAGTACGGGGTTGATTTATGAGTAAGTTTAAATCGTATAAAACAGGTTTCAGATGTGATAGAATAATGAAAGAAAATGTATCAAATAGAACTAAATTTTTTTTCTCTTTAAAATTACGAGAGTTGATTTATGAGTAAGTTTCCCGATCGTATAAAACAGGTTTCAGATGTGATAGAATAATGAAAAATGTATCAAATAGTACTAAATTTTTTTTTCTCTTTTGAAATTACGGGGGTTGATTTATGAGTAAGTTTCCCGATCGTATAAAACAGGTTTCAGACGTGATAGAATAATGAAAAATGTATCAAATAGAACTAGAATTTTTTCTCTTTAAAATTACGGGGGGTTGATTTATGAGTAAGTTTCCCGATCGTATAAAACAGGTTTCAGATGTGATAGAATAATGAAAAATGTATCAAATAGTACTAAATTTTTTTCTCTTTAAAATTACGAGGTTGATTTATGAGTAAGTTTCCCGATCGTATAAAACAGGTTTCAGACGTGATAGAATAATGAAAAATGTATCAAATAGAACTAAATTTTTCTCTTTAAAATTACGGGGGTTGATTTATGAGTAAGTTTCCCGATCGTATAAAACAGGTTTCAGATGTGATAGAATAATGAAAAATGTATCAAATAGAACTAAATTTTTTTTCTCTTTAAAATTACGGAGGTTGATTGGTAAGTTTCCCGATCGTATAAAACAGGTTTCAGACGTGATAGAATATTGAAAAATGTATCAAATAGTACTAAATTTTTCTCTTTAAAATTACGGGGGTTGATTTATGGTAAGTTTCCCGATCGTATAAAACAGGTTTCAGACGTGATAGAATAATGAAAAATCTTAACTCAAATAGAACTAAGTTTTCTCTTTAAAATTGCGGGGTTGATTTATGAGTAAGTTTCCCGATCGTATAAAACAGGTTTCAGATGTGATAGAATAATGAAAAATGTATCAATAGAACTAGAATTTTTTTTTCTCTTTAAAATTACGGGGTTGATTTATGAGTAAGTTTCCCGATCGTATAAAACAGGTTTTCAGATGTGATAGAATAATGAAAAATGTATCAAATAGTACTAAATTTTTTTTTCTCTTTAAAATTACGGGGGTTGATTTATGAGGTAAGTTTCCCGATCGTATAAAACAGGTTTCAGACGTGATAGAATAATGAAAAATGTATCAAATAGTACTAAATTTTTTTCTCTTTAAAATTACGGGGTTGATTTATGAGTAAGTTTCCCGATCGTATAAAACAGGTTTCAGACGTGATAGAATAATGAAAAATGTATCAAATATTTTAAATTTTTTTCTCTTTAAAATTACGGGGGTTGATTTATGAGTAAGTTTCCCGATCGTATAAAACAGGTTTCAGACGTGATAGAATAATGAAAAACCTTATCAAATAGAACTAAATTTTTTTTTCTCTTTAAAATTACGAAGAGTTGATTTATGAGTAAGTTTCCCGATCGTATAAAACAGGTTTCAGATGTGATAGAATAATGAAAAATGTATCAAATAGAACTAAATTTATTTCTCTTTAAAATTACGAGGGTTGATTTTTGAGTAAGGTACCCGATCGTTTAAAACAGGCTTCTGACAAGGTAGAATATTGAAATAGCAAATTCGTTAGAGTTGACAAAGTAAACCTGATAGCGGCTCTTAATAAGGACCCCCAATAAATGGTTTACAGAGGGAAAATGGGCTGTATATTATTACGTAAGGTCTAAAATTCTGGAAAACTAGTTTTAGACAAAATAGAATAAGAAGAAATGTATAAAAAGGAAATAAATTAATTTCTTTTTTTAAAATTTCGAGGGCTGATTTATAAGTAAGGACCCCAATTGTATAAAACAAGCTTCGATCTATAACGAATAATGAACTAGCAAATCCGTTAAAGCTGACAGAGTAAACCTGGTACAGGCTCTTGAAAAGAACATCCAATCAGTGTTTAAATCGGGCAAGAAATGGCTTGTATATTATTAAGTAAGGTATCCAATTCTGTAAAACTAATTTTAGACAAGATAGAATAATGAAAAACCGTATCAAAATGAAGTAGATTAATTTCTCTTCAAAATTACGAGGGTAATAAAACCTTCTAAAGAAGGTCGCTGAAGAGAGTGACGAGAAAGGACTACAAAGAAACTGCAAGAAAACCGAATGCATGATCATCAGTAAAAATACAGGTCGGAGATACTAGAATCAAGCAGGTACAAAAATTTAAATACCTGGGAAATGTTATAACAGAAGACGGAAAGTGCGACACAGAGATTCGAAGGCGAATTGGCATGGCGAATGAAGCATTCCAGAAGATGAGTAAAGTATTAAGACACAGGGCAATTTCGCTAGAAACAAAGAAAAGAATACTGGATTGCTATGTGATGTCAGTCCTTCAATATGGCAGTGAATGCTGGACAATATCATCAATATTTGATTTTAAGAAGAAGGAGTATGCCAAATACAGGTCGAGGATATTAGAATCAAGAGGTACAAAGATTTAAATACCTGGGAAGTGTTATAACAGAAGACGGAAAGTGCGACACTGAAATCCTAAGATATTTCTTTAATGTAAACACACATTTGTTTTGTCATTGTTTCTGATGCTAAATCATTTTTCTGTCTCACCGAAAAAATATTTTGTGTGTCACAACAATAGTAAATCCGTCAGAGTTGACAAAGTAAAACTTATAGCGAGCCTTCATAAGGGCCTCCAACTATTTAAACATGATAGAGGAAAAATACGGTTTCATGCCTTTCCCAAAAGTATTTGCGCTGAAGTAAATGGAAGAAACCCGACTGGAATTCGAGCTTCGCTCTCCAATACTGTTGTGGAGTAACCGGTTTGGTCGGAGGTAAGACACGGAACACAGGAGGCAGGTTCAAAACAATGTATTAGTATAACAAGAACAATATATAGAAAAGGAAGTGTTAGTAATAAGTAAATAGAAATAAGTAAGTCCGAACGCTACAGTTACGCTGCTTATTGCTTGAATAGTAGCTGGCTTTAACTGCGTACTAGCTGTCGTTCTTAACTGCCGTCTTTCACTGACTCTTCCGGAAGTCACGCAGGTAACTATATATAACAAGAGAAAGAGTCGCTTTCTCGTAAGATGGCACCATAACAAATGAAATTATTATCCAAACTTATTTCGAAATGGAACTGTGTGTGTGTTTGTGTGTGTAGTGTGTATGTGTGTGTGTGTGTCCGTTACCTATAGACTCCGAAACTGTTGAACCGATTTCCTTTAAAATTTACACAGTTGCACTATAAGCATGGACCCAAAAGTAGTGGAACAATACGAGGGAGGTTCCAGGAATTCCGTACTGGTGATGAATGTTTTGATCTTGAAGAAGGTAGAATACGGCTATGCAGTCTTGGAATCGAACAATTTGCATGCAGTTGTTGAGCAAAACCAAAGTCAAAGTGCCAGACAAAATTCTCAGACGTCTGGTGCTATCACTGCAATAGCCATCACGCCACTGGGAGAGTATTGGCTGAAAAAGCAAAATACTGCAAAACAGGAAAATTTTATTAAAAAAAAAGAGTGTCGAAATGTTGTGTAATATCAATCCTCCTATATGGCAGTGAACACTAGACAATTTTCTGCAATATGCAAAGGAGACTCGAGGCACCAATGATGTGGTTCTACAAAAGAATGCTGAGAACATCATGGACAGTGTACTCACAATTGGAGAGATTAGGCAACAGAATAGTGGTTCTACAGAAGGATGATGAGAATTCCATGGATAGAACAACGAGGAACTGTTAAGGAAAATAGTAGCAAAAATGACATTTATATACATTTAAATGACATTTATAAAAGAGTTGAAATTTCTGGGAGAAAAGGAAAAAAGAAGGTTTGGAAAATTTTATACTTGCAGGGCATATTGAAAACAAAAGACAAAAGAAAACATTGTCACCTCCCAGATGAGTGTGTGAATAGATGGCCGAACAGGTAAGGGGGTGGACAGTAAAACGACAAACATTGCTCAAAACTACAAAAAAAAACGTTATAGAGAGCCATAATTGCCAAGGTCCTGAAGGGACACGACACATAGAATATCAGTCACATTCAAATACCTTCACAGGAAACAAATAATTTTGAACCCATGCCAATTTTCACCATATTATACTACGAGCAGGATAGCCCGGCGTTGCTCGGGTGTAATGAAAGCTTTAAAACTAATCCATGGTCCTGGAGCTCAGACTCAACCTAAAGAATATTTGAAATAATAAATTAATTGCGACAATTTACCAATCGCACCTAGTATATATATATATATATATATATATATATATATATATATATATATATATTGACTAGCAGTATAGCCCGGCGTTGCTCGGGTGTAATGAAAGCTTTAAAACTAATCTATGGTCCTAGAGCTCAGACTCTTTGGACGTTGGCACGAAAGACTAAAAAGCAATAGTTGTTTCCAGTTAAAGCTAAACCGTAGACTGAAAGAAAAATGAATGGCTGTAAGTCAAATTTTGATTTCCTGGTATCGATATCAAATAAGTTTTTTTCGTCGTAGACTGAATTTTGAAGGCTAAATAAGTCCTCTGAGTAAATGGTATGATGGCTGAGACTAAGAACTACAATTATACCTACTTAGAGCCAAACCCGAAGCAAAAACTATAATAAAAGAGCTGAAAAAATACAGACATACAGTCAGATAAACAGACACGCACACAAACAACTTGCTTTTTGTATATATATATATATATATATATATATATATTATCGACTTTCTGCATTATTGTAAGAACTACAACCTTGAAACTTCTGAATATCGTTTCTTATGTCTTTGTCTATGAGTATATCAAATTTGATTCAAATCGGACCACTCCTTCTGTAACCCAATTTTTTCGATTATCGATTTTCGATATTCATCAGGGGTAACTCGACACAAAACCTAGCTAAGAACACTCGCAGACGCTTATAGTACAACTGTGTCAATTTTAAAGAAAATCGATTCAGCCGTTTCGGCGTCTATAGGTAACGGACACACACACAGACACATACACACACACAGAGACAAATGTCCATTTATAAATAAGTTTAGATTTTACAATTACAAGAATTAAAAGTTGCATATATAACAACTACAACTTATAATTAAGATGTAGCATCTAGAAGTAGTTGAAAAGGCTCGATAAATGGGGTTATCATGATCCCAATGAAAATAAAAACTTAGGCATTTTGAAATGTGCTCGATGCTTTTTTTTTTTTTTTTTTTTTTTGGCTGAATAGTCACTTGTGATGAAAAGTGAATCCTTCATGATAGCCATAAACGATCAGGTCAAAATCGTGATAAGTCCGCTAAACATTTCCCAAAGACAAAATTGCATCAGTAAAAAATGTCTGGTCATCTGTAATTAGTATTATCTACTACACCTTTCTGGAAGCCAATCATGGCATTAATGCAGAGCTTCACTTTTGTTATAATCACATCACCGTAAGCAAGGCGTTTTATTGCCACTGTTGTGCAGGGGTTTACATAGGAGGAATGTTATAAGAAACAGTGATAGGTTATAGGGTGTGTCAGGAAATGGGTAAGAGAAGGATGAGAATACTGATGAGAGTGGAGTGGACGGAGAAAGGAGCATGAGAGAGATCGTCCCAAGCAAGGCATTTTACTGCCACTGTTGCGCAGGGAGTTACATAGGAGGAATGTTCTGAGAAAGAGTGACGGGTTATAGGGGGTGTCAGGAAGAGGGTAAGAGAAAGATGAGAATACTGATGAGAGTGGAGTGGATGGAGAAAGGAGCATGAGGGAGATCGTCCCAAGCAAGGCATTTTACTGCCACTGTTGCGCAGGGAGTTACATAGGAGGAATGTTCTGAGAAAGAGTGACAGGTTATAGGGTGTGTCAGGAAATGGGTAAGAGAAGGATGAGAATACTGATGAGAGTGGAGTGGACGGAGAAAGGAGCATAAGAGAAAGGATGCAGATTAGTGAGATAGGAGATGACTATTGACTTTACATTTAAATTCTTGGAGATAGTAGCTGACGGGGAAGGAAGTAAACGGAAGGGAATTCCATTAGAAAGAGGATGCAGGTTAGTGAGATAGGAGATGACTAATGATTTTACATTTAAATTCTTGGAGATTGTAGCTGTCAGCAAAGCAAGTGAACGGAAGGAAATTCCACATGCGGGAAGTGCGAGAAAAGAAGCTGAGGGAGTAGAATTTGCGTTTACAATTTAACAGTTTCACAGTGAAAGGGTGGGACCTAGTTGCTAATCTTGTGGCTCGAGTAAATTCATATATAGGAGGCACCAGTGAGCTACGTTCATTGGAGCAGAAGCCGTGAAAGTATTTGAAGAGACACAGGGAAACCACATTGTGCCGGTGAGAAAATAACTGTACTGAGCTACCAAGTCTGGATCGGACACATTACAGAGTCTCCGTTGGGTTTTGTCAAGGACACCTAGGTGGTTAGCAGGAGCACCCGACAAGATATGGCAGCAGTACTCAATGCACGGGCGGATGGTAGATTTATATATGTGCAGGACTGTTTCAGGCGGAAAAAAAAACTTCCTGGCCGTACACAGAGAACCGAATTTCTTAGTAGCGGATTTAGCTATGGATTCTACAAATAGTCGCACAACTTGAGGTCTGTTGTGAGAGTTAACCCGAGGAGGCGCAGTGTTTTGCTTTCAGGGAGACTAGCGTGAACCAGGAGCGTGAACCAGGAGCGATTGTTTGTGATGGTTAATAGATAGCAGCTTCGTTTTGGAAGCATTAAAACTCACGAGTCATTTCTTACGCCAGTCCACCACAGATCGGAGGTCATTTTCAAGCTTGTCAACGAGGTTTGCTTTGTCAACCTCGGCAGATTTTTGATCGAGGCGAGAGTAAACTGTAGTGTTGTTAGCGTATATACCTATTTGGGATCTTATTACATCGGGGAGATCGTTAAAGTAGAAAAGCGTAGGACCTAGAAGAGAGTCTTGAAGGACACCCCCGTTTGTATGATAGTATTGGGAGGCATGTCCGTTCAATACTAACTTCATTGTGCGATTTAAAAAATGACTGGATTAGGTCAAACAATTGTAGAGTTATATCATAGCCTCGCAACTTGCGTAGAAGGCCAGCATGCCAAACTCTGTCAAACGCTTTGGAGATGTCTAGGACAACATTTCGGGATTCGACGTTATTGTCGGGAGCCCGGTGTATATAATCAGTGATGGTCGTGAGCATATCAGCAGTAGACCTTGTGAAGCAGAAACCAATTTTTTTGTCAGATAAAAGTTAGTGGGTTGTGACATGTTGAACCACCTCTGCGTTGATGATGGCTTCGAACACTTTGCCAAAAAACCGGCGGGAGGCTGATAGGGCTATAATTAGAGGGGTTAGAGAGTTCACCAGTATTTTTATATCATGGAACCACGGAGGATGACTTCTAGCAGGCAGGAAAGCAAGAAGTAGAGAGGCAGTAGTTATAGATTTTGGAGGAACAAATCTATCTATCTATCTATCTATCTATCTATCTATCTATCTATCTATCTATTCTGTTCATTCTTTATCTATCTATCTGTATCTATATATCTTTCGTGTATCGTGGCAGCAAATAATTTTCTAAACATCTACTGTTAAATATAAGAGACAATGAATGTCTATTATGTTTAATCATGAGCCGTTCTAAACGTCGTATTTGGGCTTTAATTTCGATTGAAAATAAAGACAAAAATTCTCCAACATTTGCATAATTTTTTCTTAATTTGGTTCTCAGTTGTTCTGCGGTAGAGTGGTTCCCGACCAAGGCTATAGAACCCAGTCTGTATTGTTATTTGACTCATATCTAGAGGGTGAAGAGGTGTATTATATTATTAAGTAGTAATTAGTGGGGATCAGTTTATTACTTCATAACAATAAATAAATATATATATATATATATATATATATATATATATATATATATATATAGTGTATCGAGTCAGCAGACAATTTTCTATGCATATACTGTTAAATATAAGAGACAATGAATGTCTATTATGTTTAATCATGAGCCGTGCTAAACGTCGTATTTTGGCTTTAATTTCATTTGAAAATAAAGACAAAAATTCTCCAACATTTGGATAAAGGAGAGTTCAGGGAAACATTTTTCAGAACAATGATTGGGACTCCGACATCACCGTTCACTTTATGGGGTCAAACTTTGAAATTATGTTAGAGACCACCGAGGGGGTAATTTGGATGTTATTCAGTTAGGCTTCAGTTTGGTGTGAAAAATCGGGTACAGATAGTCTAGACGAGTTCATTGCCCAGTTGGTGGCGAATCAGGATTGTCTTTTGTCAAGTTAAGGACTGCAATCAGCTTTGCTGAAATGAAAGAAAAAATTGAGACCAACTTTGGTGAATTGATGTGGTTCTAAATTGAACCCACATCAATTTAGCTCCACGATAATACGCGGACACGGGATACGAAATTTTAACCAATCCAACATATTCTCCACATCTTTCATTCACTGATCATTATTTTTAAGCACTTAAGCACATTGTTAAATGGTAAAACTTTTATGTTAAGTCAGAGGTTGAACATGCTTTCAAAGATTTTGTTGCATTACGATCAAAAACTTTTCTTCAACGAAGAATAAATAATCCCGTAGATCGATGGAAGATTCTCATGTTTCGTATTTTGACTAATTTCAGCATTTTGAGATTTAATTTTTCAAGGATACAATTATGTTTCTGAAATCGGCCAGTTTTTGTAGAAAACCAAATATCTATCTATCTATCTATCTATCTATCTATCTATCTATCTATCTATCTATCTATCTATCTATCTATCTTCTGTTCATTCCCTATCTATCTATCCATCCATTTATCTATGTTCTGTTCATTATCTATCTATCTATCTATCTATCTATCTATCTATCTATCTATCTATCTATCTATCTTCTGTTCATTCCCTCTCTATCTATCCATCCATTTATCTATGTTCCGTTCATTATCTATCTATCTATCTATCTATCTATATATATATATATATATATATATATATATATATATAGTATATGTTTAAAAAATTATTTGCTGCCTCGGTACACTATATATATATATATATATATATATATATATATATATATATATATATATAGTGTACCGAGGCAGCAAATAATTTTCTAAACATATACTGTTAAATATAAGAGACAACGAATGTCTATTATGTTTAATTATGAGCCGTTCTAAACGTCATATTTTGGCTTTAATTTCAGTTGAAAATAAAGACAAAAATTCTCCAACATTTGGATAAATTTTTATTAATTTGGTTCTAAACTTTCGACTTGCGAACTGCGTTTGTTATTTTTGGTTACTATTGCCGTTGCCTAGCGGAGTTTTATGTCAGCACAAAATAAAATCGTCGGTGATGGTGGTTGTTATTGTGTTACCGTCTTAATAACCTTTCTGAAGATGGCTCATATGAGCCGAAAGCTTAGAACCAAATTAATAAAAAATAATCCAAATGTTGGAGAATTTTTGTCTTTATTTTCACCTGAAATTAAAGCCAAAATACAACGTTTAGAACGGCTCATGATTAAGCATAATAGACATTCATTGTCTATTATATTTAACAGTATATGTTTAGAAAATCTCTCTCTCTCTCTCTCTCTCTCTCTCTCTCTGTATATATATATATATATATCACACTGTTCATTATCTATCTATCAACAGAAAATCTATCTATCTATGTCTGTTCATTATCATTATTATAGCTGTCTCGGAACAATGGATTAATTTAAGTCGATAGAAGTATTTTTCTTTTTTAATCGTGTCACCCCAAGCAAGGCATTCCACTGCCACTATAGCGCAGGGGGTTACATAGAGGGATTGGGTATAGGAAATGTCAGAAGGAGGGTGATAGACGACTTAGGATGTATATAGGGAGAGAGTTGGAGAGAGTGGGTGTGAGTTAGTGTGTTAGGAGGTGTCTATTGACCTTACATTTAAGCACCTGGAGGTTGTTGTCGTCGGGGAAGCAAGCATGCGGTAGGGAATTCCACAGGCGGGAAGTGCGAGGAAAGAAGCTGTTGGAGTAGAAATTGCGGTTACATTTCATCGGTTTCACTGTAAAAGGGTGGGACCTAGTTGCCAATCTAGTATCTCGTGCAAATTCACATCTAGGGGGCACCAGTGATTTAAGTTCGTCAGAGCAGAAGCCATGAAAGTATTTATAGAAGAGGCACAGGGAAGCCACGTCACGCCGGTGAGAGAGATACTGCAGGCGGTCAGCCAATTTTTAAATTAGTTTTGAAAAAGCTGGAAATATCTGGAGAATGCTTCAAGAGCAGAGATTCTGAACAACTGAAATCAGAACAAATCCCATAAATATCAGAGAAAAAATGTTGGGTGGCTTCGCTGATTTCCTTTTGTTTACTGGCTTTACTCGCATTTCTAATTATTTAACCTGTTATAGGAAAATTTCTTTAAAATAAAGCTGAATATCATTATCAATATCGCCTATGACAAAACAAACTGTTCAGAATTTGCCTAAGACTAAAGCATAATGTTGCCCCAGAGTTGCCCACCCGGAATACATTCAGGTCCACCTATCCATACACGAAATGGTCCAACAAATATCCCGATTTTAAGCGACTGTTTATCAACTCAGCCTCAACCAAATTGTTTACTACGGGTAAGAAGCAACATCAAGAGAACTACCCACCGGGTACACTCATAATGAAAAATCGAAGCCACTGATCAGTGAGATCAACAAAATGTTTCGAAGGTTAAATCATGAAGGCCATCGAGAAAAGAAAGCGGTTAACAGTATGATAAAATGAAAGCACAGGACAACCCGCTACTCCTGTTCAATAAACAGAGAAGGAGTATTGGCTGGGAGAGTAAAATGAAGAGCTCAAAATGCTAACTATTAGGTTGCCCCAAAAGTTCGTAAACACTTGCAAAAAATTGAAATTTTACTCGCAAAAACAACAAAAATTATTGCTCAAAAATAAGACCATCATTTTCCAAGACTTTCTGCCATCGATCTGCAAGCTTTCGGATCTGGTCAAAGTACCATTCAGCCGGCTTGACACGCTTCCTCGACTTCATCAAACGAGTCGAATTGGCGGTCCTTCAGAAAGAGTTGCAGTGAGCTGAAAAAGCCGTAATCTGATGGAGCACAGCCAGGACTGTAGGCTGGATGTGGCAGAACCTCAACAGACCCGCTTAAGTTGCTGACAGTAAAGTTCGGCACTGATGGCACGAACATGAGGAACCAACTCAAAATGCACGATTCCTTCAAAGTTAAACCAAACGCACAACATGACTTTCTTGCCGAATCGATCTTGTTTTGGAACCGACGGTGTCTATTGCCCTTTCTGAACCCATCGTTTGTCTTGATTGTGCTGGGCCTGATAGACCTATTTTGTAAGTGTTTACGAACTTTTGGGACAACCTAATATAAGTCGGACTAGTATGGAATTACTTCATTGACTGATTTGTTATTTATGTCTTATCAACACATTGCAGGTCGTTTAAAACGATAAAATATTTTTGGATTTTATGTTATTTTTAGAAATATCTATGATTCTGAAATGTACAAGTTCGACTAAATAACTCATGGCCAGTGAAGTAGAACATGCCTGGCTGCCCCAAGTGTATTTAATCGTAAGTTTGATATAACCCACATAATTGGAAATAGAATTCCATTTTTTGATTTCCAATTTTTGAGCAGTTAACCATTCACACATCTAAGCAGGCAACAAGTGGCAGTCGCAAGTTGTTAATGCTCTAGGTAAAAGATTAGGCTCGTGGTTAATAGTGTTCGACGTATGTGCGGGAACCAATGTTTCAACTTCATATATCCGTAAGGAGATAGATAGATAGATAGATAGATAGATAGATAGATAGATAGATAGATAGATAGATAATGAACAGTCTGAGATAGATAGATAGATAGATAGATAGATAGATAGATAGATAGATAGACAGACAGACAGACAGACATACATACAAGAGCAAAGAGAAGAAAGGCATATTAAATATATATATTTCGGGATTATTTAAATCTTTAAAAAACTTATTTATTCTGTCTCGTTTGTTCGTGATCACCTCTGGGTTGTATTATTTTCCTATCTGTTTTCACTAATTGTGGTTGTGTTTTTTTTTCCCAGTTCTTCAAGGCAATAGACATGTTTTTATTAGACCTTCCTGAAAATCGCAATTTCCCAAAAAGTTTTTGGTCTTTGGCGAGAAAAAAAATCGATAAAAATCAATGAAAAAAAGACTACCATGTATTTCATGAATATACAAAAACTATTGGACCGAACCACATTTTTTTCAAATCTTTGTAACTCTTTCCGTTCAAATTTATCGTATAAGGAATTATCATGATTAGTTTTAAGATTACTCTCCTCGTTTTTGTTCTAGTAATAACAACATTTAAACTCTCCGGCCTTCTTTAGGTGTATATTATTTTTGCTCCTGTATCTATGTCGGTTGATACAACGGCCTCTTTTATAGGACAGCCGAAGTATTGTTGTTCCTGTCTGCACTCTTTGTTCATTCTTCCGGAAGAAGTTGCTGAAATCATAAGTACTATGTGATCAAATTCACAACATTCATCTCTTGTTTAAAAGCGTTGGTTCATACATTTTGTCTCCTCGTAATTATGAGTCCAATCCCTTGTCCCGGAGGTACAGACACTGGTCTCATTTCACACAACCAAGAAGTCTAAAACAAAAAGGAAAGCAAGACGCTATATTCCAAGACCTGTTCGTCGGATCAAGAAGAAATTCGCCTTATTACTCACCGTAAATTGAATAAAGTGTTCAGTTCGAAATTCTACCTGGATCGACAGATTCCTAATTCAGTACAGAACGTTGTGACAACAATAACAAAAAGGAAGACATTACACGTAACACTTGTTGAGAGTCATCTGAAATCTGACTCGAAATATTTTCATTATTAGATATTATCCATGCTTCATCAGGTTGTTGGTGTCCCATGTGAAAAACTGCCTTTGATGTTAACTCTCATGGAAAATGAGGTAATTTTTTATGTTTATCCGCTCTGTTGGTAAAATGAGACAGATTTATTAGGTTACATGGTATCAATACGATAGAAAGATCTCATTTATTTTCATATGCTTAACGTTTAATATGTTTTGTCTTCCCAAGACAAAAGCAATGAAACTGCCATAGAATTTACCTATAATTGAAGGGGAAAATGCGTTCATACCTTTTTCAAAGCCGTCACAGACAACTGATAGAAAACTGTCCAAAAGCCTTGTTAAATTGAAATTGATGATTCTATTCACGAGGCCATTATCTATATGTTTACTCACACACCTTTTATTCTGTCTTTTAAGAAATTATTTGTTTTTTCATTACTGTTATCACAGGTGTGGATGTGCGTTACGGTGCAGTGGATATCGACTCGGAACGAGAAATCGGGGTGCCGAGTTCGAATTGCAGTTGAATTGCATGCATTCACTTACGCGCAAACACCCTTTGGAAAGGTGTTAATCCGTCTAATCCCTTCAGTTATGGGTTAAATAATAGAACAAATTGGGTTATGTAGCCTTGGCTGGCAGCCAATCTACCGCAGAAAGCAATGGCAACCTACTGCGGGATAATCTTCTGCCCAGTCAGTCATGTCTCTTTCGAGACATGATCGGCCAAAGCGTATATCACGTATGGCACTTAACTGACTATCATCGGTTAATCGTCGTTGTTTCGAAGTACCAAGATGGGTGACCACTTGGGAATACCAGGGGCTGTAGGCTTGATTGTGCCGTTTGTCTAATGGATAATAATTAATAATCGGGAAGCTGAGTTCAAATTCCAGTCGGGTTCGTTATGTTTATTTACGTAGAAATACAAATGGAAAAGATAAGAATCCAACTCTTCTCCTCTCAGATATGGGTTAAATAAAAAAAAGAACTCGTATCACTAAATCATTATTTCTCAATCCAAAATCTTACTATCTAAAAATATTTAAAATAACGATCTATATTTATGATTGTTATTTCAATATTTGGTTAAAATTATTCATACTATTCACCTCTTTCATACTGTTGTTTTCATCTTTATCTAAACTTATTTATGAATAGAAATTTGTGTGTCTGTGTCTGTGTCTGTGTGTGTGTGTCCGTTACCTATAGACTCCGAAACGGCTGAACCGATTTTCTTGAAAATTTACACAGTTTTACTATAAGCGTCTGCGAGTGTTCTTAGCTAGGTTTTGTGTCGAGGTACTCCCCACCATAAATATCGAGAAGCGAAAACATCGGGTTATAGAAGGAGTGGTCCAATTTTAATCAAATTTGATACACTCATAGACAAAGACATAAGAAACGATATTCAGATGTTTCAAGGTTGCAGTTCTTACAATAGTGCAGAAAATCGATAATATATATATATATGTGTAACAGCCAAGATGTTTGTGTCTGTTTATCTGCCTGTATGTCTGTATTTTTTTCAGCCCTTTTATTTTAGATTTTGCTTCGGGTTTGGCTCTAAGTAGGTATAATTGTAGTTCTTAGTCTCAGCCATGATACCATTTACTCAGAGGACTTATTTAGCCTTCAAAATTCAGTTTAGGACGAAAAAACTTATTTGATATCGATACCAGGAAATCAAAATTTGACTTACATCCATTCATTTCTCTTTCAGTCTACGGTTTCGCTTTAACTGGAAACAACTATTGCATTTTAGTCTTTCATGCCAATGTCCAAAGAGTCTGAGCTCAAGGAGCATGGATTAGTTTTAAATCTTTCATTACACCCGAACAACGCTAGGCTATACAGCTAGTTGTCATATATATTCAGGGCGTTTCGGTTGTTGAACGCTCTGGATTTCTTCATTAGTCTGCGGGGGTAAATTTTTTTAGTTCTACGTGACATGTCTTTTTATTTATTTATTTATTTATTTATATTTTTGATATCTCAATTTTCATTTAATTGCTTTTAGTTATTCAACTGATCAAGTTTTGTTGCCTCTGCTATCGCCAAGTATTGAATTCACATTTCTTTGAATCAAGTCACATTTTGGATTACTTCAACTAACGGTTTTATCCAGTTGGCTTTGTGTCCTTGAGAACCAAAAATGTTCTGAGTTCAGTCTTAGGCTTCAGCCGAGAGAATATAATTTGGAAAGTTATCTAGGCGAACAAACTAAGACTGAGATATCAAAAACGGCATGGTACGTGGAATTAGAACAGTCTAACGCCGGGGACTATATAAAGAGTTCGGTTCGAAATTACAATGTATACCACCTGAAGAAAACCGAAGCGTACAACGGCCGAAATGTCTTGAATATTGCATTAAAAATGAAAACCACAGTTCAAATGATGTAAATTGTGTAAATTGTTATAATATCTTATCTCAGAAATATAGACAGACGTTTGCTTAAATTTGTTATTTAACAATGCGATCAGGAATTTTCTAGAGGTATTTTATAGTCGAATAACTTCCCAGGTGTTTATTTGATCATTAATTTAAGAACTATCATTCATCATGCAATTCAAATAAAAAAGAAAACGTGAAATATTCACGGTTAAGATGAATTCTGAGGTTACTATGGAACGAACATGGAAACATCGACAAGGTTTTGAAAAGGATGCAAGCAAAAAGGAAACTTATATTTAACATCAGGAAGAGGCAGTTGAAGTTTGAGAGACACGTATTGAGAAAGCACGGTTTGGAGAAATTGATACTCAAAGGGAAAGAGAGCCTGGAGAAAGCAACGTATGAAATACTTGATGAACTTGAGCAAGTGGATGGCAAAGCAGGGTTTGGGAGTGATAACAAGAGAAAGGGTGATATTAGATAAAAGAGATAAAGGAGGCCATGATCGCCAACGTCCTGAAGGGACACGGTACATAGAAGAAGAAGAAGAAGAAGAAGAAGAAGAAGAAGAAGAAGAAGAAGAAGAAGAAGAAGAAAACTACTATAGCATTAATTTATTGATTTACTGTTTTTTTAAAGCTTTGTCAACTTTTTCCAGATCATTAAGTCATTTTTTGGAAATAATTCTTCGTCTTCTTCTTCTTCTTCTTCTTTATCTATGTGCCTTCTCCTTTCAGGACGTAGGCGATCATGGCCTTCCACCTCTTTCTATTCCTGGTGGTACTTAGCACTTTTTCTCCTGTAATATCATGCAACCCCCGTTTTGTCACCCACCTGCTCAGGCTCTTCAAATGTTATCCGCTGCTTTTCCCTGTCTCTTTTTCCCTCTGTCTGACTTGTTAATATTAGGTTCTCTAAGCCCTCCTTCTTCATTGCATGTCCCAGGAACTTCAGCTGTCTCTTCCTGATGCTCAGTATTAATTTATTTTTCGTTTCAATCTTTTCCAAAACCTCATCATTGCTCACATGCTCAATCTATGATATTCACTTAATCCTTTTGTAGAACCACATTTCGTCTTTGATGATATTGTCCAGCATTTGCTGCCAATTTGGAGAAATGACATCACACAGCAATCCATTACTCTACCCGAGCACAATGATGGGAATATTTACTACCCGGAAATGTACAAGTGAAACTAAATAAATCATGGTTGGGACGATAAATACAGATATATATAGTTACCAAAAGTGTACTTGTACGTAAGTGAATATAACAAACCCGATTGGAATTAGAACTCCGTTATTCGATTCGCAATTATGAACAGTTAAGCATTACACCATTCACACTTGCAAGTATGCAAGGACTGGTACACCCATGTTGTCAATCTCCTAGGTACAAATTAGGCTCGACCTTAATGGTGTTCGGGGTATGTACGGGACCAGTGCTTCAACCAACTTGATATAACCGTAAATAGATAGATAGATAGATAGATAGATAGATAGATAGATAGATAGATATGTATATACGTACGGTCAAAGATAGATAGATAGATAGATAGATAGATAGATAGATAGATAGATAGATAGATAGATAGATAGATAGATATGAACTGAGATAGATAGATAGATAGATAGATAGATAGATAGATAGATAGATAGATAGATAGATATGTATATACGTACGGTCAAAGATAGATAGATAGATAGATAGATAGATAGATAGATAGATATGTATATACGTACGGTCAAAGATAGATAGATAGATAGATAGATAGATAGATAGATAGATAGATAGATATGAACAGACTTAGATAGATAGATAGATAGATAGATAGATAGATAGATAGATAGATAGATATGTATATACGTACGGTCAAAGATAGATAGATAGATAGATAGATAGATAGATAGATAGATAGATAGATAGATAGATATGAACAGACTGAGATAGATAGATAGATAGATAGATAGATAGATAGATAGATATGTATATACGTACGGTCAAAGATAGATAGATAGATAGATAGATAGATAGATAGATAGATAGATAGATAGATAGATATGAACAGACTGAGATAGATAGATAGATAGATAGATAGATAGATAGATAGATAGATAGATAGTACTTAAGTGAATATAACAAACCCGATTAGAATTAGAACTCCGTTGTTCAATTTGCAATTTTGAACAGTTAACCATTACACCAGTCACACTTACAAATATGCAAGGTTTGGTACACCCAAGTTGTCAATCCCCTAGGTACAAATTAGGCTCGACGTTAATAGTGTTCGGGGTATGTACGGGACCAGTGCGTCAACCAACTTGATATAACCGTAAATAGATAGATAGATAGATAGATAGATAGATAGATTCATTTACATTTTTTTACTGAAAGTATCTTCTTGTACAATATAAGATCTCATGATGAACATAACTGCATTGATTGTTCAATGAAGGTGTCTAAAATAACAAGACGAACATAATCTGACCATTTTTGTCTCCGTTTAATGAGGATAAAATTTTTGATAAAAACTATATTGAGACATTGCGTCAGCTCCACCATCGACAAATCTGCACCGAAGTCATCAATTCGTACAGTATTAAGTTATTAGTTTAAAAAAAACAACAACAAACAAACAAGCATAATATTAATGCAATTTATAATGCCTGATGATAACGATTGTGAAGTCCCAAGTGTCCACGGCAAGTGAGTAGAGACTGATGGTCGAAAGTAAAGTCTTTTTGTAATATATTAGTGAGTTGAAATAGACAGTATCGATTGAAATATTGGTGAAATCGATAAAACTCGGCTTATATGTATAGCGAGGCGAGTGATTTTGTGTTCTATGTGTCTGATTTAACATATCCTATTTGAACTGTCTTAATGGGGAATGAGGGAAAAGAAAAAAATATATTTAAAAATCATTCCCAGACATCGCCTGAAGTTTGCGTTTCCCAGTGTCGTCTGAATGAAAGCAATTCTTGTCTGTCTTTCTTTATCGAGTCTTTAATTAGCACAGAAGGAAAAAAAAATGGAAGCTACATAATTCGCAAAACATTTGCTTAAAAACTGACCACAATAGGGTTATTTATCTCAAGGGGTAAGGATTTTAAAGAACTAACAATTTATTAGGTATCACTAGGTTAATAAATGAAGCTTAAAATGAAACGTTATTATCAACAAAAATCTTATTACTGCTTTTGTTATTTAGTTATTCATCTTCTTTGTTTTTATCCTTTAGCGGTAGTTATCGGGGAGTGATTTCCTCAAAAGCTCATTTGTCCAGCTTTTCTTCATCAAATAAGTCTTATTCTATCGCTACAGGAAATACTTGGGCTCGCCTACCATGCTTGGCCCTGGGCATGACGGTAAATTGCATCTGGCAGCAAGGTCTCTGATTGGGAGGTTGTGAGGAGCATGGAACCACCTCTTAATTGCTGTTGTTCTCAGGTTCACCCTGACTCGGAGTGGTAGCACCTGTTAGGGTCCCAGCTATGGGCAAATAGTTAACCCCTAAACTGGGGTCAAAACTTTATTAACGTATAAAAATGCTTTTATAGAAATATATATATATATATATATATATGTATATATATAAAAATAGACTTTTATTTAAAAAAATACATTTTTTAAAGAAAAGATTATTACCACAAAACAATTTTTGAATGAAAAAATTCTCACTAACTTGATATAACATTTTTGTGAAAACAAAACTAGAGTACATTTTTAGTTTTCTAAAATAAAAAAGAATAAAAACAAAATTTTCATTAAAAACTGAGTAAATTAACCTCTCACTATAACCGAACATTTAAAAAATACTTTAAACCCCCACCTTTTTGTTATTAAATGACCCACAGAGGTGTTGATATGCCGTTAAGCAAAACTCATTTACACACTCCTACTATCCTTTGTCTTTATAACAATCAGACAAGATGAATTTTGACATTCAAAAACTTGAGCTGCTTAACCCTTGCTTTCCTGTCACAGAAAAGGCTCAAAATCGTTTAAGCATTCTTCTCTCCCCTTCCCCATCACGAAGAAACACCGGTTTCACCAAAGTTAAGCAAAGTCGAGCCTGGTCAGTACCGAGATGGGCGATCGTTTGGAAATACCAGCTTCTGTAAGCCTGGATGCGCAGGTGGTGAAGTGGATAATGGACGGCCTGGAATTGTTAATCGGAAAGCTGGGTTTCAATTCCAGCTAATGTGTTGGTTATATTTACTTACGCGCATCAACTCTCGGGAAAGGCATGAATCACTCTCTTTTTATTCCCAAGTATGAGATATTCAGTAAAATTTGTATCACTAAAATATTATCTAAAAATCTGTAAATTTCAGCATTAAATTACGCATAGAAGTTAATAGGGCGTTAAACCAAATCAACCTGCGCCTCGTGTAATACACTGCGCCTCCTCGGCCTTACCCTCTCTTCTGATCTCAAATGGAACCGCTACATCGAATCCATAGCTAAATCCACTGCTAAGAAGGTTGGGTCACTGTGTCGATCCAGGACGTTCTTTCCGCCTGAATCCATCCTACATATATACAAGTCTACCATTCGACCCTGCATGGAGTACTGCTGCCATTTATGGTCAGGCGCCCCTGCCGCTTACCTCAGTGTTCTCGACAGGCTCCAAAGGAGAGTTAGTAACGTGATAGGTGCTGACTTGGCAGCTCGACTACAGCCACTTCCCCACCGACGAGATGTGGCCTCCCTTTGTCTGTTCTATAAATACTTTCATGGCTTCTGCTCAGATGAACTTAAGTCACTGATGCCTCCTCAACAGGTGTTTACTCGTGCAACCAGACTGGCATCTGGGTCCCACCCATTCACAGTTAGGTTAGCCAAATGCAGACAACAATTCTACTCCTGCAGCTTCTTCTCTCGCACTTCCCGCCTGTGGAACTCGCACCCATATTCTTGCTTTCCTGACAGCTACAACCTCCAGAAATTTAAATGCAATGTCAATACTCATCTACTAACCACTTGACTCTAGCCCTTCCCCTACCCCGTATATCCTTCCCTTTCTCTCCCCCCCCTTGCAACTGTCATCACACCTGCATTTTCATCTTTCTATTGCTTCTTTCTAATTGGTTTGTGATCCTCTTCTCTCTCTTCTAATTAATTTTCTTTCAGTTATGTAGCCCCCCGCACATCAGTGGCATTTACGCCTTGCCCGGGGTGAAATGATTAAAAAAAAAAAACAACCAACAAATACATATTTATAGTAAAATGACTACCTATTCACGTTTGTAACAAAATGGCCACCAATAATTTTTATCTGTAGTCGTAGGCAAAAAATTAGATTCAAAATATATTTAGTTGAAGCCATAGAACTGCATTCGAAACATTTAGATTTCGGCATAAAATAACCCAGAGGTTGATAGACTGCTAAACAAAATCAACCAACCAACAATACATGTTTATAACAAAATGATCGGCAATACATTTTATCTGTAGTTGAGGGCATACAATTGCGCTCAAAATACATTTAGTTGAAGCCATAAAACTGTGTTCAAATTACTTAGATTTCGGCATTAAATAACCCATAGATATTGATATGCTACTTAACAAAATCAATCAACCAACAATACTTATTTAAAGTAAAGTGATCAACAGTATATCTATAGCAAAATAAAACCCGATACATTTTAACTGTAGGTTAAAGCATACAACTGCGTTCAGAATATATTTAACTGAAGCCAGAAAACTGTGTTCAAAATATTTAGATTTCATCATTAAATAACCCATAGAGGTTGATATGCCCCTAAACAAAATCAACCAACCAACAATACAAATTTATAGTAAAATGACCAACAATACATTTTATCTGTAGTTGAAGGCATAGAACTGCGTTCAAAATATATTCGGTTTAAGCCATAAAACTAAAAATATTTAGATTTCATCATTAAAGAACCCATAAAGGTTGATATACCAGTGAACCAAATCAACCAACCAACAATACATATTTATAGCAAAATAACCACATATTCATCTTTGAAGCAAAATAACCATCAATAAATTTTATTTATAGTCGTAGACATAGAATTAAATTCAAAATATGTTTAGTTGAAGCAATAGAACTACATTCAAAATATTTAGATTTCGGCATTAAATAACCCATAGAGGTTGATATGCCTCTAAACAAAATCAACCAACCAACAAACAATATGTATTTATAGTAAAATGACCAACAATACATTTTATCTGTAGTTGAAGGCATAGAACTGCGTTCAAAATATATTCAGTTTAAGCCATAAAACCTGTTCAAAATATTTAGATTTCATCATTAAATAACCCATAGAGGTTGATATGCCTCTAAACAAAATCGACCAACCAACAATACAAATTTATAGTAAAATGATAAACAATACATTTTATCACTCGTTTAAGGCATACAATTGAATTCAAAGTATTTAGATCTCAGCATCACAGAATCCATAGAGATTGATAGAGGTTGATATGACGCCAAATAAATCTCTCTTATATATATATATATGTATATATATAAATATATATTTATAGTAAAATGACAAGCAATATATTTTATGTGTAGTTAAAGGCATACAATTGCATTTAAAATATTTAGATTTCAGCATTAAATAGTCTGTAGAGATTGATACGCAGCTAAACAAATCAACCCAACCAAAGAAAGTTATCCCTATTTCTTTTTAGAATTATGTGCTGCTTACACTGGTTTACACACAAAAAATTATATTAATTCTCTGAGACAAGCATATGCATAGGATATTTTTTTATTAATTACTAGAAGTATAGCCCGGCGTTGTTCGGGTGTAATGAAAGATTTAAAACTAATCCAAGGTCCTGGAGCTCAGACTTTTTGGACGTTGGCACGAAAGACTAAAAAGCAATAGTTGTTTCCAGTTAAAGCAAAACCGTAGACTGAAAGAGAAATGAACGGATGTAAGTCAAATTTTGATTTCCTGGTATTGATATCAAATAAGTTTTTTTTATCGTAAACTGAATTTTGAAGGTTAAATAAGTCCTCTGAGTAAATGGTATCATGGCTGAGACTAAGAACTTCAATTATACCTACTTAGAGCCAAACCCGAAACAAAAACTAAAATAAAAGGGCTGAAAAAAATACAGACATACAGGCAGATAAACAGACACACACACACAAACATTTTACCTTATATATATATATATATATATTATCGATTTTCTGCACTATTGTAAGAACTGCAACATTGAAACATCTGAATATCGTTCCTTATGTCTTTGTCTATGAGTGTATCAAATTTGATTAAAATCGGACCACTCCTTCTATAACCCGATTTTTTCGATTATCGATTTTCGATATTTATCGGAGGTACCTCGACACAAAACCTAGCTAAGAGCACTCGCAGATGCTTATAGTACAACTGTGTGAATGTTCAAGAAA
>JBBBDQ010000725.1:867500-915000 GCA_037127315.1 Ascarosepion bandense | reverse complement strand
CAGGATAGAAAATCTTCTGGCTTGTCAATTATGTCTCTTTCGAGACATGATCGCCCAAGCGTGTATCACGCATAGCACTTAACTGAGTGTTTACCGGTTTTACCAAACCCTTATCCTCCAATACGTTTAAATCGAACGCACCAGGTAAAGCATTCGTAATTTTCTCCTATCCGTTTTGCCTTAAATATATTCCAGTATGCATGAAATTTTCTCTTACCTCATTATGTATCCAAGAAATATTCACTCGCTTCCGAATCTTAAGTAAAAGTGTTCTTTATGTTTCCGAATTCGCTAAAACTTCATTGATTGTCACATATTCGGCCCAGGGTGACCCCAGCATTCTTTTGTAAAACAACTGCTGATTCAAATCTTTTCTCGGTCAACCCATGCCGTAAGTAATATGCATCTGGCAGCAAGGGATCTTATGGTGGAACTGAATGTTTTGAGAAGCGTTGAACAAGCACTTAATTGCTATTGTTCCCATGTGCACCCTGACTGGGGATGGAGGCAACTAGTTGTGTCTCCAAAAGAAAAGACTTAAGACAGCAAAAAATGTATTTTTATATAAAAAAATTATGGAAAATAGATATTTGTATAAAAAAAAATTAACAGCAACACACACACGCACACACACACACACACACACACACACACACACACACACACAGAGTACTGTGCAAAAGTATTAGGACAAGAACTATTTCATCTTTTATGAAGCATATTGACAGAAAATAAACAATTTAATTAAAGTAATCCTTTTTTGATTAACTCAACAAATGCTTTAACAAGAAAAAAATACTTATGACAAAATAAATTAAATATTTAGTATCATACATTTTTCCTTTGAAATAATAAAATAATTGCGACAATTTACCAATCGCACCTACATACATACATACATACGTATATATATATATATATGTATATATATATATATATATATATATATATATATATATATAAGTATTACGACAGGAACTATTTTATCTTTTATAAGGCATATTGACAGAAAATAAACAATTTAAATAAAGTAATTTTAATTTCAACAAATGCTTTAACAAGAAAAAATACTTGTTACAAAATAAATTTAATATTTAGTATAATAGCCTTTTGCTTTGATCACAGCCTTCATTCTGTCAGGCATTGGCATCATAAACTTCTTCAATGTAACTAATGATATCTCCTGCCAAGCAGTTTGTATTTGTTCCCAAAGTGCGTCTTGAGAATTAACATTAGATTTACCAATTTTTTATCCAAAATATCCCATAGATGTTCAATAGGATTGAGATCAGGGCTTTGTCGGGGGCCAATTCAAATTCCGAAGCCTTCCCTCCTCTTCCTTTTTAGTTAAATAATTCTTACAAAGGTATACCTTTTCACCTTGTATTTGAATTTCAGTGAGGGTTTTAGGAAAATCACCCCTGTCCTAATGTTAAGGGTGATTTTAAACTATATTTTGATGCCTCAGAAAAGATAAAATAGTTCTTGTCCTGATACTTTTGTACAGGACTATATATATATATATATATATATATATAAGAAAAATTAAGGCAGAGACGTTATTTCATGGTAAATCAGAAGTATGGCCTATTTCAGGCGAACCATATCAGCTTCCGTCTTTATTCTACAAAGGATTTTACACGAATATATATATATGCATATATATTTAGAGCTCTCTTGCAGAATTATCGTACCACTGTATGTACAGGATACTCCTTTGGATTTTTTATATCTACACCGCATGCTGATATATATATATATATATATATATATATATATATATATTAGTCATCCACATACAAGCCCGTTTCGCTGTATCACAGCTCATCAGCGTGGCTAGACATTTCCACTTGCTTCTGGCCGGGATCGAAACTCGACCGATTTGGTGTTAGTCGGAGTCTCTACTCCCTAAGCCATCGGCGCATGGGGTGAGACCAGGGAAGTTTTAACGTCTTGTATGTAAGCAGTATATTCAGACGCCAGTCACCGAGAGAACTCAATTCATTTCTGAAGAGTCACGCATTATAGCCGAAGTGGAAACTGTTTTTAAAATGTTCTTCTCCAGAGTGCTCAATCGTAATGATATTCAGAAATTATAACATGGATATGTTATAATATCACTACAAAATTAGCTATTTTATTTCGACACTTCTTGTGTCTTATCAAGTGATGAGGGGTTGATGGGTTTTAAAAGGTTAAAAACAAGCCAAACATGTTGGAACATAGTAAAAATAGCTAAGCGGTCGTAATGTCTGCAAATTGTGCCCGAGAAAGAACAAGAGAAAACTACTGAGTGAAAGATCAGAAGTCATGGCCAGATGTAATCCCACGTATAAATCCATCTTAGGATCATACAAACCTGGATGAAAGTCTTTTAAGATCCTAAAGTAACTTCTCTCTAATTTTGAAAATTTTCGGTTGTTTAAACATTTCAGTAAAACACTCTGTACGTTTAAAAAAACGAAAAATCATTTATTATAAATCGTCTGAAGACACCGAAAGGTTGAAACCTAGGTTGCGGAAATAACTCATTTCCAAATGAAAAATATTCAGAACATTGTAGAATATAAATGTATTGTCAGATTAAATATACTGCAAACACTATGTTTGATTATTTTTTCGCGTATTACAATCAAAAGATGTCAGAAATGATATGTAACGTTGACAGATGTTATTTTCATTCATTTCTTAAGGTACTTTCAACCACTTTCCGAGATCATCTTCAGGAGTGTGAACTATGGTAACAAATGTAACCGCAAAACTGTGTGGCTAAAAATTACTGTACATTTTTTCGGCTTCAAATATAACGGTTGACAAAATTGCTAGCGTTCATTAGAACGTGAAAAGTATCCAAAATAGATTTTGTATATGTTGCAATGTTATGGTCATGCATGAAAAAACTGTTCTATATAAAAACATTTTAGAACATTACTACAGTATTCATAGCTGATTCTATTAATTGACGGCTTAGGTGTTATAATGAATATTGCCTCGTGAATCTATAGTTTGCTTTTGTTGTTTTCTTGGAGTAGGATAGTTGTATTATCGATCATTATTTTTTTATATTGTGAATGTAGATAAGAATGTTGTTGTAGATGTCTACAAATGGATGAATATAATGAATTAGAGCGCTCTAGCTATTGGGCTCGTGTATATATATATATATATATATATATATATATATATATATATATATATGCATCGCTCATTCAGTGAAATGAATTAGAGCGCTCTAGATATTGGGCGCGTATAATGATATGCGCTAAAATGTCTGCCTACTTCCACCGAACGCCCATAGCCCAGGGGTAGAGTCATTTCGGTCGGGGTTCAATCCCGGGTAAGAAAGCAATCGGAGTCTAACCGTACTGATGAGCTGTGATACGGCGAAACAGATCTGTCTGCAGATGACAATATATATATATAGTTTTTTTTTTAGAAATTGTTTTTAGATATTCTACAATTTTATAGGTAATACGTATTTCGAAGGCTGTTCTTGCTGCTCGTCAGACCCAAATGATACAACAGTTAATATTCAAAATAATCTAGAAAATAATTACACACAAACGCTCACGTGTCCATATCGAGAATAGACATTTGTAACGGTAATCTACAAAAACAATTTCTCGCTCATTCAAAAAAAAAAAAAACCCAAACAGTGTTATGTCGTGAGTAAGAATAAATAACTCAACAACAGGAATTGGTTAATTGTTGTATTCCGTGAAAATAGTATTTACAAAGGTTATTAGTATCCAATACAAGAATAAAGGTTAATCGTCTCAACCGTCGTAAGACGTAGTATGAGCAATGGGTACTTCCGGGTCGTCACCGGAAGTCTACGACTGACTTGTCGATCGTCTGCTCGGCACACTCTCTTACGTAGATGCCACCATTACTTTACATAGTAATGGAATAGTCCATTATAGCCGAATAGGCGCAGGTGTCCCAACAAAGAGATAACGAAAAAGAAAAATATAGACAATTGATAAATGGAAAGAAGAGAAAGCAAGAAAAGAAAGAGAAAGAGAACGAACAGTATAAAGAGAAAGAAAGTTAAAGTCAACGTCATTGATCGACACCAGCGTCTATGGCAATCCATCTGCTTTCTTAGAAAAACATGGCATGGAAATTTAACATTAAAATTTAGTTTTAAATATAATGGGATATATTTACAGTAAAGATAAATTGTAAATCATATATTATAATACAACTCTCTTGTAACGGTGTTTTATTTGAATTGTGTTTTATTTGAACGTTCTCTGCCACGTGAACGTTCAAATAAAACAGAGTTAAAAGAGTGTTCTTTAAAAGAAAAACGGTAAAAGGTAAAACCAGTTATTAAAAATCGCCTGAAGACACCACTTATGGTAGAAACCTGAGTAGCGAAATAACTCGTTTATAAATGAAAAACTATTCAAACGTTCTACAATATAATTGTATAGAAAACATTTTAATACAAATGTGTACTGGTCTAACCCTATTAGGACCAAATACTAAGTATTAAACAATCAATCAATCAATCAATCAATCAATCAATCAATATATATATATATATATATATATATAATAAAATATATTTCGATGTTCAAATCAGTTGTATGGCCATTTCTACATGAAATCCCCAAGAGAAATTTCACGCTTCATCGGCAACTTTATTTCAAAATAAAGTAAGATATATTACCGGCGGAAGTTCAAAAAAATTTATATCTTACTTTATTCTGTAATAAAGTTGCCGATGATGCGTGAAATTTCTCTTAGGGATTTCATGTAGAAATGGCCATGCAACTGATTTGAACATCGAAATTTATTTTATTATATATATATTTCATTTTTAAACGAGTTACTTCGCTACCTTGGTTTCTACCACGAGTGGTGTCTTCAGGCGATTTTTAATAACTGATTTTACTTTTTAAGAGCGTTCTGAAAAAGAAAAATGGTAAAAGGTAAAATCAGTTATTTAAAATCGCATGAAGAAACCACTCATGGTAGAAACCAAGGTAGCGAAATAACTCTTTTAAAATATTCAAAAGTTCTACAATATAATTGTATAGAACACTTTTTAATACTGTTACGGATATAGAGAGCCACACACACACGCACCTATACACATATACTGAGATTGGCCTCCGCGTGGTAACAAGGAAATGATCACGTGGGAACCTAAAGTCAGTTTTGGGATAGCAGGTTAAGGCTGGTTGACCCAGATACCCTTAGTAACAAATGTCTAGACGGGAAATAGACATAAGCTAGACATGAGGTCGTGGAAACAGCAGGAGCTACAATTCGCGTCAAAAACAAATCACGTGGAAAGCAAGTTTGGAAATCAGTTGCAGGTCAAATTTTAGGTGAGCAAGTCACGATTGCTGGGCGCTGATAAATGATGAATGAAAAAGAAAACGCATTTGAGATAATAGCGTAATTTGACCAATTCATCTTAAGCAACTCCGAATAAGAAAAAATAAACTTATAAATTCTTATTCGTTAAAACAAGAAGAAGACGAGGCCGAATTGTTTTATTCAAAGAAGAAAGAAAGATAGCGACGAAGAGATATTGAAGAGAAGAAGCTGTAATGTTCTGTGTATGCTGATTCCTGTTTGTTAAAAGAAGAGAAAGTGAAGCCGAGTTGTTTATCAAGAGAAGAAAGAAAGATAGCGACGAAGAGATATTGAAGAGAAGAAGCTGTAATGTTATTTGTATGCTGATTCCTGTTTGTTAAAAGAAGAGAAAGAAAACGAAGCCAAGTTGTTTCTCAAGAAAAGAAAGATAACGACGCAGAGAAGTTAATATATAAAGGAATAGATATTGAAGAGAAGAAACCGAAAGTAGAACAGTCAACTGAAAGAAAATAGAGACAGTCATAGCTACATACATTTCAAGTGAACTGCGTTTGAGTCAGAAGTCTATATAGAAAGAGGAAGAAAGAAAAAAAAGAAAAGACAGTAAAATAAGAGAGAAAATAAAGATAAGTTAGTATATTCTTAGACCCATGTTAGAACACGCATACACTTACACGAATATTATGTTACTACATACATCATACCACATGTGCTTATAAATTATATGGCTCCACCCCCCATTTTTATTTTGTGTTAATATCTTGCATTCGTATTCGCTTGTATTCGTTCATATTTGTTGATATGTTTTGTAAATTGTTATTTCAAATACGTTGGGTATCCGAATAGAAGTTTTGAGGTTCAGGTCACTGGACATCCTTATTCATACTAAGATTTTTTTTATTTTTAATATTTTGTTACTTATTAAAATCTTATATCAAAAATCGTCTTGTCTCATCGTTCATCTTTGAATTGTTGGTCAGCGCATGTGTTGATATTAAAGCAGACCTTGGAAGATTGCAATTCGATTATATCAATCGAATAGTAATCTGATTTGCTTATTTTTGTTTATCATTGTCCATTTGTCAGGATCTAGGAGAGATAATCCGTATCTGTCCATAGATGTGAAAATGTAAATATTCCCGAATCGACGTGTAATAATCTTGAAGGTTATCTTCGAGGCAGGCATATGAGAGTACAAATGTGTACTGGTCTAACCCTATTAGGACCAAAAATTAAGTATTAAACAACCAATCAATATATATATATATATATATATATATATATATATATATATATATATATATATATATATCCGAGTGAATATAGAATGAGGAGAGAAAAAAGAATTTTTTTCCTTCCGAAACATTAATTTAAAACAGTGCTCAATATATGATGTATAGAGCTGTGAATAACAACTCAACACGCTGCCCTCTTAGAAACTTTAACCAAAAGATATACCCGACCGACCGACAAAACGTACATTCCAATAGATAATACAATTAATCAACAATTTCACACTTATGCACCAGATTCTTCAAAAGTCTATAACGGTCAAAACGAGAAATACATTCACTTAATTACCAATAACCCCCAATCAGCCCCCACAACAACAACGAACCAAATACAAACAGAGAATGATTCCAAACCTTTACTTCTCCTGATGATGTGTTTGAAGTCCAAACACTGAAACAGCCATATGATTGTAGAAAAGAGGACATATATAGAAGAAATTTTGTACATGTTCTAAAACATAATTTATAATATATATATATATATATATATGTGTGTGTGTGTGTGTGTGTGTGTGTGTGTGTGTGTGTGTGTGTGTGTGTGTGTGTGTGTGTGTGAAATATATATGTAGTCAAATTGCCAACAATACCTATTTATATTCAAATTACTAACAATAAATTTTTTACGTAGTTTAGGGTGAAGGAATTATGTTCAAAATATATTTAGTTGAAGCCATAAAACTGTGTTAAAAATATTTAGATTTATGCATCAAATAAACCATAGAGTCTAAGATGCCACTAAATTAATCGACAAAAATCGACCATCAGGAAGGATTCAACTAATATCACCGTTACAATCGGTCTGTGTAGTTTCGAAATTAAAGGAAAATTTCAAATATCATATATATATATATATATATATATATCAAGCAAGGCATTTTACTGACACTGTTTTGCAGAGGCTTACATAGAAGGAAAATTATGAGAAAAAGCGACAGATTAGAGGGGCTGTCAGGAAGTGGGTAAGAGAAGGATGATTCTGGCCATGAAATGAGGGATCAGTTTATACATTAATTGTAATTCAGAATTGATCCCCCACTTTATATTCACATGATAATAGTATAAAATTGTTTTTTTTATAATCATATCGCCCCAAGCAAGGCATTTTACTGCCACTGTTTTGCAGGGGTTTACATAGGTGGAAAGTTATGAGAAAAGTAACAGATTAGAGGGGCTTTCAGGAAGTTGGTAAGAGAAGGATGATTCTGGCCATGAAATGAGGGATTAGTTTATATATGAATTGTAATTTAAAATTGATCCCCCACTTTATATCCACATGATAATAATATAAAATTGTTTTTTTAATAATCCTATCGCCCCAAGCAAGGCATTTTGCTGCCACTTTTTTGCAGGGGTTACATAGGATGAAAGTTATGAGAAAGAGTGACAGGTTATAGAGGGTGTCAGGAAGTGAGTAAGAGAAGGATGAGGTTGACCATGAAATGAGGGATCAGTTTATATATTAATTTTAATATAGAATTGATTACCCACTTTATATTCACATTATTATAATATAGAATTATTTTTTATAATCATATTGCTCCAAGCAAGGCATCTTACTGCCACTGTTTTGCAGGGGGTTTACACAGGAGGAAAGTTATGAGAAAGAGTGACAGGTTATAGGGGGTGTCAGGAAGTGAATAAGAGAAGGAAGAGAATACTGATGAGAGTAGAGTGGACGGAGAAAGAAGCATGAGAGAGAGGATGCAAGTTAGTGAGATAGGAGATGACCATTGACTTTACATTTAAATTCTTGGAGATTGTTGCTGTCGGGGAAGCAAGTAAATTCCACAAGCGGGAAGTGCGAGAAAAGAAGCTGATGGAGTAGAATTAGCGTTTACAGTTTATTGGTTTCACAGTAAAAGCGTGTGACCCAGTTGCTAATCTTGTGGCTCGAGTAAATTCATATATATGCGGCACCAGTGAGCTTAGTTTATCGGAGGAGAAGCCGTGAAAATATTTTTAGAAGAGACACAGGGAAGCTATTTTCACCGGTGAGAAAGTGACTGTATCTGAGCTGCCAAGTCGGGATCTATCAGATTAGAGATTCTGCGTTGGATTTTGTCAAGGACACCTAGGTGGATAGCAGGAGCACCCGACCAGATATGGCAGCAGTATTCAATGGTAGATTTATATATGTACATAGTAGGTAGTATGTTCGGTTTATAGAATTGTCACCATTTTTCTATCGAATTACATTTCTCTTGATTTAAGTCTCTACTTCACCTGTGAAGTGATTTTTCATCATTCACTGCCATATTGGATGATATATATTATGTAACAGTTTGATTCTAAAGATTATATTAACACTTTTTCAATAATCTGTCATGAATATTTTAATGAATCGTACATCTGTGCGAAAATGTAGCAAGGCAATCGATATAATGTGACAAGGAATCATAGATTAACATTTGCGTGAAAAAAAGGAATGGCAAGCCTTTCATTCCTTCCAAGGATTATAAGATTAAGTAAATGCGTCCAAACGTTCATCTAAACTTATTTATAAACGGAACTTTGTCTCTGTGTGTATGTGTGTCTGTGTGCGTGTGTCCGTAACCTATAGACTCCGAAACGGCTGAACCGATTTTCTTGAAAATTTAGATAGTTGTACTATAAGCGTCTGCGAGTGTTCTTAGCTAGGTTTTGTGTCGAGGTACCCCTGATAAATATCGAAAATCGATAATCGAAAAAATCGGCTTATATAAGGAGTGGTCCAATTTTAATCAAATTTGAGACACTCATAGACAAAGACATAAGGAACGATATTCAGAAGTTTCAAGGTTGCAGTTCTTACAATAGTGCAGAAAATCGATAATATATATATATAAAAGGCAAGATGTTTGTGTGTGTGTGTGTGTCTGTTTATCTGCCTGTATGTCTGTATTTTTTCAGCCCTTTTATTTTAGATTTTGCTTCGGGTTTGGCTCTAAGTAGGTATAATTGTAGTTCTTAGTCTCAGCCATGATACCATTTACTCAGAGGACTTATTTAGCCTTCAAAATTCAGTTTACGACGAAAAAAACTTATTTGATATCGATACCAGGAAATCAAAATTTCACTTACATCCATTCATTTTTCTTTCAGTCTACGGTTTCGCTTTAACTGGAAACAACTATTGCTTTTTAGTCTTTCGTGCCAACGTCCAAAGAGTCTGATCTCCAGGACCGTGAATTAGTTTTAAAGCTTTCATTACACCCGAGCAAATTGATTTTTGATATTTATCGGGGTACCTTGACCCAAAACCTAACTAAGAACACTTGCAGACGCTTCTAGTACAACTGTGTAAATTTTCAAAAAATTGGGTCAGCCGTTTCGGTGTCTATAGGTAACGGACACACATACACACACACACACACACACAGAGAGAGAGAGAGAGAGAGAGAGACAAAGTTCCATTTATAAATATGTTTAGATACTCGTATTTGTTTTTAATCAGTTTATTTGCCCCAAAATAGTGAGTCGCACTGTACACAGGTAATTTTTTTAAAGCATTTAAAATCTATGATTTTCGCTGACCGTACCCTGTCTAGTAGGTCTACGTTCTTCACGGTGCCTTTGGCTGACCTTAACCTGGGTATAAGCTTCTTTATTCTGCATTTCCTCCACCCTATATTGCTCTCATGCGCCTTGTGATGCAGGGGTTATCGGTTCAGAACGAATTCGTTGCATTCATCTCACTAATTCTTATCTTTGGGAAAATTGTGAATCCACAGCATCTCTCTCCAACTATGGGTTAAATAGCAAGATTATATGCTACAGCCTTATTTGGCAACCAGTTTACTGCAAAAAGTAATGGCAACCTAGTATGGAAAAACTTCTGCCCATCAGTCATGTCTCTTTCGAGGCATGATCGCACAAACGTATATCGTGTATGACACTTAACTGACTGATCAAAGTATTGAATAGCAGGACAGATTAGATTCTATGGCTGTCATGGATCCGGTGAAAGGTCCGGTAATAATAACGCAAAAAACAACCAAATAGGAAAATACGAATATATCTTAAATACGAAAAAGATACAATACATAGAACTTGGTTAGTAGGAACGATAATACGAGTTAGTGTGGAATACTATAATTCGACGCTCTGCCTTTAAACTGAGACTCTTAATGGTCGTTAAGGTAGCAGTGTTCGTAGACCGACTCTTGGCTGATTTCGGGCCGCTCTAAGGTCGCTCTCCTCAGGCATCTTCTTTTCACCTCTTGTGAGTGCTCTCCTCAGGCTACTACCACTCACCTCTTTTGAGGAGAGGTGTAAGTAATGGTTAGAATAATCCATTCAGTCTGTCGGTGACGCCGCCATGGCAATAGCACCGCCAAAATGTAATGGCAACCCACTGGTTGAAAATCTTCTGCCCAGACAGTCATGTCTCCTTCGAGACATCATCGTCCAAGAGTTTATCACGTATGGCCCTTAACTTACAGGTATTTTTCGGTGTTTCATAATGCAAAAGAAACTAATATTCCTTTAAACAAACAAATTACTAAATACGTGAGCTATCTGAAAAACCTCGATTTTACAAAAAAAATTAAATTCGGAGGTCTTACTATTCATAAAATAGGCTTACACTGGAGTATATAAGGTAAGTGTTTGGTGTCGAAGCTTCTAGTTTGGCTGGACGAAAACGATTAACGTTTTGAATTTTCTTCAACAAACCGATCACCTTCATCGATTAAATGCGTCCGAACTGAAATTTAAGGAAATCAGCGACTGAATGGAAGTATTTAAAGATGTATCGATTCTAATAGTTTTCTGGAAATATCTATCCATTTTGGATATTTCAACTGATCGTTCTTTTTCGTACAGAATTATGTGCAAACACTTTCCGTTTACACCCTAACACATATATAGATTTTTTTCCAACCACTATGATATCCATAATATATTTTATTCATTAAAAGCAATTAAATTCTATTGAAATGATCTATTGATTTTACTGCAGATTTTAATTTACGATTCAGTGAAGAATTCCTGAAACTGGTTGTCCTGCTTGTTAAAAAAATGCTGACTTAAATTGTCCTTATAATAAATATAAACATTTTCTTCTTCATGGGTCATGTCCTTCAGGACGTAGGTGATCATGGGCTTCCACTTGGCTCTGCCTCTTGTCTCTTTCAAAAGTCTTCCTCTAGGTATCTCTAAACTCTGCTCTGCCATCCATTTGCTCAAGCCTACCAATGAGGTCTCGAGCTGCTTTCCCCTGTCTCTCCTTCCCTCAATCCGTCCTGTGAGTATTAAATTCTCCAGGCCCTTCTTCATCATAACATGTCCCAGAAACCTCATCTGTCTCTTCTTTATATTAAGTATTAGTTTTCTCATTCTCTTCAACACTCCATTGTTAGTCACGTGCTCAGTCTATGGTATCCTCAGCATCCTTCTGTAAAACCACATTTCTGCTGCCTCAGGCCTCTCTTTCATCTTTGAGGAGATCGTCCAGCATTCACTTCCATAAAGAAGGACAGATATCACATAGCAATCCAGCACTCTTCATTATCTATCTATCTATCTATCTATCTATCTATCTATCTATCTATCTATCTATCTATCTCAGCATTTTCATATCTATCTATCTATCTGTTTATCTATCTATCTATCTATATATCTATTTCAATCTGTTTATATCTATCTATCTATCTATCTATCTATCTATCTATCTCTAATTCTGTTCATATCTATCTATCTATGTATTTCAGTCTGTTTCTATCTATCTATCTATCTATCTATCTATCTATCTATCTATCTATCTATCCTTCCTTCTGTAAAACCATATTTCTGCTGCCTCAGGTCTCTCCTTTATCTTTGATGAGATCGTCTAACGTTCACTGCCTATAAAGAAGAGATATCACATAGCAATCCAGTACTTTTTTCTTTGTTTCCAAAGAGATTTTCCTGTCTCTCAATACTCTGCTTAGCTTTTGAAATGCAACTTTGGTCATGCCAATGCGTCTTCGAATTTTAATGTCGCACTTTCCATTCTATGTCAGAACGCTTCCCAGGTATTTAAATTTTTTTTCTTGTTTTATTTTAGTTCCTCCGACTTGTAGTTGGCATTTTGGGGTCTTCTTTTTGCTAATGATCATAAATTCAGTTTCCTTGAAGTTTATGCTTAGTCCTTTCTTCTCGCTTTCTCTTACTACATTTCGTAGAAGGTCATGCATTCTCTTTTCTGTGTCTGCTATTAGCACTGTGTCATCATACTTATCTTAAATTGTTGAGATTGTGGCCGCTAATGACGAATCCTTGCAAGACTTTCATTTCTATTAGAAATTGTTTTTCTGTATAAGTTGAATAGATCCGGCGAGAAGACACATCCTTGTCTTACGCCCCTTTCTATTTTTTTTGTATACCTGCTTAATTCACTTCTTTTATCTTAATCATATTACCCCGAGAAAGGCGGTAACGCCACTGATGTGCAGGGGGCTACATAAGAGTAAAAGCACTAGCTAGAAAAGAGTGAAGAGAAGGACAAACTATTTAGAAAGGAGCACGAGAAGGGAGGGTACACAGGTGTGATGGCAGTTGTAAAGGTGGAGAGAAAGGAAATTATATACAGGGTGGTGAGAAAAGAACTAGGGTCAAGTGGTTAAGAGATGAGTATTGACTTTGCATTTGAATTCTTCGAGGTTGTAGCCGTCAGGAAAGCAAGAATATGGAAGCGAGTTCTACAGGCGGGAAGTACGAGAAAAGAAGCTGCAGGAGTAGAACATATATACAATTTCTGCAGGTTTGGATCATTCACGACTCTGTTGTTCTGAAGACTTAGGGTTGTGTCAAATTTCTTTAATCAACTTAGTCCCCCCCCCGCCAGTAGTTTCTGGCTGAAACGCATTAATGTTGAATTTAAAATAATAATATTAAGGATTTGAAAGAAGAATCTTACTAAATAAATCGAAAGAAGTACTTCCTTCCATTTCTTCTGACACTCATATTGCCCACCTCATTCATCATAACCATTTTACCACTCACCCTCTACACTAGAATATTAATCTCTTCAAGTCGAGGCTCAGTCAATGTCTATCCTTCCTATCCTCATAATCTTTACTTTCTTCCACCTCCTCCTTAATTCATATCTCGCAACTCATTAATCATAACCATTTTAACAATAACCCTCTACACAAAAACCTTAAACTCTTTACTTCAAGGGTCAATTGTTATATATCCTCCGTATCCTCATAATGTTTAATTCCGAGATATAATCTTACTTTCATAGCACACACCTCATTTGTCGTAACCATGTTAACAGTAATCATCACATCTTCCTCGTCAAGTTAAGGACCTGTCCTTCCTTATATGCCATATCTTCATAATTTTCACCTCTCAAAACCACTGACATTCATGCCACACACGTTATTAATTTTCTCTAGCTTAAGTGGATTTGGTAGCATTTAGGATGTGCGTTGTGGTGCAGTGGATATCGGCACGGAACAACAAATCGGGGAGCCGAGTTCGAATTCCAGTTGAATTCTTTGTATCACTTACGCTCAAACACCCTTGGGAAAGGTATTAATCCGTCTAATCCCTCCAGTTGTGGGTTAAATAATAGGACAAATTGGGTTCTATAGCCTTGGCTGGCAACCAGTCTAGCGCAGAAGGAAATGGCAAACTACTTCGGGATAATATTCTGACCAGTCAGTCATGTCCCTTTCGACACATGCTCGCCCAAAACGTCTATCACGTATGGCACTTAACTGACTGACCTGAATATAATAGTTGAAAACTTATATTGGGCATAAAGTGGGGAATCGATTTTCTATTGTTATGAAATAATAAACTGATCCCCCACTAATTACTACTTATTATCCGTCTCGTCTCCCTTCAGCTATAGTTTAAAGAGCAGGATAGAAGATCTTTTGCCCAGTCAGTCATGTCTCTTTCGAGACATGATCGCCCAAGCGTGTATCACGTATGGCACTTAACAGCTGACTGAATATAATAGTTGGAAACATGATTAAGGCTTTTACTGGGCATAAAGTGGGGGGTCAGTTTTATACTTCATAGCAATAAAAAACTGATCCCCCAATAATTACTACTTTTTAATACAATCCGTCTCTTCTCCCTTCAGCTACAGTTTAAATAGCAGGATAGAAAATCTTCTGCCCTGTCTGTCATGTCTCTTTCGAGACATGATCGCCCAAAGCGTGTATCAGATATGGCACTTAACTGACTGACTGAAACATTAGGAATGCAAACAAAACACTGTAATCATTTTTCTGTGCATACAGCAATTCTATAATGGATGACCCAGGATGTAAGGGGTCGGGTTTTGTTATGTAAACACGTGGACGTGTTTGGCTTGTAAGCATCTGTGTCTAGACATTTTGGCAGCGTTTGGATCAATGCTCGTCGTCAACATTATCAAAATAAATATATATATATATATATATATATATATATATATGCAAAGTTATGTTTTTTTAAATGTAAGAAAAAAAAAATGAAACAGAACAAGAACTAAAAAGAATAACTGTGTAATAATTGCGACAAATGGAGGCAAACATTATTTTATCAACTTTTCATAAACTAGACATATTTCAGCTGATTAAAGGAGGAAAAAGAGTATCTGTTAATTTCAAACTAGCCGTATTTTTAACAACAATAATAATATTAAGATATATGGAAAGTATTTTAACAAAGGACGGGGTCCTGGGTATGACTGTAAACTGCATCCGGCAGCAAGGCCTCTGATTGCGTTTTTGTTAGGAGCATGGAGCCACCTCTAAATTGCTGTTGTTCCCAGGTCCACCCTGACCCGGAGTGGTAGCACCTGTTAGGGTCCCGGCTATGGGCAAATAGTTAACCCCCAAACTGGTGTCAAAACACTATGAAAGTACAAAAGTAGATTTTTATAAAAAAATATACATTTTTGAAGCAAAAATATTACCAACAATACAGTTTTGAAGGAAAAAATTTATTGGCATAATACATTATTGAAGGAAAAATATTGCTAGCAAATAGGCTTCATCAGATCCAAAACGAAAAGAATTAATATGTGTGCGCGTAGATTTGAGTGTATGTCTAAATAATAAATCGTTAATAATTTTAAAATAAGCTAGTGTCTCTCGAGATTAGAGTTTTCGTCATTATATTGACGACTCTATGACACTGTCAAGCCCTCTGCTTTCGGGTAGAGGGCGCTCTCTGCTTCCGAGCAGAGAGCAATAACCCAGTCGTGGTTCCGCCGAAGGGTAGAACCACGACTCGGTAAAAATAGACAGACATTTTTTGGCCCGGCTATATGGCCGGGAATTCCCACTATAAAATGACCATGTGTCACATCCGGCCTGCGTGGGAAGGCTAGTAAATACAGTCTCTCGAGATTAAAGAAAAGAATGAAATTGCGCAACATTTGTAAAAAGAGTCGGTATTTTTTTTTAAATCTTTAGTTTCTGCATATTAACCAAAGAATTAGAGACTATTATATTTTCGGAAGGTTTACATGGTAATTTCTAGTTATCAATAATCGACCCCGTGCGACGTGAATAAAAACCTCTAGTTCCAGTTTTTAATCCTTTACTTTGTAACTGCTGTTGGGTATCATGTTTATCTGCTTAAGCTTTTTTTGCTGATGAAGAGGGTGATTTTGCCATTAGAATAGAATTTACGGTTACCTCTAACCAACTCAAATACCCTTTTTTACAACTGTCTTGACTTTGTTGAAATTTATTTATACATTCACTCAGATTCTCTGCAATTGTCTTATGGTGAATCCTTATTCAATTTTCAGAATGCTACGAAAACCAAAGATTCATAGAGACTTTTCTGAAATTAACTTAAAGTAAATATTTTTATCCAACTTTTCAGAATTGGCTGAAAGTAAAATATTTATATATTTTTAGTCTCCAGTTGCGTTTTATGTGTCGACAATATGTGTACAATTGCAAAGAAAATTGCAAAGAAAATTATAACTGAATAAAAATAATAGTTTCTATTTGAATTTTTTTTTTAATCGTTTCACCCCAAGCAAGGCATTCCACTGCAACTATTGCGCAGGGGGTTACATAGGGGAAAGTGATGAGAAAGAGTGGTTGGGGGTTACATAGGGGAAAGTGATGAGAAAGGGTGGTTAGTTATAGGAAATATCGGAAGGAGGGTGATAGACGGATGAGGATACTGAGGATGAGGGTTGGGTAGATGGGAAGTGTGTTTGAGAGAATGAATGCCAGTTAGTGTGATAAGAGGTGTCTACTGACCTTACATTTAAACTCCTGGAGATTGTAGCTGTCGGGGAAGCAAATATATGGAAGGGAATTCCACAGGCGGAAAGTGCAAGTAACGAAGCTGTTAGAGTAGAAATTGCGGTTACATCTTATCTGTTACACTGTAAAAGTGTGGGACTTAGTTGCTAATCTAGTATCTCGTGCAAATTCATACCTAGTAGACACCAGTGATCTAGGTTCATGGAGCAGAAGCCGTGAAAGTATTTATAGAAGAGGCACAGGGAAGCCACATCACGCCGGTGAGAGAGTGACTGCATCCGGTCTGCCAAACCGGTATCGATCACATTACAGATTTTTGATTTGATTTTGTCAGGGACCTCTAGGTGGATAGCAGAAGCACCCGACCAGATATGGCAGCAGTATACAAATCACGGGCGGATGGTCGATTTATATATGTGCAGGATGGATTCAGACGGGAAAAACTTCCTGGCCCTGCACAGTGAACCGACTTTCTTAGCAGCGGATTTTGCAATGGATTCGATATAGTCATTCCACTTGAGGTCTGCTGGGAGTGTTAGGCCAAGGAGGCGCAGTGTTTTGCTCTCAGGGAGGCTAGCCTGATCCATGCTAATGGGGGTGGGTGAGTAAGAGCAATTGTCAATGTTCGTTAATAGATAGCAGCTTCGTTTTGGAAGCCCTATATATATATATATATATATATATATATAAGTTCATCGGAGCAGAAGCCGTGAAAGTATTTGTAGAAGAGGCACAGTGAAGCTAAAGCACGCCGGTGAGAGAGCGACTACAGCCAGGCTGCCAAGTCAGTATCGATCACATTACAGATTCTCTGTTGTATTTTGTCAAGAACCCCGAGGAGAATAGCAGGGGCACCCGACCAGATGTGACAGCAGTATTCAGTACACGGGCGGATGGTAGATTTATATATGTGCAGGATGGATTCAGACGGGAAAAACTTGCACAGAGAACCGACTTTCATAGCAGCGGATTTAGCAATGGATTCGATATAGTGATTCCACTTGAGGTCTGTTGTGAGATTGTCAAGCCAAGATTTTTATTCTTTCTTTCAGTCACGCATTTTACATTCTTTTAACATGGCGAAAAAAGTACTAAAGGTTTATTATTTGAACCCAGATAAACACACACATATCTTTCTTGAGTTTTAAACTGATGACGGCTAGCAATGGAAAAATGCGTAATCTAGTTTCAATCAAATTATTTTCTAGTTATCATATTAATTTTGCAGATGTGTATGTATGTATCTCTGGTTGCAGTCTACTTCATTAAAAAAATAAGTATCATATTTTAACAGCACATCAGCTGTTGATACCCGCCCAGTGGCCAAAAATGTTAAATCTGAAATAGCGAACGCAAATAATGTAAAATGAGTGGTGAATGCGCAATAGTTTTAAATCATCAACAAATTGTACAGCGCAGAGTCAGCCCTCTCCATCACGATTGCATAATCTAGACACAGACCGTATTCTGATGTCTGCTGTCGCTATGACCCCAGGTGTTACATCAAACATTCTCCGAAAGACATAGCTTCACAGTAACTCAACACTATCCTTTCTCTCTCTCTCTCTCTCTATATATATATATATATATATATAATACTGTTATATATCATTATCATTATTATTAGTAGTAGTAGTATTACTTTAAAATTTATGATAATTTATACTTTTTCTTAAAGTAGACATTGATTTTTATTTTATTTTAGGCTGTCTGTACTACGTTTTCAGGTTTGGGACATTCAAGAATATATATATATATATATATATATATATATATATATATATTGTGTGTATTTTGGCAGCATTTTTTCATTAATGCAGGTTTCATTGAATAATATAGACAAGTTTTGTCTATTAATTTTGTGTAGGATCCGTTCATACCGTCTGATATACTTGATGGTGATGTCGTTGAATGACAACAAAAAAATCACAGTAATTGTTGATTTTTTTATCGGGTCTAAGCTTTCGGCTCACATAAGCCATTATCAAAGAGTAAATATTAACACACAGTAAACATAGAACATTTAAGTTATTAACAATAAAGAGAATTGAATTGAAAATATAAGTCCATCCCTACCGTGGCGGATGGCCGAAGACAGTGACAAAATAGTGGCGTTGTGGTCCCTGGTCTGATTACAGGCATTTGAGTACGTTATTACTATACCAGTTAACTAAACATATTAACCAGCTCATCACACCCTACCTTCCGAGTAAATACAGCATTAAGTCAACCCTAGAGGTAATCCAAATCCTCAAGAGTGAAAAACCTAACAATGAAATCATAGCTTCACTTGATGTGGAAAACCTTTTTACTAATGTACCCGTCAGTGAAACTATTAATATAATTATAAGAAATGTTTCCAGTAATCCTTCATTACCCCCACTCAAAATTAATCCCAAAATCTTAAGAAAACTTCTACTAGCTTGTACTACTGAAGTGCCTTTTGTTGATCCAAACAACACTATATATATACAACGTGACGGAGTCTCCATGGGTTCAGTGCTTGGTCCGATTTTTAGTAATTTCTACATGTCTAACCTTGAAAATACTACCTTTGCAAAATTTAAAAAACCATCAATATATCTACGATATGTTGATGATATCCTACTATTAATTAAAAATACCGACGAAATCTTACAACTTCAAAAACAGTTTCAAAATAACTCAGTTTTAAAATTCACTTATGAACTTAGCAATGATAACAAAATTCCTTTTTTTGATATATTAATTAACACTGACAACAATAAATTTACTATCTCACCGTATCAAAAACCCACTAATAAAAATCCCTCCACACTCAATTATATTAGTGAATGCCCCCACTATTACAAAATAGCCATTATAAAAAATCTATTATATCGTGCAAAAGTCAATTCATCTACAAATCAAATCTTCTACAGTGAACTAAAAAACATAAAACAGACACTCATCAATAATAATTTTCCCAACTACATAGTTGATGAACAAATACGTTATTTTCTTAAAAAGCTTAACATGGAAAAAACAACACATGATACTAACCCAACCAATCCTAAATATATCACTCTCTTATACCGTAGCCAGATGCACTCCAACTACCAACTAGATGAAAACATCCTAAAAAAACTCATAAATACTAATATTTCTCCGACAGACTCTAACAAAAGAATTAAGTTTATTATATATTACACTAAAACCCACTACATCTAATTCATTCGTCCGCAACGACTCTTCCACCACCGTTAGTGATTTGCAAAAAACCAATGTAGTATATAAATTCATATGTCCATTTAGAGAATGTATCTCTAACAACCACAATTATATCTACATTGGCCACACCACAAATTCGCTCTCACGGCGTCTGACGTTGCACTTAAATGAAAATTCGAATATATTCCGTCATTTAAAACAACACGGTTATCAACGCACACTTCTGAGAAAAACGCTCGTTGATAACACGTACATACTCAAACAAGAAAATAATAAACAGAAACGAAAAATCCTCGAAGCAATCTACATTAAACAATTTAAACTCGGTTTGAATACAATCAATTTCGATATTTCCAATAACGTACTCAAATGCCTGTAATCAGACCAGGGACCACAACGCCACTATTTTGTCACTGTCTTCGGCCATCCGCCACGGTAGGGATGGACTTATATTTTCAATTCAATTCTCTTTATTGTTAATAACTTAAATGTTCTATGTTTACTGTGTGTTAATATTTACTCTTTGATAATGGCTTGTGTAAGCCGAAAGCTTAGACCCGATAAAAAAATCAACAATTACTGTGATTTTTTTGTTGTCTTTCAATGATATCACCATCAAGTATATCAGACGGTATGAACGGATCCTACACAAAATTAATAGACAAAACTTGTCTATATATTATATATATTATTTAATGCCCTACGTTGTATCGAGCACTCTTTATAAAAGTAAATGCATGAACAGCAGGTAAAAAAAACTACAAGTTCTACAACTTTGTTACAATATATATATATATATATATAGATAGATAGATAGATAGATAGATAGATAGATAGATACACTATAGCCATCCGCAGACAGATCTGTTTCGCTGCACCACAGCTCACCAGCAAAGGTCAGACCCTGATTGCCCCCCAACCCAGGACCGAAACCCGACCGAACCGGCGCCAGTCGGCGACCCCACCTCTGGGCTATTAGCGTTCGGCAGAAGAAGGCAGACTTTTTTAGCGCGTATATCATTATACACATCCAATAGCCATAGTGCTCTAATTCATTATTGAATGAGCGATGCGTATATGCCGGAGTGGCTACTGTTTTCAAAGTCTCCCATTATTCCAGAGTGCTCAATCAGGGTGTGAGAGCGTATATATATATATATATATATATACTGTTCAGTCTCTGTGTAGCTATGTCTTTAAGAGAATGATTGTTTGATATATATATATATTGATTGATTGATTGATTGATTAATACTTAGTTTTTGGTCACAATAGGGTTACACCAGTGCACATTTTTATTAAAGAGTGTTCAATACAATTATATTGTAGAACTTTTGAATATTTTCTATTCGTGAACGAGTTATTACGCTATCTAGGTTTCTGCCATGAGTGGTGTCTTCAGGCGATTTTTAATAAAAAAATATTTAAAATTATTAATAATCGCCTGAAGACACCACTTATGGTAGAAAGCTAGGTCGCGTAATAACTCGTTTACAAACGGCATATATATATATATATACGCTTTCGCACGCCGATTGAGCACTATGAATAAATGGTAGATTTTAAAACAGTAGTTATTCATGCATCTACGCATCGTTCGTCCAGTAATTAATTTGAGCACTATCGGCGTGTATTTACATTGTGTATATAACACGCTAAAAATCCGCTATCCCCCACCGAGCGCCCATAGCTTAAAGACAGAATCGCCGACTGATGTCAATTCGGTCGTGTTTCAATCCTGGCTAAAAGCAATCGGTTGTCTGGCTGTACTTCTGACATGGGATACAGCGAAACAGGATCTAGTATTATAAATGATATATGTAGTGGATACACGTGTTTGAGAAGACAGTAGAGTTTTTATCGTTGTGGTGAAATGGTTGTCGCAATGGGAAATCAGAGGTCCGAGTTCGAATTCAAGTTGAATTCGTTGCTTTGCACACAAAGGTATGAATCCATCTATTCTTCATCTAGCTATGTGTTGAATATCAAGACAGGTCATATTCTATAGCATCGGTTGGTAAGCAGTCTACCTCATCCAGAAATGGCAGCCTACTGCGGTAAAAAATTCAACTTATTCAATCATGGGCCGAAAGAGATAAGACCACCCAAGCAGGTATCATGAATTGCTTGAATATGAGGCCACGTTTAGTTATATAGCCTTGGTTGGCAAGCAATCTACCTCATCAAGAAATGGTAGCCTATAGCGGGAAAAACTCCAGCTTATTCAGTCATGGTTCGAAAGAGATATGACCACCCAAGCAGGTATCAAGTATGGCTTGAATATGAGGCCAGGTTTGGTTGTATAGCCTTGCTTGGCAAGGAGTCTACTGCAAAAAGAAATTGCAAACTCCTGCGGACAGCAGATAGCGATTGTCATTGTATAATATTTTTAAGGAGTAAATTTGGCTGGGGAGACAGAAAGCTATACCTAGACACGGATACAAGATACTACACAAGGAAATAAGGAGCAAATGTATACAGGCTAAAGAGGAATGGCTCAACGACAAATGTGAAGAAATAGAGAGATTGAGCAGGATTAATAAAGGAGACACGCATAAAGAAATAAGAGAACTGACGGGACAAAGAACTTGCTCCTTAACAGGATGTATAGAATCCAAGAATGGAATGATCATATTAGAGAAAGAGGAAGAATATGTACAAGTTCTCTTTCGCGACAAGAGTGAGCAACCGATAGTAAATAAAGATGCTGACGGACCAGAAATACTAAAATTCGAACTGAAAACTGCAATGGCTAAAGAATCTGCAATATGATAGATTCCAACTTGGCAGCTCAGATACAGTCGCTTTCTCGCCGACGCAGTGTGGCTTCCCTGTGTCTTTTCTACAAATACTTTCACGGCTTCTGCTCCGATGAACTTAGCTCACTGGTACCCTCTATATATGAATTTCCTCGAGCCACAACTAGGTTCCACCCTTTTACTGTGAAACCAATAAATTGTAAACTCAAATTCTACTCCATGGGCTTCGCGCCTGTGGAATTCTCTTAGGCATACTTGCTTTCCTGACAGTTACAATGTCCAAGAATTTAAATGTAAAGTCAATAGTCATCTCCTATCTCACTAACTTACATCCTCTCTCTCATGCTTTTTTCTTCATCCACCCCACTCTCATCAGTAATCTCTTCCCTCTCCAACTCTCTTCCTGACACCCCCTGCAACCTCTCACTCCTCATAACATTCCTCCTATGTAACCCCCTACACAACATTGGCAGTAAAATGCCTTGCTTGGGGCGATGTGATTATAAAAAACATTCTATACTTCTAATGTGGATATAAAGTGGGGGATCAATTCTACATTACAATTAATACATAAACTGATTCCTCACTTTATGGCCACATTCAACTTTCTCTTACCCATTTCTTGACACCCCTTTTAACCTGTCACTCTTTCTCATAACTTTCCTCCTATGTAACCCCCTGCAAGACAGTGGCAGTAAAATGCCTTGCTAAGAGTGACACGATTATATAAAAAAAATAATAGAAATGCTGACAGCTTTCGGCATAGAGAAAATTACAGAAATAATAAATGAAATATACAACAGTGGTGTAATACTGGATGACATAAGTTTAACTAGCGACCAAGAAGGGCTTAATTATGATAACCCTTAAGGCCAAAGTTGTTGTTTTTTCTGTGGTTTTACATATTCTTCTTCCTCTTCTACTATGTGCCTTGTCCCTTCAGGACGTAGGCGATTATGGAACACCACGTCTTCCTATTCCTCGTGGCTCTGAGCACACTTTCTTCTGTGATACCACGCAACCCCCGTTCTATCTTCCACCTGCCCAGGCCCTTCAAAAATGTTATCCACTGCTTTCCTCTGTCTCTTTTTCTCTCTATATGGCCTGTTAGTATAGGTTCCCACCTTTCTCATTGCCCGTCCCACAAACTCTAGTTGTCTCTTCCTGATGCTCAATATAAATTGCAAAACAAAAAAAAAAATTCCAATACATAGTAATCAGTAAAAAGAGGAACCCAACTTGCCAATTCGCTGGATACAAAGAAGAGGGTACTGGACCCTTATGTGACGTCTGTCTCTATGTGATGTCGGTTCTTCAGTATGACATCGAATGCTGGACAAACTCTTCACAGATGAAAGAGAAACTTGAAGCAACAGAAATGTGGTTCTACAGAAAGACGCTGTGTATACCATGGCTAGAACATGTAGGCACATGGGAAATATAAACTTCCCACTACATGGAAGAAAAAAAAAGTTAATTAGGTAAATGTTGAAATAATAGAATATATAAGTCACTGATGCCTCCTCAACAGGTGTTTACTCGTGCAACCAGACTGGCAACTGGGTCCCACCCATTCACAGTCAGGTTAGCCAAATGCAGACGACAATTCTACTCCTGCAGCTTCCTCTCTCGCACTTCCCGCCTGTGGAACTCACTCCCGTATTCTTGCTTTCCTGACGGCTACAACCTCCAGAAATTTAAATGCAAAGTCAATACTCATTTACTAACCACTGGACTCTAGCTCTCTCCCCACCCCTGTATAACCTTCCCTTTCTCTCCACCTATGTATCTGTCATCGCACCTGCTTTCTCAGCTTTCTGTTGTTCCTTTCTAACTAGTTTGTACTCCTCACTCTTTTCTAATTAATCTTTTTACATTTATGTAGCCCCATCAGTGGCATTTCCGCCTTGCTCGGGGTGAAATGATTAAAAAAAAAAATACGAAAGCCAAATCGAAAGAAATATAACTTTATAAAATGGGTATCTTAGATTTCTTTTGATCGCCCCCTCAGACCCCCTGAAGCTGAGCTGATTAGATTTAATAATAGCAATCAAATACGATTGATTGAGGATGAAAAGTTCAACATAATAGATCTTTGAGACCTTTGAGTCTTAAGTGTTTCGGAAATGACGTCTAACATAAAGAGTGAAAGCAATGTTATTTCCGGTTTCGTTCTTGCCCTTTCCGGAAACGATGGCTCCGTCAATATTAAAGCCGGATAGAACTTCTGATCTTAACATCTGTAGAATAATGACAAATGTACATCATTCAAACCAGATTCCACTTCGAATAAATGGCTTTCTTTATAAAAAAAACTTACAAAACAAATGGTTAATATTGTAAAGAGGCTGACTCCATTAAGTATTTCGTCAAAAGGAAATATCATTGATTTTCCATATGAAAGAATCCTATTATTAGGACCTTAAATAAGTTCTCGAGGGTTTTTCATGAAAAGTAATATATTCTTTACAAAAATGAGTACGAAGCATGTCCCTAGCCACTAATTTTTCCAATCTTTCTGACCAGCTTTTGAATTCCTCGTCAGAACAACGACACGTTTTTTCAGGCTGTTGTAGATAAATATCCTGTCCTAACCCGGAATGGATATGGTCCGGTTTATAAAAGACTATAACTGGAGCGAATTATAGAGACCTCGTCACTAGACTGACAAATCTATGACACTGTCAGCTCTCTGTCTTCGGGTAGAGAGCGCTCTCTGCTTCCGAGCACTAACCCAGTCGTGGTTCCGCCGAAGGGTAGAATCACAACTGGAGAAAACGAGACAGATAATTTTTTACCTGGCTATATGGCCAGGAAGACCCAAAATAAAAGACCTTGTGTCACATCTAACCTTACGTGGGAAGGTTGGTAAATACCGTCATCGTCACTACACTGACGACTCTATGACACTGTCAGCTCTCTGCCTTCGGGTAAAGAGAGCGCTATGCTTCCGAGCAGAGAGCACTATCCCAGTCGTGGTTCCGCCGAAGGGTAGAATCACGACTGGGGAAAAAGAGACAGACATCTTTTGGCCTGGCTATATGGCCGGGAAGACCCACAATAAAAAGACCTTGTGTCACATCTAGCCTTAAGTGGGAAGGTTGGTAAATACCGTCATCCTCACTAGACTGAAGGCTATATGCACTGTCAGGCCCTCTGTCTTCGGGCGGAAAGCGCTCTTTGCTTTCGAGCAGAAAGCACTAATCCAGTCGTGGTTCCGCCGAAGGGTCCAATCATGACTGGGGAAAGATGGACAAAAATCTTTGGCCGGGCTATATGGCCCGGGGAGACCCACATTAAAAACACCTTGTGTCACATTTTCCCTTAAGTGGGGAGGTGACTAAATACTGTCATCGTCACTAGACGGGCAACGCTCGCAATTAACTGCTCTATGCACTGTCAAGCCCTCTGCTTTCGGGTGGAGAGCATTGACAGTCGTGACTCCACACTTCGGCGGAGTCACGACTGGGGTAAATTAGACAGAAATGTTTGGCTGGGATATATGGCCTGGGGGATCCCACTTTAAAAAGGACTTGTATCGCATTTTGCCTTGAGTGGGAAGGCGAATAAATATTGTCATCGTCACTAGACGAGAGTCATCGTCACTAGATGAGAGCCATTGTCACTAGATGAGAGTATACGTCACTCGACGAAAGCATCCTTCACTAGACGGACGCATACGTCCTAGACCGAGACATTTGATTGTTATACCTATACTATTCGTTGGTGGTTGTGTATTGTGTATTGGTTTATTGTACTGGGGTATAATAAATCCCTATTCATATATATCCAGTGTTTATTATTCTTGCACTATTCTTTTCCTGATTATCCCCTCACGGGATATATCACAGGCTAACAACAATGGACCCATTAATTAGTACTAGCAATATAGCCCGGCGTTGCTCGAGTGTAATGAAAGCTTTAAAACTAATCCATAGTCCTGGATAGCCTAAAGAATATTTGAAATAATAAAATAATTGCGACAATTTACCAATCGCACCTAATAAATATATATATATATATAGATAGATAGATACTAGCAGTATAGCCCGGCGTTGCTCGAGTGTAATGAAAGCTTTCAAACTAATCCATGGTCCTGGAGCTCAGACTCTGTGGACGTTGACACGAAAAACTAAAAAGCAATAGTTGTTTCCAGTTAAAGCGAAACCGTAGACTGAAAGAAAAATGAATGGATGTAAGTAAAATTTTGATTTCCTGGTATCGATATCAAATAATTTTTTTTCGTCATAAACTGAATTTTGAAGGCCAAATAAGTCCTCTGAGTAAATGGTATCATGGCTGAGACTAAGAACTACAATTATACCTACTTAGAGCCAAACCCGAAGCAAAAACTAAAATAAAAGGGCTGAAAAAATACAGACATACAGGCAGATAAACAGACAAACACACGAACATCTTGCCTTTTATATATATATATTATCGATTTTCTGCACTATTGTAAGAACTGCAACCTTGAAACTTCTGAATATCGTTTCTTATGTCTTTGTCTATGAGTGTATCAAATTTCATTAAAATCGAACCACTCCTTCTATAAACCGATTTTTTCGATTATCGATTTTCGATATTTATCGGGGGTACCTCGACACAGAACTTAGCTAAGAACACTCGCAGACGCTTATAGTACAACTGTGTAAATTTTCAAGAAAATCGGCTCAGCCGTTTTGGAGTCTATAGGTAACGGACACACACACACATACACACACATACACACATACAGACAAAGCTCCATTTATAAATAAGTTCATTATTTAGTATTTTCGTAAAAATGAAAATGCTGCTCAGTAAGGCCATGTGCCATCGATCAGAACAAGTGATGAACGGAAGGGCAATCTCTGATGAATATGGCGGATTGGGTAGGACTTCCCATTTAAGCGTTTTCAATTTGGTTTTCACCCATGGCCTAGCGTTGTCATGTTCAAAATCACTGTTTTATGTATCTGCTCGTACAGTGGCCATTTTGTTCTTCAATGCTTGACCCAAACGTATCAGTTATAGTCAAAAGCAATTTCCCGTGATGGTTTCAGTCGGTCTGAGCAGCTCATAATAAACTACACCCAAATGATTTCACCAAATACAAAACAAAAGATTCGAACCTTGGATATTCAGCTTTGCCGACGTTGTTGCTGTCATTTTCTGGGCTTACCTTTGCGCTACCATAATGTATCCACTTTTCATCACGGGTTACGATACGATGAAAAAACTTTCCTTTTTTGCTGTTGATGCCGCTGTTCAGACGGGACATTTTGCCGTTCAATGTCTCTCAGCTTCAACTATCTCACGCGAGTCTGCCCACCATGTTCACACTTCGTAAACAACGCAGATTCCGCTGGCTAAGCCATGAAAACCGCATACCAGACGGCTGTATCCCAAAAGACCTGTTGTATGGGGAGCTGGCCTATGAAAGAAGACCCACTGGGAAGTTACAGCTGCTGTATCGTGACATCGTTAAACGCGACATGAAGGCTGTGGGCATCAACACGGAGTCATGAGAGAGCGTGGCAGTCAACCGGTACATTTGAAGAGAAACCCAGACCAAACAACTCAAATCAGAGGTAGAGCAACTGACACAAGCCGCCATGGAGAGGCGTTTCGCAAAAAACAAAGCGTTATCACCGACAGATCAGAAACTGAACTTTTCCGTATACTTCTACTCTAACAGCTTCTTTTCTCTCACTTCCCACCTGTGGAATTCCCTTCTATATATTTGCTTCCCCGACAGATACAATCTCCATGAGTTTAAATGTGAGGTCAATAGACACCTCCTAACACACTAACTCGCACCCATTCTTTCAAAAACTCCTCCCATCTGCCCAACCCTCATCCTCGGTATCCTTACCCGTCTATCACCCTCCTTCCGACATTTCCTATATCTAACAACTCATTTTCATCACTTTCCCCTATGTAACCCCCTAACCACTCTTTCTCATCACTTTCTCCTATGTAACTCCCTAACCACTCTCTCTCTCATCACTTTCCGCTATGTATCTCCCTAAGCACTCTCTCTCATCACTTTCCCCTATGTAAACCCCTAAACCACTTTTCTCATCACTTTCCCCTATGTAACCCCTAACCACTCTTTCTTATCACTTTCCCCTATGTAACTCCCTAACCACTCTCTCTCTCTCTCTCTCTCATCACTTTCCCCTATGTAACCCCCTAACCACTCTCTCTCATCACTTTCCCCTATGTAACCCCTAACCACTCTTTCTTATCACTTTTTTTTTTTTGTTTTCACCCCGAGCAAGGCATGTCACTGCCACTACTGTGCAGGGGGCTACGTAGAGTGGAGAAAGGCTGATTAAATATAGGAAATAACAGAGGGTGGGTGATAGGCAGGTAAGGATACCGAGAATGAGGGTTGGGTAGATGAGAGTGTTGTGAGAATAGTTGGGAGTTAGTGTGATAGGAGGTGTCTATTGACCCTATATTTAAACACCTGGAGATTGTAACTGTCGGGAAAGCAGACTTGTGGAAGGGAGTTCCACAGGCGGGAAGCGCGAGAAAAGAAGCTGTTGGAGTAGAATTTACGGTTACATCTTATTTGTTTAACTGTAAAAGGGTGGGACCTAGTTGCTAATCTAGTATCTCGTGTAAATTCGTGCTTAGGCGGCACCAGTGATCTAAGCTCATCGGAGCAGAAGCCATGAAAGTACTTGTAGAAGAGGCACAGGGAAGCTACATCACGCCGGTGTGAGAGCGGCTGCAGCCGGTCTGCCAAGGCTATGTAACTCCCTAACCACTCTCTCTCTCTCTCATCACTTTCCCCTATGTAACCCCCTAACCACTCTTTCTCATTACTTTCCCCTATGTAATCCCCTGCTTGGGGGTGAAATGAAAAAAAAATGCAGCCTCTGCAACAGGGACTGTCACTCCCGCATCGGCTTCTACAATCACAGATGCCGATGCTCCAGCCAAGCAGACGACTAGGATGTTACCTACTGTCAACCCTAACCGACTGAAGCCTAAAAGAAAAAAAAATGTGAGTATTCAAGCGCACAAACAAAAGAGAGAAGTTAAGAATCTCAAATTGAAAAATATGTTTTTAATCTTTTCTAATTTTTGTTACAGGTAGTTTGGAGTTTAATTCCAATTTTTGTTTTTTTCTTTATCACCCGGATGAAAAGCTCTCTCTCTCTCTCTCTGCTAGTGGGTCACTCCTTAAAAATCGCCACTTTTTCTCTCGTGTCCTGTGGGCAAGATTCGATTCAGAGTTGAGTTCCCTCAATGGAAATCGTCATTTGTTGGCATTTCTCTGTGACAATTTACTTTGCTTTGCTCAATTGAACGTTCTCCTAATTTGGGTATCTTTTTTTAGCTTGTCAGAAATTTTTGTTGCAGGTTGTTTGGACTTTTATTCCATTATTTGTTTTTTCCTTTATCACCCGGATGAAAATCCCTATCTGCTAGTGGGTCACTTCTATAGATAGGGCAGTAGTATTTCTGACAAGTTAAAAAAAGATAAACAATCTAGGAGAACGTTCAATCAATCAAAGCAAAGTAAATAGTCATAGAGTAATGGGTCTATATATATATATATATATATATATATATATATATATATATATATATATATATATATATAAGTTCATTCAGATTCATGTTCTTTTTGTTTATATTTCTCTCGCACTTCCCGCCTGTGGAACTCGCTCCCGTATTCTTGCTTTCCTGACGGCTACAACCTCCAGAAATTTAAATGCAAAGTCAATACTCATCTACTAACCACTGGACTCTAGCTCTCTCCCCACCCCCGTATAACCTTCCCTTTCTCTCCACCTATGTATCTGTCATCGCACCGGCTTTCTCAGCTTTCTATTGTTCCTTTCTAACTAGTTTGTACTCCTCACTCTTTTCTAATTAATCTTTTTACATTTATGTAACCCCCTGCACATCAGTGGCGTTTCCGCTTTGCTCGGGGTGAAATGATTAAAAAAAAAAATATCAATTTGTGTCGAACCTGAAGGAGACTACCACTAGCATTTTAAAATTTGTTGTTTTTCATTTTTTTTTTTTTACTTCTTTCAGTGCAATCTTATCGATTACATCCTAAACTTTCCGATTGACAAAAAAAAAAAAAAAAAAAAATTTGGAAAAAATTCAATATTTCAACAATTTTAGGAGGGTCTCAGTTTTTCATACAACGTTATAGTAAATCAATCCTCCATTTTGGAGCCACTCGCCGCTACGACAATACTACCACCTGTAAATTGGTTGATTATAACTTGTTATACTTTTTTCAGTGCAAGCTTATAGATTAAACCTTAAACTTTCCGATTGACAAAAAAAAATAAATGTAAAAATTTCAACATTTAAACAATTTTCGGTGTTGGGGATGGGGGCTCAGTTTTTCATACAACCTTATTGTAAATCAATCCTGTGCAATTAACTTTTTTGCTTGCGCATATTCAACTACTGAATCCTTTGCGAAATTTTTGAATAAAGTTATTCTTGGAGTTTCCGAGGAAGATGCCATCGTAAGAACTGGAGAAAACTTGAAAAAGACAAAAGCAAGAGTAACAACTCGTCCTAAAAGCACCAAAACAAAGCGACCCCAACGCGAGTGGTTCCAAGATAAAGGATCGATTTACTATAACGTTGTATGAAAAACTGAGCACCCCCACTAAAATTGTTAAAATATTGAAATTTTTTCAATGTTTTTTGATAATCGGAAACTTTAATGTAATAACCAATAAGTCAGTCAGTTAAGTGCCATACATGAAACACGCTTGGGCGATCATGTCTCTTTCGAGACATGACTGACTGGGCAGAAGATTATCCCGCCATTGCTTTCTGCGGTAGACTGGTTGCCAGCCAAAGCTATAGAACCCAATCTGTCTTGTTATTTAACCCATAACTGGAAAGAAGAGACGGATTAATACCTTTCCCAAGGGTATTTGCGCGTAAGTGAATGCAATGAATTCAACTGGAATTCGAACTCGGCTCTCCGATGTCTTGTTCCGAGATGATATCCACTGGACCACTATGCACATCCTACTGCGCTGAAAAAAGTCAAAAAAAAAAAAAGGAGTTATATGTATATCTCACACAGCTGGGTTTCATTTTTATGCGCAAAGTCAAGCAACGATACATCGGATGAGTCGATAGCAGGATTGGAAGAGAATTTACGAGCAAAGTAATCAGATGATTGCAGATTGATTGAAGTAAGATTGGATTAAGGACATTGTTATTTAAATCTGCCTGAATGAAATACATTTATTTTCTAATCAGTGATGTATATACTTCACTGTTCAGGGCTAAACGCCATGCTGTTGATTGACTATTTGTCCCATTGATTTGTATTTTTTTTTCTGTTTCTTTGAGTTTTTGTACGCCTCATGGACACTTTGTGGAATAATTAACCGAAACTTATTTTAATAATTTTTGCGAGTGAATAATTAATCTACAATCTTTTGTGAATGATAATAATTTTCTAGATACTAGTCTTACTATTTAACTCATGGTTTGGGGAGAAGATTCATACTTTTCCCAAGAGGATTTATGCAGAAGTGAATTTAACGATTCCGATGGAATCCGATTTTCTGATTTCACCTAATGATCGACTACTCATTACTACACCGGCTCATCCATACGCCGTTAAATACGATTCATTTAAAATCGAAATAAGACGTTATGTTTGTTTTGTTTTTGTGTTGTTTTATAATCATTTCACCCCAAGCAAGGCAGAAACGCCACTGTTGTGTAGAGTGGGGTTACAGTGAGAGAAAAAAATGTACAGGGGATTTCGAAAAAAGATAAGCGATTGATTGAAACCAAGTATAACAAAGAGGAAATTAACGAAGAAGGAGAAGAAGGGCGATACTCAGGAGAAGAGGCGAAAGAAGAAAAGTGGGAAAGAAAGAAGTCGGGGAGAGAATGGTTAAAATTAAGAAGGAGATGGGCGCTTAAGCAAAGTGGGAGAAAAGATGTGGAGTAAGAGGGAGTTTAAGTTGTTGAAGAAAGACAAAGAGTTTAAGTAGAATGCACTACCAGACAACTCTCCCCACTCGGTAACTCTGACCAGCCTGTAGTTTCCGTCAACATTTCATTCCACTCCCACCCAACCCAAGAAACCCAGACAAGTAGAATATCCTACTGCTACCAAAGAGCAGAATGAGATTCGTTCCGAGACTTCCTCTGTGACGTCCCATGGAACAACGTTTTTAGTCTTCCCATCGAAGAATGTGCATCCGAGGTCTCCTCCTGGGTTAAGGCTGGCATCGATGCTTTCATCCCTTCCAGGAAATTTCAGCTTAGATCTCATTCGTCTCCATGGTTCTCGCCCGCTTGCTCGGCCGCCATTGCCCATCGGAATCATTTCCTCTGACTCTATCGTAGCTACGCGTCGGACCAAAACAGACGCCTTTTCGCTTCAGCTAGTAATAAGTGTAAAAAGATACTTAACGAAGCTAAGATGTTATTTGCTGCCAGAATGAAGCAACGCATAGCATCATCTAAGTTCGACACCAAGGACTACTGGCGACTCTGTAAAAGAGTACTTAAAAAGAGCAAGTCTACAATACCCCCACTAATAAACAAATTTGAGATCCTCACCTCCACAGCGGACAATGCTGAATGCTTTGCCCACAGATTCTCGAATAATTCGAGACTGGACTCGTCTGGAGTTTCTACTCCCGACTTCCCACCTAGAACTGATGCTCAACTGAATGACGTCCATATTACACCCTCGCTTATCTCTAAGATAATCTCAAAACTTGACCCTCACAAAGCGAGCGGAGGGGACGGAATCCCAATCATAATCTTAAAGAAATGTGCCCCTGAACTTTCCTCTGTACTTTCAAAGCTCTACAACTTCCTCCTGTCTGCTTCCTGCTTTCCTGCCTGTTGGAAATCTTATGTAGTTCCTATATTTAAAAACACTGGAGAACCCTCGGACCCTGCAAATTACCTATCTATCAGCCTTCTTCCGATCTTTGGCAAAGTGTTCGAAGCCATTATCAACGCCGAGGTGGTTCAGCATCTCACAGCACACAGGCTCCTCTCGGACAAGCAGTATGGTTTCCGCTTCACCAGGTCTACTACTGATATGCTAACGACAATCACCGATTACATATATCAGGCACTCGACAGGAATGGTGAAGCCCGAACCGTTGCCTTGGATATCTCTAAAGCAATCGACAGTGTTTGGCATGCTGGCCTTCTATGCAAACTGCGGAGCTATGATATAGCTGGACAATTGTTTGAACTAGTCCAGTCATTCCTATCTAACCGCACATTGAAAGTGGCATTAAACGGACATGCCTCCCAGAACTACCATACGAACGCGGGTGTCCCTCAAGGCTCTATCCTAGGTCCTACGCTCTTTCTGATCTACATTAATAATCTCCCTGATACCATAAGATCTCAAGTAGGTATGTACGCCGATGACACCACAGTTTATTCTCGCCTCGATCAAAAATCTGGTGACCTTGCAGCCGAGCTTGGAAAGGGCCTCCAATCCGTAGTGGACTAGGTCTGAAATGTGATCGATACCGACTTTGTAGACCGCCTGCAGTCTCTCTCTCACCGGCGCGACGTGGCTTCCCTGTGTCTCTTCTATAAATATTTTCACAGCTTCTGCTCCGATGAACTTACATCACTGGTGCCCCCTAAATACGAATTTGCACGAGATACTAGATTAGCAACTAGATCCCAACCTTTTACAGTGAAACCCATAAAATGCAACCGCAACTTCTACTCCAATAGTTTCTTTTCTCGCACTTCCCGACTGTGGAATTCCCTTCCATAAGACTGCTTCCCCGACGGCTACAATCTCCAGGAGTTTAAATGTAAGGTCAATAGACACCTCCTAACAAACTAACTCGCTTCCATTCTTTCAAACACTCTTCCCACCCACCCAACTATCTATCACCCCCCCCTTCTGACATTTCCTATATCTAACCACTCTTTCTATTTACCTTCCCCCATGTAGCCCCAAGCGCAATAGTGGCAGTGGAATGCCTTGCTTGTGGGTGAAATGATTAAAAAAAAAAAAAAGAAAAAACAAGAAAGTCGGAAGCGGCAGGGCGAATTATAAGAAAAAAAGAATTAGAAGAAAAAATTTAGAATAAAAAGAAAGAAAGAAGAAGAAGTCGGAGAAGCAGGGTGAATTAGAAGCAAAAAAATTTAGAAAATAAAAGAAAGAAAGAAAGAAAGAAAGAAAGAAAGAAAGAAAGAAAGAAAGAAAGAAGTCGGAGGAGGCAAAGTGAATTATACGCAGAGAAAGAATTAGAAGAAAAAAAATTTAGAATAAAAAGAAAGAAAGAAGAAGAAGAAGAAGTCGGAGGAGGCAAGGTGAATTATAAGAAGAAAAAGAATTAAAAGAAAAAAAAATTAGAATAAAAAGAAAGAAAGAAAGAAAGAAGAAGAAGAAGTCGGAGGAGGCAAGGTGAATTATAAGAAGAAAAAGAATTAAAAGAAAAAAAATAGAATAAAAAGAAAGAAAGAAAGAAAGAAGAAGAAGAAGTCGGAGGAGGCAAGGTGAATTATAAGAAAAAAAAGAATTAGAAGAAAAAATTTAGAATAAAAAGAAAGAAAGAAATAAAGAAGAAGAAGAAGAAGAAGAAGTCGGAGGAGGCAAGGTGAATTATAAGAAAAAAAGAATTAGAAGAAAAAATTTAGAATAAAAAGAAAGAAAGAATGAAAGAAGAAGAAGGAGAAGAAGAAAAAGAAAAAGAAGAACCCCCCCCCCCCAAATAAGGCGAATGTCTAATGAGTGCTCATCAAAGCACCATCTGGCACTCCATTGATTAACGATATGGAAAACCGACAAACCAGATGACAATAAATTGTAGACGTTGTGGCTATGGCGTCGGGATGAAATAAAACTGTTTGCTGTTAGTTTTCAGCCAACAAGACAAAAACTGAGTCGCCCCGTCATATTGCAAGACGAGGCTGGGCTTCCATTTAGCAGGCAGTCAAAACATCACCGTTTGATTGATTTAGATTTGTTAGGCTGACCAAAAAGAGCAAGCACACCAGGTGGCGCCATTACATGGCTTTTTAATCGACTCTCTTTGCTTTTGTCTGTCCATTACTGTATGTCATCTTTTGTCTTCAATGTCCGAATAATTTCTTACTTTTTAAAAGTCGTTCCATTCGACATTATGCGAGATGTGCGTGGGTGGTGCATTGGATATCGGCTGCGAACGAGAAATCGTGGTGCCGAGTTCGAATTCCACATGAATTCAATGCATTCAGTTAGGCGCAAATACCCTTTGGGAAATTAATCCATCTCTTCCTTCCAGTTATGGGTTAAATAACAGGGCAGATTGGGTTCTATAGCCTTGGCTGGCAACCAGTCTACCGCAGAAAGCAATGGCAACCTACTGCGGGATAATCATCTGCCTAGTCAGTCATGCCTCTTGCGAGACATGATCGCCCAAGCGTGTTTCACGTGTGGCACTTAATTGACTGACTAGCTTGACACATTTTAAAATTTAAATTTATATATTACGCTAATTTATTTCTCTCTCTCTCTCTCTCTCTCTCTCATTCTGTGTGTGTGTGTGTGTGTTTTCTGTTAAATTTGTTACTCTACATACACAAAACTATTGATACAATGAATTAAAATTATTTTTATTTGAATAAAATTCATCCTTGAAAATGGATGAAAGTATGGCTAAAAGCGATTGGAAAAATAAAACATTTGTACAAAATTTACATATGTATTGAAAAAAATTTACATATGTATTGAAAAAAATTTACATATGTATTGAAAAAAAATTTACATATGTATTGAAAAAAAATTTACATATGTACTGACAAAAAATTTACATATGTATTGAAAAAAATTTACATATGTATTGAAAAAAAATTTACATATGTCCTGAAAAAAAATTTACATATGTATTGAAAAAAAAATTTACATATGTACTGTAAAAAAATTTACATATGTATTGACAAAAAATTTACATATGAACTGAAAAAAAAATTTACATATGTATTGAAAATAAATTTACATATGTATTGAAAAAAATTTACATATGTACTGAAAAAAATATGTACATATATACTGAAAAAAAAATTACATATGTAGTGAAAAAAAAATTACATATGTATTGAAAAAAAATTACATATGTACTGAAAAAAAAATTAGATATGTATTGAAAAAAAATTTGCATATGTATTGGAAAAAAATTACATATGTATTGAAAAAAATTTATAAGATCACATAAAAATTATATGAATATCATAACTATAACACTTTATCTATCACCTTTAAAGCATCTTACATGCATATTATATATATATATATATATATATATATATATTATAAATTATATTTTAGAACATGTACATAACCATTCTATATGTATCCGCTACAAAAGTACGATTGTTTCGACATTGAAACTTGAATGTCTTATCAGAGGGTGTGTAAAGTAATGGAAATCCTCTTTCCTTCTATTTATTTAGTTTTGTTAGAGGTGTTGGTGGGGGTTTAAGTCTCTGACCGTCGGAATTTTTGGAGAGGGTGTTTTTAATTGGTTGATTAATGAGATTCTTTCATTCCTAGACAGTTGTAAGTTTTTATTATCTAGTGACTAGTCTATATCCTTATGTATTTCTTAGAGGAGCCGTTAGTGGTTGGCGCGGATATTTTTTATTTAAGCAGAGTCTTTATAATTAATGTAAGTTTGTATATTTAATCTTAACTTTGGATTGAGGGAATATATTTTTTCTATTAAATTTTTAATTTTTAGTTATTAATTAGATCATAGTTTGGAAACTGTTTTTTTTAATTTTAAATTTCTATTCTTATATCTAGTCAATTGTGTATGTGGTGGGGGTTTAGTGATAAGGGTACAAGTACTGCTGGTTGACCTTTAGAATTTTGGTGTGGGGTGTGTAAGTTTTATTTATATATTTCAAGTGACTAGACTTTATCTTTTAGGATTTCTTAGGGGAACAGGTTAGGGTAGGGATGCGTATTCAGTACAGAATAATTTATATTGTATATAAGTAGGGTTTTCGTAAATAATCTTAATTTCTCTATTTAATCATAATTTTGGATTCAGGAAGTCGATTTTTTAAATTAAATTTTAAATCCTAATTAGATCACAGTTAGGAAACCCATTTTTTCTATTAAATTTCAAATTTTAACTATATCACCGTTTGTGGTAAAATTTAATGTAAGAGGTAAATTTTAATGTTAGAGTTATTTAGGTACTAGATAAACGTAGGTAATAAGTAATTACCTAGGTAATTCAGTCAGATAAATGCCATACGTGATACACGCTTGGGCGATCATGTCTCGAAAGAGACATGACTGACTGGGCAGAAGGTTATCCCGCAGTAGGTTGCCATTGCTTTCTGCGGTAGACTGGTTGCCGACCAAGGCTATAGAACCCAATCTGTCCTATTATTTGACTCAGAGCTAGAGAGAGAAGAGATGTAGCATATTTTAAGTGGGGGATCAGTTTATTACTTCATAACAATAAAAAACTGATCCCCCACTTTATGCCCAGCGGAAGCCTTAATTATGTTTTCAACTATTATATTCAGTCAGTCAGTTAAGTGCCATACGTGATATGACTGAAAGAGTCATGACTGACTGGGCAGAAGATTATCCCGCAGTAGGTTGCCATTGCTTTCTGCGGTAGACTGGTTGCCGACCATGGCTATAGAACCCAATCTGTCCTGCTATTTAACCCATAACTGGAAGGAATAGACGGATTAATACCTTTCCCAAGGGTATTTGCGCGTAAGTGAATACGATGGACCTAGGTAATTACGTAGGTAATAATATTCACTCGGATATATATATATATATATATATATATATATATATATATATATATATATATAATACCATCCCAAAAGCAAAATCAAGCACATTCACAAAGGGATAGAACACAGGCTATCAAAAAAATTCGTCAAACAAAACAAATTTGATGAAAAGAAAAAACTATGAAGATGCGCTAAGAAAATCTGCCCATCAGAACATTTTAGAATACAATTCTCAACCAAACAAACAAACATAAATCGATGATAGAAAACGAAACATTATCTGGTTCAATCCACCATTTAACTTAGAGGTAAAAACCCAAAAAGGTCAAATATTTTTTTTAATTTTTTTTTTTTTTTTTTTTTTTTTAATCATTTCACCCCGAGCAAGGCAGAAACGCCACTGATGTGCAGGGGGTTACATAAATGTAGAAAGATTAATTAGAAAAGAGTGAGGAGTACAAGCTAGTTAGAAAGGAACAATAGAAAGCTGAGAAAGCAGGTGCAATGACAGATACATGGGCGGAGAGAAAGTGAAGATTATACAGGGGAGGGGAGTAAGCTAGAGTCCAGTGGTTAGTAGGTGAGTATTAACTTTGCTTTTAAATTTCTGGAGGTCGTAGCCGTCAGGAAAGCAAGAATACGGGAGTGAGTTCCACAGGCGGGAAGTGCGAGAGAAGAAGCTGCAGGAGTAGAATTGTCGTCTGCGTTTGGCTAACCCGACTGTGAATGGGTGGGACCCAGATGCCAGTCTGGTTGCACGGGTAAACACCTGTTGAGGAGGCATCAGTGACTTAAGCTCATCCGAGCAGAAGCCATGAAAGTATTTATAGAAGAGACAGAGGGAGGCCACATTTCGACGATGGGAAAGTGGCTGCAGACGAGTCGCCAGATCAGTACCTATCACATTACAGACTCTCCTTTCGATAAACACTTTTGAAAAAGCTAGAAACTAAACAAAATTTTCAATAGGAATACAATCAAGTTAATTTATAGCTGTAATAGTAATTTAGAAAGTTTCATAAAAAAACAAAACGCCAGAAATTTAAATAGCAGTGTACAAAACAAGATCCCACTTATAAATAATGCAACAGCAGGGACAAAAATAAATGCCCACTTCAAGGAATTTGTAATTCAAAAGAAGTTATTTACAAAGCAAAAATACATGGCTTAAATGGTCAAAACAAAATATGTTTGGGATCAACCAAAGATACCTTTAAGACAAGGTGGTTTAATCAGAGGTCTACATTTAAAATAGAAAAATTAAAAAATTGTACAAAATTGGCTAGCCACGTGTGGAAATTGAAATTAAAATATGGAAAAGACCCAGACATAACGTGGTGTATAGTGAATATAGCCACGCCTTACAACTGTGGCAAAATATGTAGACTGTGACAGAAAGAAAAGTTAGTGATTATGCTAGTCACAAACAAAAATGAATTATTGAACGAAAGAACAAATTTATGAGTAAGTGTAACCATACCATAAAATAACTAATAAGTTCATACAACCATGAATGAAAACGTTATTATTTTTTGTGATTTTTAAAAATTGTGCGTTAAAAAATTCAACCTTACGTGAACGTACAAAAAATACCCGCTACATGAGCGTTCTTAAAACAAAACAAAACAAAACAGTAAAATCAGTTATTGCAAATCGCCTGAAGACACTACATGGTAAAAAACCTAGGTCGCGTAAGAACTCGTTTACAAATTAAGAATATATATATATATATATATATATATATATATATATATATATATATAATGAGCTCTACTGTGTATCAAGCAATATTTATAAAAGTAAGTTGGGTGAATAGTGAGTTTTAATCTACGTATTGCTGAAGATACCATAGACGGAGCATGTGTGCAACTATGAGGGATTAGAAAGGATGCTAGCGAGATGAAAACTGATACTAAATATCAGAAACAAACAAATGAGGTTCCTGGGATACGTAACAATGAAAGAGGGTATGAAGTATTTAATACTTACAGGTCGGATAAGGGGAAAGAGAGACAGAGGAAAGCTGCGTGAGACGTACTTGTTAGGTCTGAGAAAATGGATGGCGGAGCGTGTTTAAAAAAGATACCAAGAGAAAAAATATTGACAGCGACAAGAGACAGAGCCAAGTGGAAGTCCATCATCGCCTACATCCTGAGGGGACACGGCACATGGTCTTCCACTTTCTTATAATAGTTATATATATATATATATATATATATATATATATATATAAAACAGTGTACAAAACAAGACCACTAATGAAGAATGCAACTGCAACTTCAAGAACTTTGCAACACAAAAGAAATCATTTACAGAGCAAAGGTACATGAGTTAAATAGCCAAAACAAAATATATTTGGGATCAACCAAATACACTTTTAAGACCAGGTGGTTCAATCACAAGTCTACATTCAAAATAGAAAACTTAAAAAGCTGTACAAAATTGGCTAGCCACGTGTGGAAACTAAAATCAAAATATGGAAAAGACCCAAACATAACGTAGAGTATAGTAAAAGTAGCCAAGCCTTACAACGGTTGGCAAAATATGTAGAGTGTGTCAAGAAAAAAGTAAGCAATAATGCTATTCCCAAACGAAAACGAACAATTGAATGAAAGAACGGAAATTATGACTAAGTGTAAGTACACTAAAAAATACCTTTTAGGTTCATACAACCATGGATGAAAACTTTATAATTCCTTGTAATTTTAAAAATTGCGCGTTCAAAAATTTCCTGCCACGTGAGCGTTCAAAAAAAAAACAAAAAAAAAACACCGTTACGCGAGCGTTCTTAAAAAAAACGGTAAACGGTAAATTCAGTTATTAAAAATCGCCTGATGACACCACTAATGGTAGAAACCTAGGTTGCGTAATAATTCGTTTAAAATGGATATATATATATATATATATATATATATATATGTGTGTGTGTGTGTGTGTATGTGTGTGTGTGAAATGTGTATGTATGTATATATATATATATATATATATGCAATTTTTTATATGTATTATATTATTTATATATTATATGTGCGCGATACTTATTTAAAAGCGCTCAATATCAGTGATAGAGCTGACATATTCATATAGATAGGTGTGAATTTGTAACCCTGGGTTTCATGCTTTTGCGATCGTCAGACAAACAGATTAATTTTTTAAAATTTAATTTTTTTTAAAACATATCCAGTATTTGAAAAAGTTAATCAATTTTTCTAACGATCGCAAGAGCGTGAAACTCTGGGTCACAAACTCACACCTATCTAACTGAATATATATATATATATATATATATATATATATATATATATATATATATATATATATATATATATATTAAAACAGTACCAGATCAAATGGTAGCTTCCCCTATGTAAATAGGGGTCGCAGGTTCGAATCCTGCTGGATAGCACACATTTTCGCAATAAAAATTTATCGTAAAATAATCAGGCCGGTAGATATAAATATAAAATACTATTTAATTAAAAACAGAATATCTACTTAAATACGAGTATCGGTAAAAATAATGTCCAAAATAAATCATTACAAATTGTCGGTTGCTTATAACCAAGTTTCGTTAAATTTCGTTAATTTCCGTAACATGTTTACATATACATATATATATTCTTTTGTATTCCATTTGAATTTGTAAGGAGAAATTTTCATTTTAACACTTCTTACCAAGCAAATGAATAATTTCTTGATCACTACCTTATTACCCTGTTCAAGTCTATTGTCAACCGTTATCTATCCTACATATCCTCCTAATCTGTATTTACTTCTGCCAACTATGTCCATAGAACGACCGACATTCAATAATTGTTGGCGTCTATAATAGGTGGAGATTTAGTAAAAAGATCAAACTATGTCTCGTTTACCATTTCAATTCCAGACCGCATTCGTAAACCAAGGGCTTGCCTGACATAGCTCAAGTAAACTTTTTCGATAAGATTAAGGTCTCGATTGTGAGATTTTTTATTGCATTCTACTTGTACTAGGAAGATGAACCAGCTGACTGTCGATCTATCTCTTCGAAATATCGTTATGATCTGTACGCAGCTTAGGTTTACACAAAAGCCTGTGACATTTTTAAATGCTATTACTTTGTCGAATAACAAGTTTCTCTCACCGTTAATCTTAAGAGCCAAACCGAGAATAATTCTGAAATTATCACGGAATACTCACACAATAATTATTCTTGTCTTCTCTGGAAAAATAGAAACTATAAAGGTGTCGTATTCATTGCCATGGTTTCAACGGTTCGTTAATTTTTACTCACTGACCCCGAAGCCGGAAACGATGTCGCGAACGATCGTTACTTCACTGCTAATGGCCTTCAGCCGTAATCAAGTCTCAATTATTTATTTATGCTATTGCCTCGACCTTTGCCCCCGGCAAAGTTGATTGGAATGACGAAACAACAGCTGGGTTTCATATTTAGGAAGTTATACAGCTTTAAATAGGCGTCTGCTCTCGAGGGGTTTTTAACAAATGTGTCTTGTATCCCACTGGCCTCAATTCATACTAACCACCCCACTTACAAGGATTTCATCTTCTTCTATGTGCCATGTCCCTTCAGGACGTAGGCGATCATGGTTCTCCACGTCTCCCTATCCCTTGTGGCTCTTAGTATGTTTGCTCCTGTTATTCCTGGCAACCCCCGTTCCGTCATTCACCTGATCAGACCCTGTAAATATGTTATACGCTGCCTTCCTCTGTCTCTCCTTCCTTCTATCTGACCAGTCAGTATCAGGTTCTCCAGGCTCTCTTTCTTCATTGCATGTCCCAGGAACTTCAGTTGTCTCTTCCTGATGCTCAACATCAGTCTCCTTTTTGTTGCCATTCTTTCCAACACCTCATCGTTGCTAGCATGCTCAGTCCACGATATCCGTAGCATCCTTCTGTAGAACCACATTTCGGCCGCTTCCAGTTTTGTCCTCATTTTCGATGATATTGTCCAGCATTCACAGCCGTATTGAAGAACTGACATCACGTAGCAGTCTAGCCCTCTTTTCTTCGTTTCTATTGAGATCTTCCTGTGTGTTAGTATTTTGCTCATCTTCTGGAACGCGTCATTTGCCATGACAATTCGCCTTCGGATCTCCGTGTCGCACTTTTCATTTTCTGTTAGAACACCTCCTAAACTGAGTGCATGGTCATCAGCAAAAGATACAACCCAAAATGCCAAATACAGGTCGGGGATAACAGAATCAAGCAAGTACAAGGACTTCTTCTTCTTCTTCTTCTTCTTCTTCTTCTTCTTCTTCTTCTATGTGCCATGTCCCTTCAGGACGTAGGCGATCATGGATCTCCACGTCTCCCTATCCCTTGTGGCTCTTAGTATGTTTGCTCCTGTTGCTCCTGGCAACCCCCGTTCCGTCATCCACCTGATCAGACCCTGCAAATATGTTATCCGCTGCCTTCCTCTGTCTCTCCTTCCTTCTATCTGTCCAGTCAGTATCAGGTTCTCCAGGCTCTCCTTCCTCATTGCATGTCCCAGGAACTTCAGTTGTCTCTTCCTGATGCTCAGCATCAGTTTCCTTTTGTTGCCATTCTTTCTAACACTTCGTCGTTGCTTGTATGCTCAGTCCACGATATCCGTAGCATCCTTCTGTAGAACCACATTTCGGCCGCTTCCAGTTTTGTCCTCATTTTCGATGATATTGTCCAGCATTCACAGCCGTATTGAAGAACTGACATCACGTAGCAGTCTAGCACTCTTTTCTTCGTTTCTATTGAGATCTTCCTGTGTGTTAGTATTTTGCTCATCTTCTGGAACGCGTCATTTGCCATTCCAATTCGCCTTCGGATCTCCGTGTCGCACTTTCCATCTCCTGTTAGAACACTTCCTAGGTACTTAAATTCTTGGACTTGTTTGATTCTGTTATCCCCCACCTGTATTTGGCATTTTGGGTTGTATCTTTTGCTGATGACCATGCACTCAGTTTTCTTAAAGTTTATTTGTAGTCCCTTCTTGTCACTCTCCACTGCTACTTTCTGTATGAGATCTTGCAGTTTCCTTTCCGTGTCCGCAATCAGTACTGTATCGTCCGCGTATCTTATGTTGTTCAGGTTGTCGCCTCCAATAACAAATCCTGGTGTGTCATCTAGGGTCCTCAAAATATTCTCGCTGTATAGGTTGAACAAATCCGGTGAAAAGACACATCCTTGTCTTACGCCTTTTTCTATTTTTGTGTATCTACTGAGGTCGTTACCTGTCCGTATGCAGGCCGTTTGCTGCCAGTAGAGATTAGTCACACAATAAACCAAATGAAATTTACGTTTGCATGTCTGTCGGCACGCGCATATGTCTCCTTTGAAAAGCTTTGTTCTTGTAGCTATAGGGAGCTGGTTAATGCTTATTAATTCTTCCTTGTGTCATACATAACCGGACTCCCTACAGCTTAAAAATTTTATCCAGAATTATCAGAATGTTTTCCTCAGAAGTTTGTTGACAGATTAGTTGAAATGTGTGAATTTCTGTGGAATAGTGTAAGAACAAAAATATACATTTTGAATGTTAAAATAGAAATATATTAAAAGAAAAGAATAACAAGAACTGGTAGAAATTAATGTTCAATTAGAAAGTGGAGGGTATCAAAAATGTTCTAAGTAGTAATTTGTTGGAAAGAGTTTATGCGTGCGTACGTATATATGTACTAGCAGTATAGCTCGGCATTGCTCGGTTGTAATAAAAGCTTTAAAACTAATCCATGGTCCTGGATCTCAGACTCTTTGGACGTTGGCACGAAAGACTAAAAAGCAATAGTTGTTTCCAGTTAAAGCGAAACCGTAGACTGAAAGAAAAATGAATGGATGTAAGTCAAATTTTGATTTCCTGGTATCGATATCAAATAAGATTTTGTTCGTCGTAAACTGAATTTTGAAAGCTAAATAAGTCCTCTGAGTAAATGGTATCATGGCTGAGACTAAGAACTAAAATTATACCTACTTAGAGCCAAACCCGAAGTAAAAACTAAAATAAAAGGGCTGAAAAAAATACAGACATACAGGCAGATAAACAGACACACACAAATATCTTGCCTTTCATATATATATATATATATATATATATATATATATATATATATATATATATATATAATCGATTTTCTGCACTATTGTAAGAACTGCAACCTTGAAACTTCTGAATATCATGTCTTATGTCTTTGTCTATGAGTGTATCAAATTTGATTAAAATCGGACCACTCCTTCTATAACCTAATTTTTTCGACTATCGATTTTCGATATTTATCTTGGGTACCTTGACACAAAACCTAGCTAAGAACACTCGCAGACGCTTATAGTACAACTGTGTAAATTTTCAAGAAAATCGCTTCAGCCGTTTCGGCGACTATAGGTAACGGACACACACACAGACACACACACACAAAGACAAAGTTCCATTTATAAATAAGTTTAGATTAGATTAGATGAGTATTTGGTAGGAATGTCTTTGAATGGGGAAGAAGAAGTAAAATGAATCAGCACACGAGAAAGAAGCAGAAAGAGGACAATGTGCAACGTGACCTATACCTAGGTCGTCGTTGAAGTTTCTCCCGTTACATTTTAGTTGTTTCTCATCTGACTGACTGGCGCTGATCTCATCAAAGCTTTTATAGTCATTCAGATTTTTCACACAGGACCGCTAAGTCCTTTCAGTCTTGCAAATCGTTTCCATTGGTCAGAAAATCAATTTAACATCTACTTGCAAAATTCGGTTTCGATTTTTTCTTTAAGCACATGGTCAATCCTTTTTTTATTTGGGAAAGACCAGGATTTCACGCGTCATTGTGAATTTTTGTTAAGGTAAAGAAAACGGTTGATTTAAAATTCTTAATTTCCTATCCTCTACATTCTTTAACAACCCAAACGATAACATTGGCTACAATACCACAAGATTGACGAGAAGAGTGACATCGCCCCTTTCAGACCAGTCTCATTAAAACACACACAGTGATCGAACAGGGCCTGTATGTGACATATGGGTTGATAAGACATAAATAATGCCTGCTAATTGAATGCTTGGTTTGTTTTTTTACGGTTTATCATCAATAATCTCGTTACTGACCAGGCTTGACGTTGCTTAACTTCGGTGATAGTAATAATATTAATAATGATGATAATGAATAATGAAGAAGAACAATAATTTAATGACATAAATAAATTAATGCTGAAAAAACACACCAATGATCATTAGGAAATATTCACTGATTTAATTTTTTTATAATCATATCACCCCAAGCAAGGGGGTTACATGAGAGGAAAGTTTTGAAAAAGAGTGACAGGTTATAGGGGGTGTCAGAAAGTGAGTAGGAGAAGAATGAGAATACTGATAAAAGTGCAGTGGACGGAGAAAGGAGCATGAAAGAGATCGCCCCAAGCAAGGCTTTTACTACCATTGTCGAGCAGAGGGTTGCATAGGAGGAAGGTTATGAGAAAGAGTGACAGACTACAGGGGGTGTCAGGAAGAGGGTAAGAGAAGGCTGAGAATACTGATGAGAGTGGAGTGGACGGAGAAAGGAGCATGAGAGAGAGGATGCAGGTTAGTGAGATAGGAGATGACTATTGACTTTACATTTAAATTCTTGGAGATTGTAGCTGTCGAGGAAGCAAGTAAATGGAAGGGAATTCCTCGGGCGTGAAGTGCGAGAAAAGAAGCTATTGGAGTAGAATTTGCGTTTACAATTTATTGGTTTCACAGTAAAAAGGGTAGGACATAGTTGCTAATCTTGTGGCTCGAGTAAATTTATATATAGGAGGCACCAGTGACCTAAGTTCATTGGAGCAGAAACCGTGAAAGTATTTGTAGAAGAGACACAGGGAAGCCATATTGCGCCGGTGAGAAAGTGACTGTATCCGAGCTGCCGAGTCAGGATCGATCACATTACAGATTCTCCCTTGGTGGATAGCAGGGGCTATTGTTTTTTAAAGATTATCAAAATTTTACAGGTTATTTAAAGCCAGAAAATTGTTTTTAGAATGTAAGAATTTT
>JBBBDQ010000725.1:850000-857500 GCA_037127315.1 Ascarosepion bandense | reverse complement strand
TAGCCTAGTGAACAGAGAGTGAGAGCGCGCTTCTAAGGGTTGACGGGTTGACGGGGGAGTGTCGTCGTATCTGTTGCTCCCCTGGTCTGGTCTGGCTCTCTCGTCTGCCTCTGTCTCTCTGCCTCTTCGTAATCCGTGCACCGAGGTCTTTTATAATCTCCAAACCGGGACTTCCGGCTTTGCCTCGCCCACGCACGCCCACGTAATTCTCAGAGACACCTGTTCTGTTTGCCTCTTGTAGCCATTTCCGCTACTGCCAGAAATAAGGTCAAACAAACATCCGTTCCTTTCAACGACCGGAAAACACCCCCGCTTGCATCAGCCTTTCCTCGGGTGGGGCGAGATTGTTATATTACATTCCTCGCCCACCCATTTTCCAAAATGTTCACCTAAGAACATTTTAAGCGCAACACCCTCACTCTCCTCCCCACGCCACACAAGCCCGACAATTGTATAAAACATGTGTCGAAACAAACAAAACAACAAAAACAAAAAACAAAAAAAAAAAAATATAGGGGAGCCTACATCGGCAACCCAACAATGTTCGTATCCATCTTGAAAATTTTTCTACCAGCTCGATGTTTCATTGTTCTTCTTTTTTTTTTATCTTTCTTTTTTCCTCCTTTTTTTTTTTTTTTTTTTAATATCCATTTTCACAGAATTGGGCAAAGTTCTTAAAAATGTTCATTTTCTTTCTCGACTCTGTCCATAAGCGTAGACACCTCGATGCATAACCACATGATTATTAGGCGGTAACCACGCCCTAGTTCCCAAACTAACATCGAGTAAATGACCTTTGACCAACACCATGCGTGCTTCTGCTCGAGTTTATTGTTACACATGTAACCTCATTTAATTTAATTTAATTTCAAACATACTATGTTTGAACACAGAAAAATGGCCAATATCTGCCGTACATATCATTCATAGTCTGACCGAGAAATGTTCAATAGAAAATGAAGAAAATTACCCTGATTCCAACGTTAATCCGCATGCAATTTACTTGTGGAGGATATTAATTTAGTCTAAAAAAATGGACCCGTGACTCGTAGTTCCTTAGTTTGTACAATGCTTTCCATTCCCTGAACTACTTCCTCTGGATTCGAAACCAAGCATATCTGATTTGTTGACATCTCTCTGTTTAACGCAGAGACATTTGAGTGTTGAACACCCGTTGACCCCGGAGTACTATTCACAACGGATAACTCAATTTCCTTTTCCGAAGCACTGTTGCTTCTTTTACACTTAAAAATCCGCTTCCTGGCTATTATTCCCAGGATTATTATTACGCCGACCACGCCAGCAATGACTCCTATCGTCAACCTCTTCGGGAGTTCTTCATATCCTTCACTAAATCTCTCCATATTTATCTGTTCCAAGGTATTTACTAGTTTTCAGAAATTAATATATCTTCAAAAGATATTTCCCAAATCACCGTTTTATGTTCAAATCTTGGTTATAATTGCCAGAAAATAGCGTAAAGTTACAAGCAAAAAAAAAGTGAAGTACTTTCACGTAAATAAGTTTTAGATTTTAATTTAATTTTCCCAAATCTCCCCAAATAATCCGATTCCACCATATCGATAACAAAATATCTTTTCAATATCTGACTCACATCGCGAAACACTGAGACGCGGGTGAATGTTTTAAGAATATATATAATCGGTGTATTCGCAACGAAATAACCAGACAATGCAGTTGTTTTCAAGCAACGATGTTGAGATATATTTATAATTGGCGATTTTGTTGGCTGTTGTTAACTGCATAATTAAAAATACACTTTAAAACTCTCGACAACATTTAAGTCATTTCTATGCTGTAGAAATGTCACGCAAAACACAAACATTTTTAAATTTTGACAATATCTGTGTAAAGATTACAAATTGACGTTTACGAACGAATTCTGTTGACGGGGATCAAAATTAAAGAACCCTTTCGTTTCTCTGATTTTCCTATTGTGGTAGCATTCAGCTATAATTATAATTTGTCAATGTTTACCAATTTTGATTTAGTTCATGCAATACAAGGCCAAATGGAGAAAATGGAGAGGGTCATTTTACGCTAATACTCCAATTGGGGAAAGTTTGTGTACGTAGAACATCGATTGTTTTTTTTTTTTAATTCGGCTCGAGTACTGATCAGAAAAACTCAACTATTTCAACCATACAACTGACCTTCATAATCACATTGAGAATAGTTGTTCGTCAATATTTCTATTGGGTTGTCTGAAAAGTTCATGCCGCTTTTTAAGTAAAATTAAGACACAAACCAAAATTATTTCATTAAATATTTATTCTACGAAATATTAACTATTTTCTTGCACAACCAAAGAAAACATTGTTATCAACAAGTTAATCCAATTATCCACTTTAAACTCACTTCACATATATGGTAAAATATTAACAAAAAAAGAAAAAACAAATCACCAACTCAGATGCCCTACACCTACAGACAGGCAAATATTTCAACTTTCTTCCCCCCGTCAACCCCAACCTAATGCTCTCTCCCTAGGCGTACCACTCTCTGCCTGCACCCCCTCCGTTCTACCGAACAATCCATATTTCTCATTTCTACGGTCAGATCGGCAAAAGTATGCTGTCCCATTTTTTTTTATTTTTTTTTTAACTGGACTTATTATAAACACGAGCAGAGAACACACACACTATCAAATCAATGAGTCACTTACCTTTCGTTGATTGTCTATAGTCGCGGCTGCTACATATTTTCGTCTTCTTTTTTCTTTTTCTTCCTTCCTCGCTGTCGTCCGGTTGTTTACTATTTTCGTCTTCTATCCGGTAGTTTTAATTCCGGAATTTTCAATCGTTGCCGTGGTAACTAGCTCGTATCAATCTGTTTTGTTGTTTCAAAACAGCAGGTCACTTAGGCACCAAAAGACATGTGTTATATAGCAATATACAACAACACGCATATATATAAAAATATAAGTTGTATTTTTTATTAATGACGATGGACCGTGTAGCCTAGTGAACAGAGAGTGAGAGCGCGCTTCTAAGGGTTGACGGGTTGACGGGGGAGTGTCGTCGTATCTGTTGCTCCCCTGGTCTGGTCTGGCTCTCTCGTCTGCCTCTGTCTCTCTGCCTCTTCGTAATCCGTGCACCGAGGTCTTTTATAATCTCCAAACCGGGACTTCCGGCTTTGCCTCGCCCACGCACGCCCACGTAATTCTCAGAGACACCTGTTCTGTTTGCCTCTTGTAGCCATTTCCGCTACTGCCGGAAATAAGGTCAAACAAACATCCGTTCCTTTCAACGACCAGAAAACACCCCCGCTTCCATCAGCCTTTCCTCGGGTGGGGCGAGATTGTTATATTACACCATGAGTCATGCCATTTCCGAATCTCTTAGTTATCTCTTTTTAACTGAGCTAAGTTTTCAAGGACACATGGCTCAGTTAATAAAAGTTTTGGTTGGATTCAGTGACTTGACCCAAAGACTCAAGAGTTCAATACCCGGGAGTGGTGTAAAACTTTGATGTATGTGCTTTCATATTTGCATCTAACATTATGAACTTGAGAACGAGAATGTTTGACGATGACTATATAAACGACCACCCCAGAGATAATTTAGACAGTGTCTTAAACTAATATATATATATATATTTATTTATTTGAAGGAATATAGTTTTAAGGTGTGCTATATTTATAGGATAAAGTGCTCAATATCAGAGATAGAGCGTATGTAAATACAAAAGAGTGAACATTGAAGTCAACACTCAGAGGCAACAGACTTTTTCATGCTAAGTGCAATCATCAGGCCTCACGATTGCGTTTAACATGAAACAGTCTGCCGCCCCTGAGTGTTGACTTCAATGTTCACTCTTATATATATATATATATATATATATATATATATTGATTGTTTAATTACTTAGTTTTTGGTCATAATAAAATTAGACCATTACACATTTGTATTAAAAAGTGTTCAATACATTTATATCGTAGAACTTTTGAATATTCTTCATTTGTAAATGAGTTATTACGCGACCTAGGTTTCTCCCATGAGTGGTGTCTTCAGGCGATTTGCAATAACTGATTTTACTGTTTACCGTATTTTTTATTTTTAAGAACGCTCAGATAACGGCTAATTTTTTGAACGCTCACGTAACGGGCAATTTTTGAACTCGCAATTTTTAAAATTACAAGGAATTATAACGTTTTTCTTCGTGTGGAACTTGAAATTAAAATATGGAAAAAACCTAGACATAACGTGGAGTATAGTGAAAACAGCCAAGCCTTTCAACGGTGGCAAAATATGTAGACTGTGCCGGGAAGAAAAGTTAGCGTTTATACTATTCTCAAACAAATTATGTGTAACCAAAAAAAGTGTAACCAAAAAATACCTATTAGGTTCATACAACTATGAATAAAAACGTTATAATTTCTTGTAATTTTAAAAATTGCGCGTTCAAAAATTTTCCCTTACATGAGCGTTAAAAAAAATCACCTTTATGTGAGCGTTCTTAAAAGAAAGTTAAACGGTAAAATAAGTTATTGCAAATTGCCTAAAGACACCACTCATGGTAAAAACATAAATCACGTAATAACTCTTTTACAAATGATTATATATTTTTCCCCATTTTTAAACGAATTATAACGCGACCTAGAATTCTACCATGAGTGGTGTCTTCAGGCGATTTTTAATAACTGATTTTACCTTTTACCGTTTTTCTTTATATATATTTTTTTTCTTTATATATATATATATATATATATATAAGGATTTATGATCGAATGATCATTTCAACGAATTGAATTCGCTTCATTGACGATATTTAATATGATGGAAAATTCAAAAATTTGTTTGAGTGTGTGTGTGTGAGTAAAGAAACCGAAAGTAAGCTTGCAAAAAGAAAAAGGAAAGAAAAGGCGTAGTGAATAGAAAGAGAAAGGAAGTGTGGAAGAAAAAAAGAAAAAAAAGAAAGAAGAGGCGGGTAAGTGGAAAGGTTGAAAGAGAGGGAAGTGTGATAAATTTTCAGACAGGTGGAAACGCGGGTCGGGAAAGTGAGGAAAGTTCGCGACTGTCGGCTATCTCTTATGTATGTATGTGGGTAATGAAACCGGAAGGTAAGCCTGCGAAAAAAAAAAAAAAAAGAAAAGGAAAAACGTAATGAAAAAAAGTAAATGGAATTGGGAAAGAATAAAAAAAAGAAAGAAATGGGAAGGGGAAAGGAAAAAGATCATGGAAAAAGGTAAGTTATTGATGTGAATTCCGAGTGAGGAACCGCACAAAACAATGAGCAACAAAAACAGATCTGGAGATAGAAAAGAAGGTTATATTGAACGTAATATACAAACAGGTTAGTAAATCCAGGAATACTATTAGTAAGAAATAAATACATACAAGTCTTGAAGTGAAGTCGTTTGAAATAGTATATTCATATATATTATTCTAGCTGAGTGGAACTCAGAGCTAGTCTGTGGGTAACTTCGGTATCTCTTGGTAATGTACGTATCAGTTCCGGTACTCTCCGATAACTCTCACGGATCTCTACGAATACACTCCACTGCCAACTGCAACGCTATTTACCCAACTTCCCACGTAAGGCGAGATGTGACACAAGGTCTTTTTAATGTGGGTCTTCCCAGCCATATAGCCAGGCCAAAAATATCTGTCTATCTTTCCCCAATCTTGATTCTACCCTTCGGCGGAACCACGACTGGGTTAGTTCTCTCTGCTCGAAAGCAGAGGGCGCTCTCCATCCGAAGGCATAGAGCTGACAGTGTCATAGTAGCAGAGGCAAATGCCGACTGCAACTTTCGTTCTCTCTATGGCAGGAGTATTTTTTCAGTTATAAATCTGTTGTGGATTCCGGGTGAGGAACCGCACAAAATAATGAACAACAAAAACAGATATAGAGATAGAAAAGTAGGTTATATTGAACGTAATATACAAACTTGAACGCAGGTTAGTAAATCCAGGATTATTATTAGTAAGAAATAAAAATATACAAGTCTTGAAGTGAAGTCGCTGGAAATAGTATATCCGTGTATATTATTCTAGCTGGGTGGAGCTCAGCGCTAGTCTGGCTTATGATGCAGTAATCTATGGATAACTTCGGTATCTCTCGGTAAGTGACTTATCAGTTTGGGTACTCTCCAATAACTCACAGGGAGCTCTACAATTACTCTCAAATGCCAACTGCAACTGCAACGGTATTTACCCACCTTCCCACGTAAGGCGAGATGAGACACAAGGTCTTTTTAATGTGGTTCTTCCCGGCCATGTAGCCAAGCCAAAAATATCTGTCTATCTTTCCCCAGTCGTGATTCTACGACTGGGTTAGTGATCTTTGCTCGAAATCAGAGAGCGCTCTCCACCCGAAGGCAGAAAGCTGACAGTGTCATAGTAGCAGAGGCAAATGCCAACTGAAACGGTATTTACCAACCTTCCCACGCAAGGTTAGATGTGACACAAGGTCATTTTATAGTGGGTTTTCCCGGCCATATAGCTGGGCCAAAAAATGTATGTCTATTATTACCGAGTCGTGATTCTACCCTTCGGCGGAACCACGACTGGGTTGGTGCTCTCTGCTTGGAAGCAGAGAGCGACCTCTACCCGAAGGCAGAGATCTGAGAGTGTCATAGTAACAGCGGCAAGTGCCGACTGAAATTACTTTTCTCTCTATGGCAGGAGTATATGTACACTCAGTCAAGTCCATTATCATATACAAATAGTGGGAGATCCTACAACAGTTAGATTAGCAGACCGGGGTGGGGAAAGATAGATACATTAAAAAGATTAAGAAGAAAGTGACCTTTGTTAGCTTTTGTCGAATTGTTTTTAAATTTTTAACTGTTTTATACTAAAACAGGGCCTGACTATTATATATATATATATATATATATATATATATATATATATATATATATAATCATGAATCCATTTCTATTATTTGTTCAATTTGAAATTTATTTTCATCGGAAGTATGCTGTTTGAATTCATTTCTAATCTATTTTATTTGTCTAAAGTTTAATTTTTCTTTTATTAGTTATTTTTATTTTCTTTACTGATATATAATTTACTTACATTGAGTCAATAGCTAAATCCACTGCTAGGAAGGTTGGATCACTGTGTCAGGCCAGGATGTTTTTTCCGCCTGAATCCATCGTGCATATATACAAATCAAACCATCCGTCCGTGCATGGAGTACTGCTGTCACATATGGTCAGGCGATCATGTCTCGGAAGAGACATGATCGCCAAAGCCGTACATCACTTATTGAAATTAAGTGACTGAATAAAGATAATAGTTGGAAACACAATTAAAACTTCTACTGGGCATAAAGTGGGGGATCGGTTTTATATTGATATGAAGTATTAGACTGATCCCCCACTAATTATACTTCATATAATAATGTAATATAATCTATCGCTTCTCCCTTCAGCTATGAGTTAAATGGCAGGACAGATTGGGTTCTATAGCCTTGGCTGGCAACCAGTCTACCGCAGAAAGTAATGGCAACCTACTGCGGGATAATCTT